>VWPU01004335.1:0-163841 GCA_013398955.1 Callaeas wilsoni | reverse complement strand
CTGTCCAAACCGAGACACTCCCCAAGTAGTCATGACTAGGCCACACCATTTCTAGGGATCTGGTTTGAGTTTACTTCCCCAGGTCACACGAGTTAGTTCTGAACTGGTGAACAAAATATGAGTTGTCTTGCATTTGACTGTGTCGTGACATTCTCCTCTGTGTCAAACCAATCTGAAAGAGAAATAGTCATAACAGTCCCAAGCAGAGAGAAAGCCCACTATTGTCCAGCTAGAATTTGCTCCCTTGATGTCTTTTAGAAATTATTATAGGCAATGCTGTAGAAATACACTCTCCTAAAGCACGTATTTGTAACCTAAGAGGTGAATCGCACTTATTCTAATTGGAAATGCTTTTGTGGAGTAAACCTCTTGTTGTGGAGATGATTTCATAGTACAGAGGGAAAAGAGAGAAGCGCACCATGCTTAGGGACATAAATCTCTCGTTAATCTAGTAAACATTGTCTTAAGTAGGGATTCCCAGGGGCTGCCTCAGCACAACACATATTCCAAATAAGCATTTGAGAGAAGTCTTGGTATTTTTCTACTTGGACCAATTTGTAGTAAGATGGAAGAATTAAAGAAGACAAACAGTTCTTTAATCTTTACTTTGCAGAAAAAACGAAATATAAACAACTGACAAAGAAATTGCCATTTTGCTATGCAAAATCCTCCTCTGTGAATTTAAAATTCAGCATTAGAAGTTAAAAGGCATAAATCAAAGTGTTATATTTCAAACAATATAAGATATATCTGGAAGTAAGGAAGCGGAAACTTCTTTTAGGTTTTACGTCTTTTCAGTTGTTGCCTTACAACTGAACTTTAAAAGACCCAGTTGTAAATGGAAGGCTTTCAGTGATTATTAATATGCAGATAATTTTCTTCTGATTATATTCTTGCCTGTATTTTTCATTTGAAGCTTATTGGGTAACACAATGTTTAGCAGGAATAACACATAATTTGTTGACCATAAAATCATCTGAGTATCTTTTATGCTTCTTAACATTTTTTTTACTTTGAGATATAAAAACCCTCTGACTCAAAATAAATCTGTATTTTCTTCACTGATGATAAGTATGAATAGTGGTTTCTTCACAATAAAAAAATAGCTAATGTTAGTTATTTTCCAAATGGTCCCTGCATTTCATGCCATCCCAGCGAATTTGTGAATGTGCCTTTCTGCAGTCTGATACTGTAATGACATGTCTATGTTGATATTTGGCGTTTTGGAGAATCTTACTTCTCATATTCTACAGCAGTTCCTTATTCTGCATATTTCTTCCCTAGCAATGTAATCAGGTTTTTAATTGATTCACACGTTCATAATTCCAGCTGTAGATGCAGTGATTTTTGCTGTGATCTCTATCTGGCGTACCTGAATATGCTTTTACATATACACCTGTAGAGGAAAAAGGAGAGAAGTAGGATGGAAAATGCACTTACTGTTTTCAGTTTGGATTAGTTTTGAGCTCCTTATAGCAATATAAACTCATCCAATTTGTTATTTTGCTGTTAGAATTTGAAAACATTAGCATTGACAGCATTGACGACTCATTTTATCCCCAAAGGATCCTAAAATTCTATTTTTTTAAAAAAAATTAGAGTATCAGT
Source organism: Callaeas wilsoni (assembly GCA_013398955.1). Taxonomy (NCBI): domain Eukaryota; kingdom Metazoa; phylum Chordata; class Aves; order Passeriformes; family Callaeidae; genus Callaeas; species Callaeas wilsoni. The sequence goes on along the minus strand of VWPU01004335.1, from coordinate 162,233 downwards.
AAACCTATGCTAGAATACCAGAATACCCACTACTCTTGTTTTTGGGAAAAATTCATTTCGAAGAACATTTTGAATTTATAGGAAGTTCAGATTCCTAGTATTTTACATTGAGTGAATGTATTTTTAAATAGATTCAATAATTTTTAAATAGAATACAGCATTATTCTAAGGATAAGAAGTGATTAATTTTGCCAACGACTGCTGTAAATGAAATATGTAAGGCTAGTCCACTGTCGTATAATGGCATGCCAAGTAGACCCTTTTACTGCTTCTTTCTTTCTTCCCTTAAGAAGGCAAAAAAAAAAAAAAAAGAGGATTCACAGTGGTGACCCAGTTTCATTTTGGTTATTCAGTCAGATCTTGATGTGACTGAGATAAGTATATAGTACATTGACTGAAATTATGCTGAAATTTATATGAGTTGAAAAACTTCAATTTATTAGATTTCCCCTTTCCAAGCCCCCTCCAGCACAAGATATAAATTATGTGCAACACCATAATTTCATGAATTTAGTAGAAAAGATGGAAAATGTTGTCAAGCACCATATGCTTACTCCTTTTACAAGTAACAAGGAAGATAGTTTTAAAGGCAAGACTAAGACCTAGAAAAAAAAGATTCACCTAGTGTGTGAGAAAATAGCCTCGCCTCTATATCTTATGTTTTAAGTCAAAAAAAGATGTTTTCTACTCTACAAGTCTTATTTTCTCTCTATCCAACCCTCTATGGTTTTTGAACTGAGAGTGAAAACAGGAAAGTAACACTTTGCATCCTATGAATTAAAAATAATATCTGTTGTTGTCTTTCTGCTTTGCTCAGATTCCGTATCAAAATTTAGCAATGACACACTGCAGATATTGAGAAATATTCAAGGCAGTAGGGTAAGGGTAGAAACTAATGTCTTCTTAAAATAGGAAAGTCTCCCTTCTGACTTCACATCAGAGTATAACTACACAATACCTGAGGCTGTTCATTTCTGCATTATTGCTTTGTTCTTACTGTTCTCCTCAATAAATACATTATGCTCTCAAAGTTGTTTCAAAGAAAAAAAAAACAAATCCACAAAGCTTCTCAGTTTATATGAAAATCACCTTTTCTTATCAAAGAACACATGTTCATTTTTAATCTAAACAAACAATTCTTTAAAGTCAAGTTAGGAACAATGAGGCAGTGGGAAGCCATTTCATGTTTTCTTTTAACACATCAATCTACTTACTGGTTTTTCCTTCTTCCCCCAACCCCCTGCTCCCCAATAAATTAAAACTTTACTGTACTAAAGGAAGGGTATAATATATTTATTGTGTATTTCATAGCACAAGGTGTTATGAACAATGAAAATGCTGAAAGTCTCTGTCAAACTTCGTCATTTAACTATAAATAATTTAAATACAAGAAACTTAGATAACTTTCTAGCTAAAAATAAACAAAATCCAAAGAAAATGCCTATGTTTTGTTGTGGGATAGAGTAATCCTGGAAAGACATCTGCCACTGGCACAGTGTACAGTTTCCTTTCACAGTAAATGATGTTGTCCTTGGGGCCACAGAACAAATTGTAGGTAGGACTGAATTTCCACCATTGCAGGGGACAATCCTCAGTGGGAATGCACCCCATTTAGTGGTTAGGATAGGATTTCAAGCAATGAGTGCTGTAAAATAACTACAAGAAGGACTAAAACCAAAACCAAATAAAACAAAGACCATCACAGTTACTAAAATATTCTTGACTTAGGGAAGTTTTCTAGAATGGATGAGTAACCCAAGAAATCCCAGTTTAAGAAATGAACTATGCTGGGTGGAAAATTACCTGGAACAAAATTACTGGGTTGCCAGAAAAAGCATATGAGGAATTATGGCAAGAATTGGGAAGGGTGAAAAGGAAATAGAAGGGTGCTAATGGTAATATAGTTTTTATGTCTTATGTGCAATAACCTTTAATGAAATTTGATAATTAGTTTTCTGTGTTTTTATATGTTTTTGTTCTACAGCTGCATTCCAATTCCGACAAAGGTGATGGATCAGTCAAATACATTCTTACCGGAGAAGGGGCGGGGACTATATTTATTATTGACGACACAACTGGAGACATCCATTCAACCAAAAGCCTGGATCGAGAGCAGAAGACACACTATGTACTTCATGCCCAAGCTATTGATAGACGGACAAACAAGCCACTCGAGCCTGAATCCGAATTTATTATCAAAGTGCAGGATATCAACGACAATGCACCAAAATTTACAGATGGACCATACATTGTTACTGTGCCAGAGATGTCTGAAATGGGTAAGAAAAACAAACTCTGCTATTCAACACTCTTTTAACAAGTGCAAATGCTACATACTGTTTGTCAAAGTTATCATCACATCACTGAGTGTATGTTAAACATATTGGAGTTAAGAAGGGACGAGAAGACATGAAATACAACCTGTGTGTTACTTGTGACATTATACAACCTGTATGTTACTTGTGACATTCAAAGTAAGAAAACAGTAAGAAAAAAGTAAGAAAACACATATGCTGGTTGTAGGCGAAGAGTCATTCTTAATCTTGAATGCTTTAACGTGCATTCTTTGGCAAATTGTGCTTTCCATTCTAGAAACAAGATGTATTCATATATCCTCATTCAACTGCACAATTTATGGCATTCTCTTATGTCTACATGAGTAGTCTATACAATTCACAGAATTAAACATAAAGTAACAGTAGTTTCTGAGATTACTTTAGACGTGTGTTTATTTATCAAGTTTCTTATAAAGTGAACTGAAGTTCAAAAAGGTACCAATCTTTGGTTTTCCCTGTTACATACTTCAGATATTCTTATCTTTTGAGGTACTGCATTATGCAATCAATTTTCTTTATTTAATACTTCTCTGGTGTTGAAATTAGTTTATAACTTTCCTTTAGTAGAAGAATTGTGAACTGAAATTTTTACAAGGACAAAAGTGCAGTATTTGTGTGAGTAATATCATAAATCCAGGACAATGCAAGCAATACATGTTTGTGTGAATTACTACAGTGAGTGCATAGAGCTTCCAGTAAGAATATTGTGGCTCTGTACAAAACCTTTTCAACTGTCTGATAATTCACTGTGGCACAAAGCTTTACTGTTAGAGTAGCAGTTCATTTCAGTATCATCTAAACTTTTATCTCAGTTATCTCCTATTACACTTCAGGCTGTCTTAATGAGTAATTCATTTCCTTTACCAACTGTTTCCAAAAATGCATAACTCCATCTTTCTCTTTCTTTGGTTTTCTTTGTCTTTAATGGATACCATTTTAATTGATTATTTCCTTCATCTTTAGAGGCATTTTATTTTCTGCATAGGAGGAAAGATAGTGGAAAAGAGATCAATATTATCTTCAAAATCAGAAGTAGCCAATATAATTATTTTTTATTTGTATTCTATTTATGAAAGTGTTTCTTTTCATATTCTCAATATTGAGCATTCTTACATAAATGTTAGTCATAATTCTGCAGTAATCAGAATCTGATATTACTATATAGCTACATCATACATGTTACTGTTTTCCAAAGAATTATTTGAATAGTCTGGGATGCAATTTTGTGTTGTAAAACAGAACGGATTATGGTAAATCAATGAAGTTTTACTGGTAAAATAGAGAATTGATATTTATGTTTTATAAATTAAATACTTTCCTGGTTGTACTTGAGGCAAATCATTAAAATATCTATTCCACAAAGCTTTTGTGTTGTGTGAATAAACCTGAATTTTCATATCCTATCATACAGGCATTCCATTGTAGGTATACATTATATTTTCATTGCAAATTTATTATCTCTATTTTCTTTCTTCTCTTATTGATTTGTTTGTATTTGTTGCATTCTGAAAGCGTTTTTATTGTCTGCAATTTCAGGAAGACTACTTCTATTATTACTTCCACAGGATACATTCTTTGTGTCAAATGATGGAGATACCACTGTCACTTTTATTAGTTCTATAATTAGCATGGGTATTTGACATTTAGCTGTGGAGTCTATACATAACTGAACTTCTTGATGTTATATTGTGAATTTCTAAGAAGGCTGCACTCTGAGTATTTCTTTAGGTTTTTACATCATCATTTAAGGATCTTTCAAAGTTACTATCTCTCTGCAACAATTCTCATGCTAAGTGGGGTCATTTTGATCTCCATTATTTTGCTTAGTTTCAGCAGCAGGTTCTTGTTTGTCTCCTCAAGATCCTAGCTGGTATTTTCACCACAACTTGAACTTAATCTAGTTTTAAAAGCTGTAGGACCTTTATGGCTTTTCTTTTTTCAGGTCAGTGATGAGTCGGTACAGGAAAGTTTTGTTGATTTTTTGGGCAGATCACAGTTTTCACTGTGACACAAAATAAACATACTATTTATGCTTTATGCACTATTCTGGAAGAGATGAATGAAAATGCCTATTCCTTGCCTTCAATGAAACTTTTCCCTAAAATTTGGCTCAAGGACTAAGATTTATATCTAAAATTATTTCTTCTGCAACATGAAAAACTCAAGTTACATTGACATCTCTGTGGTCCATTTTAAGGTTTATGAAAGTCATCTTTATGTGAAAGAAAATAAAATGAGAATATTTTTCAATCAGTAAAAGACTTCCATATGTGTTGTCAGCTGCAAAATGAGTGAAACACTCCATGTTAAATTTTCAGTGCTGAGGTAGTTTAGAGGTGAGACCAGATGACCTCTCAAGGTCCCTTCCAACCCTAAGCATTCTGTGATTCTCTCATAAGAAGAATATTGCCAATAGATTCTACTTGAGAAATTAAAAGGCACAGTAGACATTTATGAACTTCTTTTGAGAGTATTCCAATCTGAGGTAATCATAATTTCAGATAATCTGGAAAACAATGTTGTTCGTAAATATGATTTTTATTAGAAGTGCCTATTTAACTTTCCGTGTTGTGAAACTAAATCACATTTTGTTGACTTGTTAGTGTTTTAAGACAGTACTAAGAATTACTTTAGTTAGGGAGAGAATCCCTGTGTTTATTAAACTTCATCTTTTTATCATTTCTTTTAAAGTTTTTTGTTCATTATTGATCCATTTGAGATTTAATAGTACAGACAACTACGGAAAGTCATGCATACAAATTTGCATTCTCAACAGATATATTTTATGGAACTGCCTCATTAAACATTAAAAATTTGTCTTCAGAGAGAAATTGCAATATTCCCTTTCGGCTGTTCTTTGATATATAACTTCACAAAATTTTTCTAGCAAACTATTTTTTAAAAAAAGAGAAAAAACAAATGGAGATATTTTGAAGTAAAAATATAATTTAGTTCCCCAATTGAATAATCCTTTTTTTTTTAATACTAGAAAAAAAGACAAAGCTTACAGAGTAGTATTCAGAGCATACAAACGTGTTTTAAAGCTCTTTATAAAGCCTTAACTAAGAAAACAGAATTCCCAAAATGTAATCTCAGAAATGTAGTGGGAAAGCATATGAAATGGTAGTTGTACTCTGAATAAGCAGAGACTCTGGTGGGGGAAGAAAAGTCATTTTTATTGCCTAACTAGAGTGACAAAATTCTTTCATAGCAAAACCTTGAGTTTTTCTTGACAGGAACTTTCACAGTAAGCTAGTAAAGAAAGAATGGAAGGTATGGGTCTGATGTTCATATCTCTACTGCGGCGTCCAGAGAGATTAGACCCTTTTATATTCAATTGGAGTTTTTTTTTTTTTGCTTCTTAACATTTAAAATAACAAGAGAGCTGTACTGTATAATTCTCCATTTAAATCCTTCATTATACCTAGCTGAACAACAAAAAATTATGCTGCATCTAAATTATACAAATGCATCCAAATTATGCAAATGCATCCAGAATTGTGATTTGCCTGTTATGCAGACAAGCCTGAATGATGCTAACTTTGAAAGGAATAGGTGGAGGGTAAAAGTACCCCTTTCGCTTTTTTCCTTGCAAGGTATTCTGACCTGCAGCTTTCACAAGCTGCCTTTCTTCAGTGCTCAGCAAATCAGGCAAGGGTTGGGCAAAAGGCTGGTATGGGGATATCTTATAAAATGCTGAGTGTGCTTGTGTGAGATAGTGAAGTTAACCTTCTGAAGTGTTGCATTCCACTGAATGAGAGTTTTATATGTACGGTGGGAGGCTGAGTTAAAATTTGTGATTCTAAGGGTTCTTTTAGGTAGAAAGAGAACACTTTGCCACTATTCAATACTAAATTGCTATTATCAGGTGTTTCTTGGGAGAGAGACAGTTGTATTAGAAAATCACTGTGGCAATTTTTAAGATACAATGACATTCCATTCATGCTAAAATGACCTGTCAGCTGCTTATATGACATGCTGCTTTTCACTCGTTCTGTTTTTTTCCTCTCACATCAATGAGTTGTACAAGCACTAAGATTATTTTAAAAGAAGGAGAGAGAAGAAAGTCTTCAAAGAAGGAGAGAACGATGAAATGACAGTATTTCTGATTCCGTCTTCTGAAATAGCCAAAATATGTTTCTAACATACCTTGATTTCCTAAAATTCTGGGGGAAAGTGCTAATGGAAACTCACACTGTTGGTAACTGTTTTCCTGGAGAAAGGAAAAACTATACGTAAAAAGGTACAGAGGTTGCCCAGCGTTCTGGATAGTAAACTCTGGTAGGTGACTGACTATACCAGTTGAATGGATATCTTTTTGTTTTACGGAACTACAAAACAAAATCAAATCATTGTGCATCTATAATGTATTAATCTTCAATGATTACACAAGGTTGAAACACACAAGTTCCTCTCAAGCTAGAAATTATTTGAAAACTGGGCTGCAGAAATATATCCCTACAGCATTTCAGTGTCATAGAATAGCAGGGGGAAATGTCTGTGCCTGGGAGTGACCTCTTATTCTATGTTTAGTCAGCAAATAAATATGGCTGAATTGATTCCTAGAACATTTTAAGAAAAAATACACAAACTTTAATTCACATTTGTTTACCTTTCCACATGAACACAAATACAGTAGTTTAATTAATCTTAACATTGTCTGAATAATTATGGACATACAACAAGACCCAGCTTGATTTTATTACAATATTCCACTTCAAAGTCATCCAGATATCCTTGTACCTGCTTTGTTAATATATTTTTCTATGAGACTGTATGCACTTCAGCTTTTCAGAGACCAGAAGACCCTATATTTAAGTATGCAGACACATTTGCACACAGTTTTACTAAGTCTCCAGTAGAGATACAAACAGAAACTCTTGGTGTCCAAGTTAGTGTGGCACAAATTAATGAAGAGTTTCTCAAAGAGTGTAGAAACAAAATCTGCGAAGGTTTGCATGCTTAGTTTGCTGGACCTGAAGTGAGATTCCATGACTTTACATACTTCTAATTCAAGTGTTCACTGAGGGTGTGCACATTAACAAATATTTCTGTGCAATGGAAATTGATCTAAGAGGCTGGAACTGAGGAACTGCTGTCCATGCCACATGTATTTGGGAAATCTTATTTTAGATTACCTCTTGCCTGGTCTCTGAGACTGCGTGCCTGTTAGCAGTCAGAGTAAATCAAATGTGCTGCTAAAGCACGTCTTCTGGTTTAGCTGCATCTGAAGAAATCTAGTTAGCATGCTCTGAAATGGTTCTATAAGGCAAATCAAAGTGCATCAAGTGAAGGAGATCAAGGGCTTCAATTCAAAAACATACTTCTCCTCTCCACTAAATGTGAAATTGAACACCCCGGAGTGGAAGCGAAACCTCAGTGGTTAATTTAGATGAGAATCTGCTTTCAGATGCAGAGTTACATGAGAGTAGCCTGTTCTGTTATTATTGTGGTGTTTTAATGCTGGACCAAAAGAGCTGTTGTCTGCATAAAGATAAACAAATAGAATGAAGTCTGAGCCTTTATTAACTCGCAATCTCACACTTACTGATTTCTTATGGGAAGTGTTTGACAGTGATAGCAAAGATTTATCATTAAATGTCTTGAAAAATACAGTAAGATTAAAAGAATCACTTGTCTCCGTTCTATCTGTGCAGTACTTATTAATTTTATTTTCTCAAAAGGATTGCTCATAACTTATCCCACCTAGTGATATGCTAGAAACTGTGATTTTATTCTTCTAACAGTTTTTACTACCAGCATAAAAATTATTGTCTTTTGAACTCATCTTTCTAATTTGCATCCCCAACAAGGTTCCAGTAGTTATTTCTTTTTGGGATCTTTGATGTCTTCCAGTAGATTTTTTTTTTTATTCATTTAGCAGCTTTTATTAATATGGGGGCATTTATACAAGTTATTTTTTAATACTTCAACATTAATTTGCATTGTGAATGAAGATAAACCTGAAGTCCATAAATTTGTGCTATTTAGAAGTCAATATCCAAATTTAGGATCTATGTGTGTGAACATACGTAAATATGCATGCTATGTAGCTACTATTTATGTTTACATCTGTGTAGTTTCTGTTTAAGTTTGCATGTATGTATTCAATTTACGCATACATATATAAAGACGATTTTTTTTCAAATTAGTGCAACTATTTTTCCTTAAAAAATTATGTGATGATAACAGATAGAGAAAATGTTATTAATCTCTCAGTTTTAGAATGTGAGGACTAGAGGTTTTTCAAATGTATTTGAAAATATTTGCCAGAAAATTGTATTTATTGGAAGCTAATGTTTATTTTCCTGTATGTACAGGTACATCTGTTCTACAGGTGACAGCCACAGATGCAGATGACCCCACATACGGAAACAGTGCCAGAGTAGTGTACAGTATTCTTCAGGGACAGCCATATTTCTCTGTTGACCCCAAAACAGGTGGGTATCTTATACTTCTGTTGATATGATTTAGCTAATATGTTGCAGTTAATTAAGTCTGGTAGGTGAAATGCAATGTACACAATGCAGATATGTGGACTTTTTTTTAAAAATTCCTTTTTTAGGCTGCTTCTTGCTTTACCACTATGAAATTTATAAGTTACTGTGTTTTGCTGAGTACTAAAATGAGCCTGGTGTGTACAGAATTAATTCTGCATCATGGCAAGATGTGAAACATTCAGCCAAACTGGGATAGCACTCCATCTTTTCAAGCCTCTGTTTAGGAAGCGACTCAAGTATGCCTAAGACATTATGATTTCCAGTGCTTGGTTTTGCCTGAAGGATAGGCTTGCGAGGATTATTGGATGTGTGCTTCAACACATATACCACAAAAAATTGTTATCATTTGTGTTTTTATAAAACTGCAGGATTGCCATTGAACTAAAATTTCATTCTATGATTCAAGAAGTAGAATGAACTGAAATATTTATGCTTAAAGTCTATGCATCATCATTTTTTTCCTACATAGTGTAAGTTATGTATAATGTATCCAAACTGTTTTATGTAAAGAGAGGAGAAATCTCTTTTGAGGATGGGAGTTGTTATTAGTTTGGGATTTTTTAAACAGCATTATTATGATAATGATATTAATATGATTCTACATTTTTAGTGTGTATTTGAATTCCTCAATAACGATTAAATATACTTTAAGAAAGTATATTTTTTTATATAAATTTTTTAACTGTTTTTCCATCTCTATATCAAAGCTTTAATACTGAGGGGGAAAAATGAAACACACTGAACCGTGTATTTTTCCCTAGTTAACTGTAGGGAATAATAATGACTTTTAAAATGTGCTGAAGTGAACTAGGTATAGTGTAAATAGTTTTCATTTTAATGTTTTTGCATTTAAGTTTCTTAGCATGTGTACATTTATCTCTCTGGTACTTGGAGGCGTACCCTTGCTTTATTACAAGAGAAGTGTATCTGTGCCATCTCAGAGAGCTTTGAGGTTAGTGCTGCTTTGATTAGGAGACTGAACTCTGTGACCGTCAGAGAAAGGTCTCTCTCAGCCTAAAATGTTCTACAAATTTGTGAGCTCCTGCGAAAGGCCTAGAATGGAAAATCAGTGGTACAGTTCTCATGCTCCCCTTGCCCTTATGATACTTAGAAATATAACCCTAAGTCATATTTCTAAATCTGTTTAGGCACTCTGAGGCCATGGTCTGCATTTTTTATTTTTATAATGGTGTAGAACCTGTAGTCTGGAGCTGCTATTCAGTCAGTGAAGAATCATAATGGATATTCTCTGCAACAAGTCTGTATCACACAAGAAATAGTATTGTTATAATGAAACAACAGATGGTAGTGTATTTTCACTCCTCAAGCCTTAGGAGGGATTTAATAACACTTTATGAGCTTAAACTCTTTTTCATATTTGTCTAGAATATGAAAATTATTCTGATATCATAGTCTATGAATATGGGAAAATGAGGTAAATAGTGCAACAGCGAAGAAACAGGAGAAAGCTTTTTGCTTTTGTAAGTTGCCTTTTTATAATTGTAGAATAGCAGTTAATTTAATTTGGCATGATAAAATGGGAAGAAGTAGAATATTGGAAAAGATGGGAAAAAGAAGAATAGAGTTTTTCACTATGAAATTTCACTTTGAATTTTTGGGGCTTAAGACTAATTTTTTAAAACGTTACTCTCCTGAATTTGCAAGCATTTCTGTGACCTACTTTCCCTACTACCTCAATTGTTCAATTCCAGCTTAACTATACTTTATCTGGAAGTCTTCTGAATTTACACTTACATGCACAAGCTTCCTTTACAACAAAGAAGGTCCAAAAGAGGGAAAAAGGGAAAGAGAAAGGTCCCGACGTTCATGACTGAATGTTTTTTATGAAGCCTAAGGATCTCGTATCATGATCAGTAGAGCTTCTTAGAGCTATCAGAAACAGATATCAGGCTCTGGTGTGAATACTCATCTTTAAAAGTCTGCTACTTCTAGCTTAGTACTGCCTATACTTGGTTTTAAACAACTTAATATCTGAAGACTTTAAAGTTATGGATTTTTAGAAGCTTAGGTTAGAATAGTTTAAATAAGAATATAGAATAAGGCTACAGAATTCATACATTTAAAGTATTACAAGGGAACAGCACCAAATTACAAATTCTGAAGTAGGAAAAAAGTGTGTTCTTTGCAGAAGAACAGCTTTGTAAGCCTTTCTAATAAATGCTCTTCTCCACACACTTAAAATGGAGCAGAGGTGCAGTGCAGGGAGAGTAAAACCCCCTGTCCTAAATAGACTCGAGCCTGAGCTCCTCCTAGGGTTGGCCCAGGACAGCCTCAGCCCTATGGGCACGGGCTGAAACTCATCATGAGGAATCAAAAGGAGACACTGCCCTGATCACCCTGCAGACTGAGAAGGCTACTGCCTACAGGGCTATGAGACACATTAGGAGATGCAGACAAGAGTGGGATCCTGTAGACCTACTCTTGACTATTTAAAGGGAGGCCTATTGGCAGGAAAAGGGACAATTGAGGTGGAGTGGGGAGAGAAAAGCAAGAGAAAATGGAGGGGTAAGAGGATAAAAGGGGCCAGCCATATGCGAACAGGCTTTGCTCAGTACTATTGTCTGGCCATGCCCTGTCCTGGGTCAGCAGTCTGTTCTGTGTTATGCTCCATTTCTAACTCCATTTCCTGAGTAAAAGGCCTCTCTCTTGTATGCATATGTGCGTGGAGATTTAAGTGCTAGCAGCTGGAGCAGAACCACAAGTCAGAGAGGCCTGTGTGTCTGGTACCAGCGAACTGGAAAATGCAGACTGGATGTATATTACACGGATGCCTATGCCAGTATGGTATTACCACAGGGTCTCAGGCTGGAATAGCCAGCAAGCTGGATGAGTGGCTTGGGTGATGGATATTCATTTGGCCAAAAGACTAGACCAGAAAGCTCAGGAGTCAGCTGTTGGAGAAGCCAAGACCAGTTTAAAGCAGCTGTATGGTATGTGGTTTGAGAGCCCTGTTTGTAGCTGCATATCTGTGTGCATGAGGCAAGGGGAGATCAGGGAGCCAGGGAGCCAGGAGCCAGCTGGATGGCATTGGGAACTGAGGGCCCAAGGGGTCCAGGTACTGTTACTGGATGTACTCAGTGTGTAAGTCTGTAGGGGATCAATAAGTGTGCTGGGTTGAGTGGGAGATGAGTGACTATGTCCAGGATAAAAAGGGGTCTGTACCTGGAGCTGGAGGGCAGCTCTAGGCCTCAGATCTGTATGTCCAGATGGCACCAAGTGCAAAGTCCAGGTGTTGGCTACTGGATAGACCAAGTATGGCAAGTTACAGGAGCAATCTATGCTGAGTATGTGAGTATATTTCCAATTGTAAGTCATCCTTCCTTCTGGTCAGCTGGAGAAGAGTGAGACTGTTTGTGCTGTTTGTGTTTCAGTGCTGAGCCATTCTGTTTGTGTGTCACCCGTTGCGTGTTGCGTCTGTGTATGTGCCTTGTGGGAACACCGCTTGACCTCACGTTGCTCCTAAATCATGGATTAAAAATAGAGAGGTGCAGAAACCTCATCTCCATCAGGCTACCAACAATCTAGTTTATCAGTTGATTGGCTCTAGGACCTGTATTTTGCTTTGTTTTGTTTTTCCCTGGAGAAAAATTGTGAATTCTCTGCACAGAAATTTGTTGCAACTATGTAATTTTGGCTGTGAATGTCAAAACTATTTTCCATGCATAACCTAAAGTTTTAAGACTTTCAAAATCCTTTGATTTTGAATGACTTTCTAGGAATTTCTGTGTATTTGTGTTTATTAATTACTTTTGGTAGTTACCTGTGGAGTGTAATAGTAACTAGTTATGTAATTCATAATTACCTGCAATAGGCTCTACTGATTACTATTTTTTTTCCTCTCCAACACTCTGCTGAACTTTTATAAACAAGAATGCACTAAAAATGCTGGCAAAAGAGAGCAGAGGAGTCAATGTCTAGATCTTATGTGTATTTGCAAAGATTATGCATATAGGATTATATGTTTTCTTATACCAAAATATTAAGGGAACCCCAGAAAACATGAAATTATTATATTTTTAGAGTCTCATTAACTTCTCTGTAAAAAGAAAATAAAAAGTGAAGTTATTAGTGAATAGTAGAGCAAATAATTTATTCTATTCAAATACTTAGTGTTTTAATATGGTTCTCCCTTCTCCTACTCCCACCTTTTCACACATACACACCCCCCCCCATCACTACCTGTCTTCAAACTTTGAGCATCTTTTGAAATGCCAAAATATACATGAAGTCTTTTCCTGGGAGTTTGAACTGCAAATTCACTATTCCACCTTCCCAAAACCATGAGGTCTTTTGATCCATAAACTTGATTTAGGATCTGTCCTTGCTTGTTCTTTGCTTATGTCAAGTGTGGCTCATCAAACAGCAACAGCCAACATTTGACTGGTAACTCAGCCCCAGGAGCTCTTTTGTTTTCTGAGGAAACCTCAAATTAGACTACATGTTTTTTGTTGCAGCTATAGCAGCCCACTTTCTATTGCTAAATGCTTTGGGAATGAAAGGGAAACCTGTAGTACAATTCCACCGCTTACATGATAAATCCTGTCTGGAGTATGTTAGTTCCACACAGCTCTTTCCAGGTGCATCTGTCTTTTTAAACCGAATATACAGAGTGAAGTAATCTGTAGGGCATATGTCCTTTCAAATCAGCAGTTCTGCTGCAACTGTTATAAAATAAGAGATAAAACCTTCATTCATTGCAGTTTTGAATTTAAGTGTAGACATTGGCAGGATGGGAAACTCATTTGTCATTGAATTGAATGTGGAAAAACCTTAGATATTTGTATTTGTATTTATAAGGTTCTGCTGTTGCAGCAAAATAATTACAAAGATCTTAGTCATGTATAAGATTGATTGTTTGTTTTTCTGTTTTACTCTAAGATATTAAATAGTAAAGAAATATGTATTTCTATTTACCAAAGAATGTCACTGCAAATTAATCCAGGCTAATCATGAAGTGTGAGAAGAGTGTCAATCTCCTTCTGCTTTCTGTCTTCACAAAATATGAACAATAGCTTCAAGGATCCCTACAAGAAATGACCTATTCACTGATTATGTAGTTTGGTTCCTGACTGAGAGCACAATACAAATGGTAAATAAATATAGTCAATGGCTGAAAAGATGCTTCCAAATATAGGGATGAGCCTCATAAACACCAGTTAACTGCCCCAGAAGTTAGAGACTTTTGTGCATGTCTGTAACTATTCTTTTACCTTTTTAGAAGTTCTTGGTCATAGTTCATATGGGAATGGCAGATTTTTTAGCGTTATAATAATTAGAGTGTAATTTTAAAGTTGCATGTGCACTCCTCTGCAAAATGAGAAGAATATATTGTTTATCAAGTTATTCACAAGTTTAATACTGCTGAATAAGCATGAACACTTAAAAATATAATCAATCTATTAAAATAAAGTTCTTTTAGTGGTGAAATATTAATTATTGATTTAATGGGTTAAGGCCTACTTCATCTCCTTCTTATAGACAAGATAATTTATATTCATATAAAGGCAAACCGAATAAACTTTCCAGTTCAAAAAAGAAGAGTACTCTTTGCATACTTTAATAGAACAGCCTATCATGGTATTCCAGATGAGAATCTACTGTCCTAATTGAAATAATGATAAGTTATTCCGTGACCCTATGTCCCTGCATACATAGAAAATCATATCAGTTAAGAAAATAACTTCAGAAATCAATTTCTGCTACTTTCTTGAACAAACATCCTTATTTTTCCTTTTAAAAATTCTTATTTCTTTTTAGTTGAATTGTCTTTCTTAGTGATGTCTGTTTAAAATGAATATGTTTACTGGGGTTAGTGATTCCCTGCTGAAATTCAGGTTAGTTCATATTGGACTGCTAAGTGAATATGAAAATGAAGTATGTTTAACTATCTCATTGCTTCCTGCTCAGAGGCTCCAATATTATTTAAATGATCTTACAGTGCTATAGCACTATCTTACATAAATTGACTGTTTCTGCTCTGAAGGAATACCTTATGACAACCCCCAAAATCCACAATTAAGATGCCGTAGCCAGTTACCAGGTTGCTGTAGTGGTCTTAAAGTAAACTTAACCTCGTCTATCAGTTTTTGCACATGAGCTTTTAAACTGTAATTGGACACTGTGTGTAAAGGGCAATGAAGCTGATGAAGGATCTGGAGCACAAGTCTTATGAGGAGCAGCTGAGGGAGGTGGTGTCTCCTGTCTGGAGAAAAGGAGGCTCAGAAGAAACCTTATTGTTCTCTACAACTGCCTAAAAGGAGGTAGAAGATAGCAAGGTCTGTCTCTTCTCACAGGTAACATGTCAAAGGACAAGAGAAAATGGCCACAAAGTGACCAGGCAAGGTTTAGGCTGGCTGTTAGGAAAAAATTGTTCACCAAAAGGGTTGTCAAGCATAAAATTTTGCTAATGACACATTCTGCTTGAGCTAGATAAGGAAATATCTGTGATGAAACTTCATAATTTCACATGTGCTTGCATTGCAGAACACATTTATAGCTATTGGTGAAAACTCCAATTTCATTATACGTGATTGGTTTCTACTCAGTATCAAGGGGAGGTCACAGTGAAGAATCCGTTTGAAAGTTTAGTTATTTTAATGAGTGATACATTTTTTCTAAAAGTGTGTAGGATTAAAGTAACTTGATTTTGTGCGTGGATACTGAAATTCTGTCTTGAAGTTCTAATAACTGTATTTCATATTCAGGTTTTTGTATGTTTGATTTCCCTCAAGGAATTTCTGAAATGTTGTAACAGAAATTACATCTCTAATGTAGACCTTTTCCAATGTCTGCACTTCACTGACAAGAGGATCACTAGAAATACAAACTCAAAATTTGAAAGAGTCTCACATTGCTTTTCTAATTCCACCAGGTACTGCACAGTGCACTCTTCCATTCCTGAAGGAACAGAAATATGTGCTTTATCTAAAAATATTGTCATGAGCACTTGTTTGAGAGTGTCATCTGCCAGCTCTCACCTAAGAATAAATATTGAATGTCCTTTGCTTTCAGTTTTAAGTAAATACTGGATTTTCTACACCTACAGTTTTGGCACTTTTAAAAAACTTCTCTGAACAATGGACTTCATTCTCACAGTTTTCTGTTGTGTTCAAAATACTTATATATTCTTACACTTTTCCCAAGAGTCATTTGAAGAATAACTCAGGCCATCAGACAAATAGGCAGAAGAATCCATGGTTTGTTTTAGATTTCTAAGGATTCCGTTTTGGTACAGTTAGAGACTTTATGCGGGCATTTGTACAACTAAAAGCCTTGTTTAGACCTTGTTTTCCATTATCATGGAAACAATGCAGAAATTCCTTTGCTAATCAAAAGTGTACAAAGAGGAGGGGCAAAATATTCTGTGCCACCTAGCTCAGTTTCTCTTATGGTGACTGATACTTGCTGGTACATCATCCTTCCTATGCATCCTTATGCAATTTTTGGCATCCACCTACAGGAAACTTTGTAGTCTACCTGCTGGAGCAGGCTTTTTAGGGCACAAGATGGATTGATCACTCATCAGGAACAGTGTTCTGGCACTGTATTTTCTCTGCTTGATACCTACCAACACTCTCCATCCCAGCATCCATCATATGGTTACTAAGGACAGGCATAGGAAGCAGACAAGCTGGAGAAAAAAGATTACCTGATGTTCTAACCTTGTTTTTCTTCTATGAGATGAACCATGTGTTTCGGAGATTGAGTTCAGAAGTAGAGAAGAAACTATTCCTTGCTTGTTCCTCTCTTGTTTGTTTCTGTGTTTGTTATTCTTTCACCATCTCGTGGTGTGAACAACTACTGTGGATAATCTTTGCTGCTCTGCAGCCACAAGTTTTTCTCAAAAAAAAAAAAAACAAAACCAAAAAAAAATCCTGACCAAAAAGAACCCAAAAAAACCCCACCAAAAGTCATGTGTTGCTGTAGCCATTAATTGGCAATTGGCAAGTTCCCAGATTATAATGTCATTTTGGCTTCCTAACCGGGATTACTGTACTGCATTCCTTTTATTTATATATGTATATATTTTTAACCTTCCTCTGTAAATACACAAATATATTTTTCCACTTAAAACATAATGTCTTAATCTGGGCTAAACCCAGTAGACAGCTCAGCCACACACAGCCACTTACTCGCTCCCCACACAATGGAATGAGGGAGAGAACAGGAGTGATACAAGTGAGACAAAGACATTTTAATAGAGAAGGTAAACGTCATTTACACAAGCAGAGGAAAGGAAGGAATTCATCCACCACTTCCCATGGGCAGGCAGTTCCACTCTCCCGGGAAAGCAGAGCTGCATCACACATTACAGTGACCAGGGACAACAAACGCCACAAATCCGAGTGCCATTTCTTTCTCCTTGTTCCCCCCACTTTTATTGCTGATTGTGATTTCATGTGATGTGGGATGTCTCGTGGGTCAGCTGTTCCAGCTGTGTCCCTTGCGAGCTTCTTGTGCACCCCCAGCCTTCCCAATGGTGGTGTAAGAAGCAGAAAAGTCCTTGGTGCTGTAAGCACTGCTTGACAAGGCTAAAACATTGCTGTGTCATCAGCACTGTTTGTGTCACAAATCCAAAACAGCGCTGTGTGAGCTGCTCTGGAGAAAATGATTTATCCTAGCCAGGACCAATACACAGGCGAAGCACTGTTTTTATTTGTGTAACCAGACTGAAAGTCCTGAACTGAAAGCAGTGAGACATACATGATCATGTAGGATAGATTCTGTTTCCACATTCTTTACAGTCTTTCTCTTAGATATAAAATTGCTCTCTGTTCACCATTTAAAGGCTTTGCTTTTACTTTCTATTGGACATTGGAAGAGGTTCCTAATCTTAATGTTTATTAAGCTTGGCTTTTCACATTTCTAGACATTTACATCTTTTCAGAGGTACTGAGGAGTGTAAGGAGTTTGCTCTATTTTAAAGATCTAAAACACCATGCTGTATCTATTAGAAAATTTAAAGATCTTGATATGAGGAAAGCATTACATTGCAAGTGTCTGTAAAATGTCTGTTTTTCCAGAGCAGAACTACTTTTATAAACATGTGTTTATCTCTGTGTCTTTGAACTTTACACAAGGGAGATATGAACCAATAATTTAAGTTCTCTATTTTTAAACAAGAAAGGCCTATTCATCCAAACAAAGTATGGAAATTACATATGTGATAAAATGTGTTTAACTTTAGGGAAAGGGAATGAATAAGATTTCGCCCTAAAGCGAATAATACATTACTGTAATTTTTAGCTCAACTGGGATGAGAACCAGGACACTGACTCAAAAGATTAATGCACTAGACTGTTTAAAGACTCTGCCCCAAAGGACCAGTCCACATGTTGACAATGCTTTTACAGATCAGTCTTTATTGTTGTGAAATTAAGCAGTGACTTTATTGTCTTTAATTCAGCTAACAAGTGTTCTTTTTCTAGACAAGAGGTTGTTATTTACATCTCTAGGTCTAGAAGAAAGAATCACCAAGGCATTGACAAGAATTCTCCCCACACACATCCTTAAAGTTTTGGCTAGAGAACTGAAATGACGATATAGAATCAGGCATTAAGTTGAGCTTCACAGGGGTGCCCTAATTCATATTTATCCCTTCTTCTTGATCCACATTTCCCTTTTCCAGTTTAATTTTCCCTTTCGCAGACTGTTGTGGGTGTTGCTATGGTTGAGGATAATAATTTCAGAAATGCAGTTAAAAGTGACAATGAAACTTTGCAGTGGTAGTGAAAACGAGGCAAAGTGTCATTGAGGTTCTTTTCCAGGGGCTGTTATCTACAAGTTTGGTAATGCTAAAATGCATGCTTATGGTTGGTGATACACTGGTTATATATTTTTTAAAGGGCCTAATTTTTTGCAGTTCTGGTTTATGTTGGGTTTGGGGGTTTTTTGGTTGTTTTTGGTTTGCTGCCTTTTTTGGGGGGGGGGGGTTGTAGTTTTTGGTTGGTTGGTTGGTTTTTTTAACAGATATATTGTGTTAATAGTGTTATTGCTTTAATAATAAGCTTCAGCAAGGTCACATTTTTGCCTTTCATATTTTGAGATTTTATGCTTAATTCACATTGGAGTGGACAAGACCAGTAGTGGTAGACACATGATAAGGAAATTATAAATATAGAACTGATTGAGGATACTGTTTTCTTTTACATATTTTTTATTAATACTTTTATTTTAATTTTTTATAGTACTCACAAATCCTGTGATTTAAAAACATAGCTACTCTCAGAATTCATGAATAATCTACATTAGATCAATAAATATGCATGCATCTGGTTTCCCATTAGTATCATCTCTT
Organism: Callaeas wilsoni; assembly: GCA_013398955.1. Lineage (NCBI taxonomy): Eukaryota > Metazoa > Chordata > Aves > Passeriformes > Callaeidae > Callaeas > Callaeas wilsoni. The sequence continues at coordinate 143,079 of VWPU01004335.1, read as the reverse complement.
ATAACAATGTATACCTTTTCAGTTACATTTTGAATAAATGTGTCTGATAACATCTTGCCTTGTAATAAACCATACAGAAGAAAAAACTAGTATGATGATAATGATTTGCCAAAGATTATGTGTAAAGAAAATGCTCCTCAAGAAATCTTAACCAGCAAAAATAATCCATATGCAGTTGAGATGCCTCTTAAGAAAAACGGAACAAAAACTTTATAAAATTAACACAACCTCCATATCTATTGGCCATCTACATGAACAAACAAGCACAACATATATATGAACCAATATTGCACCAGTTTTACAATAATAACTACCAAGATGACATTTTGTCATCGTTATAATTCAGTTCATATCTGACTAGAAAAAGAAAAAGAAAAAGAAATTACTTTCAGAAAACACCAAGAAACTTGTGATCTATCCAGGAAATTCAATGTTTGCGAGTTGTGTGACATCATTTGTCTTCTCTTCAATACTCAACTTTGCTGCCTTCACACGATCAGTGCATGTGCAAATGGGGAATACAAAGCCTTTCAATAAAGTTTGTCCATTTCCCTTAGGTGGTGTCCATCTTTTCTGAATGTGCTCCAGAGTGTGTTTTCATTTCCTTGCCAATTTTGTCAAGCCCAGGAGCAGCAACAGAAGCAGTACAAGTAGGCTTTCCCTGGTCTCTAAGACTGAAGATAGGCTCTGATTGAACACAGTAACGAGCAAATTTACTTCATATCTTTGTAACTGCCTTTAGGAGTTGCCATCATATTTTTAAATTTAAAATTTAGGAGAGACTATAACCAGACTTCCTGAGACTCTCTAAGTATTTCCAGTAGAGGAATCTGTTAAATTCTATTAATTCTATTTTTTTTTTTTTTTAAACTTATCGTTGCTTATACCTACATTCTGTGACTTGATTTGAGAATGACAGTAAGAGTCAGTCATTTGGTTTGGTTTTTTCTGAGTTAGCACGGTGGTCTGTCCCTGTCCCCAGGTTCTTGCCTCCGTGGAGGTGCCAAGGCCTGGGACTGGGGCTGCTCCAGTGGCCTTGGCCTCCCTGCCCCTGGCTGGGGGTGGGACAGGCTGTGGATGCCAGGCCTTGCCATCCCCATCCTAGGACCCGCAGGCACCTGGCCCCTGGAAGCTGCCAGCCCCTCTGGTGCCCTGACAGTGTTGCAAGTGCTGTTGTCAACAAAGTTCTGTAAGGCAGACGTTTTTCTTCACATTTTAAAAATCATTTCCAAAACCCATCCCTCAGTCAAATAAAACCCAAAGCTTTTCAAATCTGCGATCAGTGCATACCTTATGCAATATTTTAAGCATTCGATATAGCCCCTGAAAATTCTCACGCTAGAAGAGGGAGAAGCAGATCTGTGTTCACTACCCGTTGCAGAGGAGTGAAGCTCTGTCTGCAGTCTATAATTTTGGTCCCTAAGGAAGTTTTTATTTTCTTTTCACATAGTTTTGTCTTGTTTTTCTCTTGGTACACTCTTCAGGATTAAAGCATGAAATTTCGTATTGTATTTATGATCATGATTCAATATTAAAGCATTCTGAAGCTGCTGATCCTCTTCCTATTTCCTTAGCTGGCCCTTATTTCCTTCCTATTTCCTTATCTAGTTCTCAGTATTTCTGTTACATAGTATTTTCGTAGCATGTCTATGATGTTTGTAACTAAAGGTTTAATTTCATCTGTAACACTAAAAGAGGTGCAAGAGTAGAAGCCTCCCTGGAATTTCATAAAGCACTTACAGTCTCAGAAGCAGATATAACTATCGTGGGAGCAGTCCTAAGGGAAGTGGGTAGATTAAATGAGATTTTATTCTATCTCAAACTGTTTTTTCAAGAAACACATTTTAGATCAATAAATTGCATCTAAAAGTTTTCAAACAGAAAATGCAACAATTCCCTATATATCTAACCACCATGTGAGTTAGACTTCATTTTACTTGAATTGAAGATGAAAATACAATGAGAGACTTCAGAAGCTAAGGCTGTTTCTTCCTCAGAAATCTCTCCTATGATGAGATCTTCTCTATTTTCTTTGTCTTCAACATGAAATGGCAACTGCTGGTAACACAGTGTAGATCCTTTCACTTGAATGGATTTCCGAAGTCTAGGCTTTAATCCAATTGTAATCAGTTCTGATTAAAAGTTACTTTCATAGTGAAATGGATTAAGCATCTGTAAAAATAACTGCATCAGTGAAATAACATACAAGTGTGTTTACTTGTGTAATCTATTGCGTTTGCTTAAAAAGAGTATCCTTCTGAGCTTTAAAGAGGAATCCTCCATTTTCAAAGTGGACATCTTTATGGTAAATATCTGACTTACTTCGCCCTTTTGAAGAGAATAAGAAAAGAATACTGCTTTAAATAAGGAAAGTTAAACAAAGCTTACCCTGTTATTTAACTGAACTTTGTACCCCTATATAAGCATGCTTCTGGATTTTTTCTTATAATCTTCTGTTTTAGTAAATAGATTAGGTTTGGTTCAAGTGTGATACTGTCTCCAAGAGATTCTCAATAGTCCTGATAATATAAATTAACTATTGCCTTTTCTGATTCTGAAAAAAATTGATGTAAAATACCATACCTTTTTTTTTTTTTTTTTAAGTACTCAAAACTTTCTATTCTAACCTCAAATATGTGTAGTGCAGTACATTCTCCAAGAGTTTCAAAATGCTCTGGTAAAACAGCAGTTGCAACGTATGCTGAGCTATTAGAAATAATACAATATATTACAAAATGCAATAACATGTATCTTCACATTATTTTTTTGTAATTGCTGCCATGGCAAATGATTAATTTTAAAGCTATAAACTGCTGATGTAAAAGCCTCATTTGTGAACTATCATGAAAGAGGGTAAAATAATTATTGGAAAAACAATTTTTTGTAATCATGATAGATTACTGTTACATTATACTATTGCTAAAAAATTTACTATACATTCAAGTACAAAATCCCTCCATTTTATATTCAACATGCTAATTTATTTATTTTGAGACACCATCTTCTTGTTCAGTTAATATCCCATTAATTGAGGAAACTGAGTGCAGTGTAATATGAAGCACTTGTAATACAAATGAATTTGTCTTGTGTAATAGTTTTTAAAATACTGTTTCTTTACATAGCTTTTGGATAATCATCATTCTTATAAATTCTGTATTTCCACTTTTCTTGAAGTAGAATCTTCTTCTTCTCTGATAGTTTTTACATGACAAAGATCTTGCAAGTGGATTTTTTAATCTGGACTGCTGAAAAAAATTAAGCAAATGTAGCTAAAATCAAGATCTGTTAATTTTAATAAACTTTGAAACATCCATTTCTGGAGCTGCTTTTTTTCAGAGAAGAGAAGATGTAAAATGACATTTGAAAAAAAAAATGGAAATTCAAATATAGTTGCTTAGTCTGTGACTTTTTGGTATGGTGTGAAGAGAGAGTGATACATATTTACCATCCATGTGTTTCTCTTAGGATGTATTGTTCTTTAAAGATATGAAGAGTTATAAATGCCTTGTTTCTAACAGGAATGGCCTCCAGGTATAGGAATTTGTTGCTGGTTTGTATGTCAGATACACATTACCACTAAAACAAACACTGAGATACATGGAACTGACTATTTTTCTTGACCAGCTAACCATACAAGAGATGAAAGACCCACAGATATATTTCATTTGAAAGTAGATTAATCTGGCTTCACAGGAATTTTGTCCACCTTTGAATAGAGACTCCATGGCAAGACTTTAGGAACACCCTAAGCTCCACAAACCTTTGCTGTGGGTTATCTACTGCATTCACCAAGCACTGCATTAGGTTGCTTGTCAAAATCTAACATGATTTTTTGTCTTCTTGATTCATTTTGAATTAATAATAAAACTAACAGCTATTGCCAAATGACAGCCACAATGTTGCTGTATTTTTAATATTTTCTTCTTTTCATTCTGAAGATCCTTTCTTTCTGATGGGAGTCCTCAGGGTGAATTTCAAGGCCTCGAAATTAAAAATGATTCATGTAGCTGCTGACACATATTCCTAGGCAGAAGCAGAGTAACAGATCAAAACCAAATGTCCTTTACATTTTCTCCTAAGTCAGCCATTTTACTGAAAAGATCCTAAATTATTAGTGAAAATTTCATTTTTAATATGGCTTTACTACGTGGTAAGAACATAAAAAGCAATAGGTTTAAAAGTAGAAGTAGTTTTAAATTCATGTTAGGTTTAGGATTTTTTAATCTACCTTACCTTTTCTCTTCATTACTATCTATCTTTTATCAATTGCTAAGAATTTCTCACCATTCATTTTATGACAAATAACTTCTTCTTGTAGAGCATATGAATTGAAATACTCATTCGTGCAAATATAGACAGGAAAATATTTTTTTATTACAGTATGTAAGACTTGGAAGAATATCTAGACACATGCTTTTTTCAGTACTTAACCGCTTTTGTGGTACTTTTGAAACACAGCCAATGATGCTGGCAATGCTTCAAGCTGCCTGTGGCTCGAAAGAGTATCAGAGTACCTGTCTCCAAGAGTGCCATAGTTACCTCAATTCACTTTATATCTGGGGCCTTCTCCAGAGTTCACTCAATTTACATGTGCATAAGGACAGTCCAGCATATTCTAACCTGTCAGTGTCCCCTGACCGCATCCGTACTTCCTGTCCTCAGGAGCAAGCACAGTCTGAGGGCAGAGACTCATGAAGGGACCAACCAGCCTTTGAACTAGTGTTCCCTGCAGCTGTGGTCTTTTGCGGACATGTTGTGCTTGCACACCCTGCACGGTACACAGGGAACAGAACAGAAAAAGGCTTTGATGGCCTTTTTCTTTTTGACTAGTGGAAGTGGAAAGGGAAAGGTCATTTTCAGATCATCAATATTAAAGGTCTTTCTCAGCCTTCATGCGTCTAGCATTCTATGTTAACATTTGCTTGTGCTGGCCAGTTTCCTATAACATGGACACTGAAACATCCATATATCAAATGGCAAGAAGGTCTGAGGATCACTGGTCATCAAATCCATAGTAAAAAGGGTCTCCTCTCTGGTGATAATCATCATAGTGCCTGTTCAACACTGTAATGTCATCTGATTCCAGAGGAAATGGCCAAATCAGTTTCATATAGATTTAATTGCACAGATATATATATATACATATATATATATATATATGTATAATGATAGTGTTTGGAGAGAATGGCTTAGTAGACCATAGTGTAATGCAAAATATAATATGATGGCATTGCTCCTTTTTCATTGCTCACTGATGGCCTACTTCAGTAACTTAGCTGTAACAGAAGTCAGTGGTAGAAAATCTGATTAAACTCTGTTTATTTCAAAGAGATTTTCTTTTGCTATTCAGTGAAATTTGTATTAAGCTTCTGAAGTATAACCTTTCAGTACTGAATCAGAAATTATTAAGACAAAAATTGTACTTTATTGTCTTTATGTGTGGTTTGGTTTTGTTACAGTGTCTCCTTTCTGCCATTAGAAATACCAACAAATAGAAAAAAAAGTCAAGTCTATTTGGAGAAGAAGTGTATTTTTAAAGCCTTCTTTTTTTTTTAATCTCTTTTAAAATATCACAGGATAACATCTTTCAAGGGACATTATGGAGTGGGTTTTTTATTCTTATAATTTTACCTAAAAATAACTGTTTATTGCTGAGGATAATTTGAATAACTATCTTACAAGAAATGGTAAAAAAATAACACTTTCCTGAATCAAAATGGAATTGCTAGCGGTGTGTTTAGTAGGTATAAATTTTCAGTTATGAAATAATTAAATGAAGTTTGTCTGATCCAACATCAAAGCTCTGATTTGCATGAATTTCTGTTCAGATTGGCAATCACAATGTTTTTTAGATAGTTTAGTGTAAGACGTTAAGTAGAAGGGATTTCCTAGCGGAAAAGTGAGAAGGAAGAAGTTTTTCTGCTCAACCACCTGCTTCCCTGCCCAACGAAAAGAACAAAAGCACCCTTGTGTATTAGAAAGTACATTTATCTTTGAAAAATAATTTCCACCAAAAAGCTTCAGACAAACATAGTTTGTCTTTTGAATATGTTTCTTACGTTACTTGTCAGTTTAGACAATCCATTCTCATATATATTTTTACTTTATGTTTCATGATTCAGTAACTGTTGATGAAGTAATACGTAATGATCTAATTTTGTTTTTCTGCTTGTTGGAAATGTGGGTGTAATACTGAGAACATAACATAAGAAGTAACATGTTTAAAGTTAGAAATTGCTACTGGCAGGTGGTAGGTTAGACTGCTGTTAACTCTGAATTAATTATGTAAGGCACAAATTCTGCTAACTGGAAAAAAGGATCAGCTTTCAGATGTTTGGGTTTTTTGTACTGTATTCTGAAAAGAGCTGATAGCAATACCTCCAGCTGAGGTTAAGTAACAGTTCCACTATGAGGCATATAGTCTTTGATACATTTTATTATTTAAACTGAAATGGTCTATTATATAACTGTTATGTCTGTTGATTGTGTTATTTCAGCAAAAGCTTTGTAGGCTTAATATTGAGAATATCTACAAAAGGCTATTCTTGGAGGCCTTTATGGACAACATGACTGAGAAACTGCAGTAGGTCAGCTCTAGAAATCAGAGATAAATCTGAAAAATTGACAAACTCTACCCAGTACAAACTTGCTCAAGTTGTAAGATGCTCAAAATAACTCTTCTGCCACTGTTAAAGAAAAAAAAACCAAAACCAAAATCCAAACAGGAAAGACACTAGTATATGATTATAGAATTATTTAGAACCATTTAGAATCACAGATTTCTTTAGGTTGAAAAAGATCTATAAGAACATATAGTCCAGCCACTAACATAACACTGCCAAGTCTGTCACTAAACCATGTCCCCGAGTGACAAATCTACACATATTTTCGTGACTCAACCACTTCCCTTAGCATCCTACTCCCAAGACTGAAAACCCTCTTCATAAAGAAATTTCCTAATATCCAACCTAAACCCCGCATGATGCAACTTGAAGGCATTTTCTCTTGTTTATCACTAGCTGTATGGGAGAAGAGACCAAAACCCACCTGGCAACAACCTCTGTTCAGGTAGTTGTATAGGGCAATAAGGTCTTCCCTCAGCCTACTTTTCTCCAGGCTAAACAACCACAGTTCCTTCAACTGTTCCTTGCAATACCTCCAGACTCTTCACCAACTTTGTTGTCCTCTGGACACACACTCCAGCACCTCAGTGTCTTTCTTGTAGTGAGGGGGCCAGAAATGAACACAAGATTCAAGGTGCCAAGTACAGAGGGAAAATTGCTGCCCTGGTCCTGCCATTGGCCTTCTTGGCCACCTGGACACATGGTGGCTCATGTTCAGCTCAGTGATTATTCTTGCAGCCATGGTCCTCCAGCTCAAGGCACTGAGATGCCCTTGGTTGTCATCTGTGTTGAAGATAGAGGCAAAGAATGCTTTAGACACATCTGCCTTGTCTATGTCCCTATTTGTGAGGTGCCAGTCCTCATCCCGTAATGGGCAGGCATTATTTCTACACTGCCTGTCACCATTAATATATTTGAAAAAATCTTCTTTTTCGTCTCCCACATTTGTGGCCAGCTTAATGTCCCATTTGAGCTTTGGCTGCATAAATTTTCTCCCTACAGTGACAAGCAGTATCTCTGTATTCTTCCCACACTTGACCTTGCTTTCACTGGACATACACCTTCCTTTTCCATCTAATTTCCAAGAAAAGATTCCTCTTCAGTCAAGCCAGCCTCCTGCCTCATCTGCTTGACTTCTGACATTTGGGAATATCCCTATCCTGCACCCTTAGGAGGTGATGTTTAGAAAGTAACCAGTTTTGATGAACCCCACACCTCCATTTCCCCAGGGACTTTACTCACTGGTTCTCCGATCAACCTGAAGTCGGTTCTCCTGATGTCCAGAGTTGAACTTCTGCTGGCACTTTTCTTCCTGTCAACAAAGATTTTAAACTTGTTCACTTCATGGTCATTGTGGCCAAGATGGCTGCCAACCACCATTTCACTCACGAGAGCCTGTCTGTTGACAAGAAGCAGGTGGAGAAAGGCATCTTTCCAAATTGGCTCCCTAAGGACCTGTTCTGTAAAAGTTGTCATCTAGGTTTTTTAAGAATCTTCTGTCCTGGGTTGCACCAGCTGTGTGATGCTCCCAGTTGATTTCAAGTCATAAGGACAAGAGTGGTTGAATTGGAAGTGTCCCTTAGTTCCTCAAAGGGTAATTTGTCAGTGTCATTGTTCTGGCTAGAAATTCTAAAGTACACTCCCACAAAGACATCCATATTATTTGTTTGTCCCTTGATTCTTACCTAGAAGCTCTTAACTGTGCCAGTGCCAGCTGTGAGCTCCATACATTCTAACCCTTCTATTATACACATTGCCACCCCTCCACCTCTTCTGCCCTGCCTATCTCTCCTATAGAGCCTATAACCATCCAACAGGGCACTCCAGTCACTGGACTCATCCCCACAGGTTTCACTTGTTAGTGATATCAAATCTCTGGGACTGAGACAAAGCTTTGAGTTCATCTTTTTTGTTCTTCATGCCGAGTGCATTAGTGTAGAAACATTTCAGGTGTAGTACTTTGTAGACAACACCTTGTGAAGCAGATTGAGATATCCCATTAGTGCTTGTTTCCTCAAGATTTGGCACACCATCCCATTGCTCATCACATTAGTGCTTCTTTCCTCAAGATCTGGCACACCATCCCATTGCTCATCACATTAGTGCTTCTTTCCTCAAGATTTGGCACACCATCCCATTGCTCATCACTGGCAAGCCTGGTATTTTCCCTTTTCCCCTTCCAAGCTCTGTCAATGAGCTCTGCTACGCCTGTGCTAACTCTTTTCCTCTTCTGAGAAAGACACATGCTGCCAGTAGACCGATGTTGAATACATCATCCCGTGGTCAAAAACCCTCAAATTTTTCTCCCTACACCAGCCTCCGAGCCACACATTGACCTGGTGGATTTGCCTATTCCTATCAATATTATTCCTTATTAAAGGATACCTGTGCTCCTTATTCTTCAACCGATTGTCCCAGAGTCCTGAATTCTCTTTTGATTTCCCTCAGACTACTCTGTTATTTTAATGCTGCTGACTTGAACAGCCAATAAAAGATAATATTCAGAGGGCCTTACTAGAAACTGGAGAGTTTTCTGGTGATGTCCCTTATCCATGCCCCTGGGAGACAGCAGACTTCTCTGTGAGTTGGGTCGAGTCTGCATATGAGGCCCTTTGTTCCCCTTAGAAGGGAGTCTCCTATTACAACTACCCTTCTTTACTCTTAATAGAGGTGATTGTGATGCAAGTTACAGATGGTATTGCTTTAGGAGGCCCGTCTCTCCAAGGAAGGACCTTCGTCCACCTCATCAGTTTTCTGGTGTTCGAGTTACAGGACTTGTTGTAGAAGATGCCAGTCCTATTTGTTAAGCTTTTGGATGGAGAAGGAACCTTCCTCCTGGGGTGCTCAGTGATCTGCTTCTAGCATTCATCTTCAACAGATCCTAGATTAATTACCTTGCAGCATTCTAAGTCCACCTGCTTCTCTACTGCAATGGAGGTTCGAGACTCCTGAGAATCTTAAGACTGTAGCATCTCTGTAAATACCTGTCAGAGACTGAAATAATTCATGCCTCAAACATTGATCTAAAGTTTTAAACTGTATAAAGAAGATCATCCCTCCCTAAAGGATGCCTGACTGGAACTTTAGACTGGAGATTACATAAATGGAAATCCATTCTTCAATCACTCAGGCCTAGGTAAAAACAAACAAGGCTGGGAGGAAAGGAATGCATCCACTAAGGAAACAAACCCAGCAGCTGTGCTGAGAGTCACCGCTGGCTGAGTCTGGAGTGGGGGAGACCACAGCCCGCAGAAGCCAGGTTTACACAGACTCCCCCATGGAAATGAGGGGAGGAGGAGGTTTTGGGGGTAACCTCTGGTCAGAGGCACTGAACACCCATCCTTCCTTACACAAACTGGCCCAGCTGTGGAATCCCCAACCCCACAGGCCACGTTCACAGGACTTTCATGTGAGAGGCAGCTGCGGGGGTGTCATAATCCATCCAAGACCCCCCGAAGTGCCCCCCTCAGAGGCCCTGCACCACAGGATTGCATGTGATACAACAGATTCAGTCTGTTGCAAGAGACTCTCCCGGGTAGAGAGAGGGGAGCTGCACCTGGCCATTGCCACCTGGCTTAAACATATATTAACCCATGGGATTCTATGCTTTTGGGGGACCTTCACCACCAGAAAGACCAGCTGGAGAGGACAAGATGCCAGTGGGATCCACGGAGCAGTGATACTCCTTTTATTCAGTCTTTGTCTCTCTCTTTCTGTGCTCCCACCTTTTTTCTATTTCTCTCTATCTCTTTTCCTCTCTCTCTCTCTCTCTCTCCTACTGACATTGGCATATGGTCTCATTTGCACCTTAATTCGAGCAGAAGCATTTCTAAGAACTTTAATAACTGAGTCAATCAGTTGCTCATTCGCTGGGCTGCTATGCTCCTTTTATTCAGTCTTTGTCTCTCTCTTTCTGTGCTCCCACCTTTTTTCTATTTCTCTCTATCTCTTTTCCTCTCTCTCTCTCTCTCTCTCCTACTGACATTGGCATATGGTCTCATTTGCACCTTAATTCGAGCAGAAGCATTTCTAAGAACTTTAATAACTGAGTCAATCAGTTGCTCATTTGCTGGAATTCTACGCAGCCTGTTCACCTCCTCCTGTATATCCCTCACCTGGTGACACAGCTCTTCGACCACAGCACATTTGCAAAAGAGCTGCTTGTCTGCCCCAGTCTCCTGGAGAAGCATCAGGCACTCCTTGCACTCTGTGACATGGAAAGCTACATCTGTGATAAGCAGGTCTGTCTGGCTGGAGGTCTCTGACACAGCAGGTTCAGAGACTCCCAATAGCTGCATTGAAGTGAGCTCTACAGTTTGGCAACACCACAACTGAAGAAGCTTGATCTAGTTTGCTAATAAGCCTGGTGCTGAAAGGGTCTTAAAGTACTCTTCTCCACCAGACACTGAGTCTGTTTATCTGCCTATATTGGCTTCTCCCAATGGGAGCAGTTGTTATTGCATGCCAGTTTAACAAGCTGAATTATGCTCATGCCAAAATAGAAGTTGTTGTTTCTGCACTATCTTGATTTTGAAGGTATTTCTACTGTGTGCAAGAATGGATATTTTTTTTCCCCAAGTTAAATGAACCAGTTAAATTACCTGGTTTTATCTGAACTGGAGCGGTATATAGGCATTCGAAAAAATCACTCTTTCTCAGTGTTAGAAAGAATGTTGCAGTTATGAAGGTATGCAGGATAATCTCACATAAAGATTTGAGATCCTTTATACTTCGACCTTAGTACTTCTAAGGATGTTTTGGTTTATAGAAGAAAATTTGCAGTACATATGAAAACTAAATGTTTGAATTTCTGGTATATTCTCATATCTTGCATCCTAGTTTCAGCTAACTTTCCTGCTTCTATCTTCAGTCATTCTGTGCAATACAATATAACGTGATTATAAGACCTACTATGAAATCTCTACCTGGAACCATTCTCTCAAATGAGATTGTGTGTTTACATTTATACTGAGCATGATAGAACAAATCAACAAATATATTAAACAATAGCTCTGATTATCAGTGGTACACAATCATAGTTCATGACTTTCATAATCCAAACGTATTTGAATTGGTAAATGTAGATTTTTCTGTTCTGTTATTCCTTGTGTGTATTAATTTCTGCAACTCCAAGATAAATTCCTGATCTTGTAAACAGTGGTATGCGTGCTTAGCTGTAATACTAGCCTGTGTTTACATTGGCTAATGCCCTAATTATATGAAATGGATTAAGATAGTGCAAATGGATTTTTTAACTTGTTCGATCTGGAGTCTTACACGTGAACACCTAGATTTCATGCAGTCTTGATATCTTCCTAGCAAAAGGTGAATTTTTTTTTTTCATTAGACTTAGAAATTTCTTCCTTCTTCACTACTAATAGGAGATAAAACACTTTGCATGAGTTTTATAAAATAAAGACGCCATGAGGTACAAAGGCATGCAAAAGCTCTTTCAAAAGGAATATCAGATATTGCCAGTAGGAAGATGACCACATTTAGTAATAAAATGGTGTTTGGCAAATAGAAAGATAGGAAAAAACAACTAATACTTTTTGAGAAAGTTAGAAAGCTACTATTTTCAGGATTGCGAGAGCTAAAACTATCTTTAATGAGATGTTAAAGAAAAATAAGAATCATATTGGGGATAGATACCAACTGGGTGTCTTTCAGGTGTCTGCATTTAAAAAAAATGGAATTTGTAGAAACCATGAAAGAAATTACTTAATTAGTCTAGGCAAGACAAAGTGAAATAATGAATGAAGATCTTAGCTGAAGTAGAATTGAAGTATTTCATTATAATGCCGATGATTTTTGTGTCTATGAGGACCTTAGGACTGTATTTATATAAGCAAAACCTGTCTTTGAAATTAATATTCTCTGGTTTTGAAACCATGTGCCCTCACAAAATTCTTTCCTATCACAACTGGTACAAAAGGAATACCTCACTGGTACCAAAAATGTTCTTGTTCCTGTTTCTGAGTTTACTCACTTAGGGACATAAAGTGGACTATGAACTATACTAAATGTTCTGGTATCTTATTTCCTGACATATTCTTATTCTCTGATGAGAGGAAGTATATTTAATACATAGCCAATACCGAGATACCCCATATTCATTCTTACCGCGAGAGGACACTGTTGTGTTGATTGTGTAACATGGGTAGGCCCATGTAAGCATCCATTATTTTCTTGCAGACACTTAACTTATGCATTGCTTTTGAAAATCCCAGTACATTTTTTGTTAAACAAGTTATATAAATGCTCCCCTTTTCTGTTATTAATAATTCAAATGTTATATCTTCAGAATTGGTCTTAGTCAGACATGACGTTCTTCTCTTTGGTAATGAACAATTGCATGCTTTTTTTTGTGTCTCAGAAGGTCAGGAAAAGTTTCAGTATGGTTGGAACATACAGTAGATTACATCAATTATACCCAGATAATGATTTTGTCTGAAATTTTAAGAACTCGCTGATTATTGATTTCTTGGAAAATATGTTAGCAAATCATCGTTCTCACTTACTACCTATTTTGTGGGCCTTTTTTGTGTCAAGTACAAAATAGTCTCATTATTTTTGCATTAAAAAGAGTTGGCTTATTTCCATTTTCAGATGGACTAATAAGAAAAAAGCTCACAATACTAATAAAGTCATTAGAGTCGTGGCAATATATCCCAAGCATGATCTGAGAATTCTGATTTTACAATATTTGCTCTTAATTAATTATTCATAGTACATATGCTCCAGTAAAACCTCGTGCCAGCCATCATCTTTATCATTCATATTTTAAGTTAATAGTAGGTGATTTCACCTTGTGACTCTTCTTAAAGAGACTGGTGAATGATTGGTAGTCTTAAAAATCTAATAAGACCATTGAAAAACAATAGGTTGGATTTCTTTGTCAGGAACTGTAGTGATAGGACAAGGTGTAATGGGTACAAGCTGAAAGAGGGGAAATATAGCTTAGATATTAGGAAGAAAATTTGTTACTCTGAGGGTGGTGAGACACTGGAACAGGTTGCCCAGGGATGTTGTGGCTGCCCCATCCCTGGCTGTGTTAAAAGCCAGGCTGGATAAGGCCTTGGGCAACCTGGTCTAGTGGGAGGCGTCCCTGCCCAGGCCAGGGAGGTTGGGACTAGATGATCTTTAAGGTCTTTTCCAGCCCCTTAATATCCTATGATTCTATGATTCAGGTGGGTTTCGTAGCTCAGTATTAAGATTCATATACCTTTAGCTTGCCACTTTGTTAATTCTTTTTTCAATGATGTAAAGATAATAAATGTTGTTGTGTTTGCCCTTTTGCCAAATTATCTAATAGAAAGCACATTTGGAATTTATACTGCTAACATAATGAAAGTCTTCTGCTCTGCCATGGAGCAGTGATTTTGGCTGCTATCACTGCATGTTGATGAAGGAACCTTTATATTTTGGGATGTGCATCCCAGGGGATAGGAGTGAGATGCCATACTGACAAAACTCTAGCTTTTGTGTTAAATGGTAAGTATTACAGCAGTGCAAGCTGGAGCTGAATCAAACTTTTTTTCTCAGATATGAAGTCATGATTTTGTGCTGTGAGAGTTGTTGACTTGACTGCTTTGTCAATAGCAATAATATATTATTTGTTCTCTCTTTCATTTAGCTACACATTTGCTTAATTTTAAAAAATATCTTTTGTAATTAATTCTAAAATAAGGTATTAAATACATTTTACACTTACATAGATCATGTGCCTCTGTTTAGCTTCTCCAAATTATCTCAGCAGTGAGCATAGCCGCTAGTGAAACTGCAGGACATTGCGGTTGAACCTGAAAAAATATTGCTCCTTCCAATGTTGATAATTTAGCATTAAAGTAATTATTTGTTGATTTTTTTTGATTGCAGGATTAATTGGAAAAAAGATGGAAGAAATTAACGTCAAATTGATTTTTTTTCCATACCATTCTTCAGTGGAAATAAAAATAAAATATTTTTGTTCAGTCATTTGTTCAGAGCCTGTGACACCAAATATATAATTAGTTTTGGTGCATTCATGATAAAGTTGAGAAATTGAGGACTGGAATTACAAAGCTGCCAATAGAAAGATGATGATTTCATTGTCTATTTTATCTAGTAGGCAATTAGGTAGGAGATGGAGTTCCATATTTTCCTTTGCTTAGGGTGTTCGAGCCTATGCTTTGCACATGAAAAATATCATTAAAATGGCCAGATTGTTATTTAGCTGCACTTTCAGGTTAAAAAATGGAAGTGGCAATGATTGTTTTTGCCAGAAATGAAGGAAAATATTCTACAGTGCAATATTATTGTTTTGATATCATTAGAAAGAAGATTTTTAACTCCATTTTGAAATTATTTTAACTAAAAATTTCTTTACTAAAGTTTATCTGCTATTTAAATTGATTTACCAGTCTCCCATACAGACTAGAACAGTTTTAACAGCAACAAATACTCTGTAATTGCTGACTGATATATACCGATGAGGTGGAAGTCCCAACTCAGATTCCCTTTATACTTTCTATTCATATTTTGTATCGAAGGGTAAAGGTAGGGTTGTTTTTTCCTCCATTAATAAGCTCTTCTATGAAAAGAACATTTGTGGCATTTATAAGCAACTATCCTGATTCTGGAAACTTTTGTTATTATTACAGTGGACATGTGCCATATTTTCTATATTCAGAAAGAGTAGCCAAATATCTAATATTAATTAGATTGATAATATTTACATTTAAAATGAACTGTTTAATGGAAATGTTTTAAATTACTGAAACAACACTGAAATGAGTGGTGAGTTAGTAATAATTTATTTGACACAACCATAATCAGACAGCAAATTGGAAAACTTTTTTCTTTTCATGCAAGTTTAAAAAAAAGTATTGTGAGAAGGAACTGCAAATTTATTTATCATTTTAAAGCCTTCCCTCAGAAAAAGGTCTGGTCTTTATTTGGTAAGTACATTTGCTTTGTATCCTTAATGGAATTGTTTTCCAATGAATAACACCTTTAACATTAACATTTCAAAATACTGTTCCTTGAAAATATATCTGTAAAGAAAACATTTCTTTTGAAAAGTATCACTCCTCAGATATTTGTGGAAGTGGGCTCATGAAAGCTACTGAAGGAAAAATAGACTGGGCAGTCAAAGGAAGGAGAGAGGGATGCAGACAAGCGTGGGAACTGCGACAGTCCATTTGTGGACTCTGAAATTGTAAGGGATCAGCTGCATCAAATGAACGTTCACAAGTCCATGTGTCCATAGTAAGCTTTTGATAATGTCCTTTACAGTATCCTTCTGGAGAAGCTGGCCAACTGTGGGATGAGCAAATTGGCAGTGCACTGAGGGAAGAACGAGCTGAAGGGCAGAGCTCAAAGGGTTATGGTAAATGGGGATACATCTGGCTGGTGATTCATTGATGGTCACCAGTGATGTTCCTCAGGTGCAATTCTAGGGCAAATCCTGTTCAATCTGTTTATCAATGATCTGGAGGAAGAAGTTGAATGTACCTTTAGCAAGTTTGCTGATGATGCCCAAGTGAGAGGTGCTGTTGACTCTCTTGAGGGACAGGAGGCTTTACAGTGTCATCTAGATAGATTGATGCTTTTGGCTGTGGTTAATGGGATGAAATACGGCAAGTCCAAATGTCAGATTCTGCATCTAGGATGGAGTAATGTTGGACACAAGTATAAACTGGGAGAGGATTTTCTGGAGAACAGTTCTGTAGAAAGGAACCTGTTGGTGCTGGTCAGCAGCAGCTCAATATGAGTCAGCAGTGTGTGCCCTCGCATTCCAGAGATGACTGATCCTGCACCCCGGGGTGCATCAGAAAGGGCATCTCCAGCCGGTCAAAGAGGTGATTATCCCACTTTATTTAGTGTTGATGTGGCCTCACCTTGAGTACTATGTGAACTTCTGGGCCCCACCATTCAATAAGGTTGTGAAGGTCTTTCAGTGTGCCCAGAGGACGGCAACAAAGTTGGTGAAAAAACTGGAAGGAATGTCTTGTGAAAAGCAGCTGAGGAGTTTGATCTTGTCTAGTTTGCAGAGAAGGAGGCTAAGGAATGACCTCATTGCTCTCTGCAGCTTCCTCAGGAGGCGATGGGGAGAGGTTAGCGCCGAGCTCTTCTTCTTGGTAATCAGTGGCAGGATGTTTGGGAATGGTTCAAAACTGGCCAAGGAAAGGTTTAGACTGGGAGAGGTGGTCGATGCCCCAAGGCTGTCAGTATTGAAAAACATTTAGATGATGACCTTAATAACATGTTTTAACTTAGTCAGCCCTGAACTGGTCAGGCAGTTAGACTGGATGATCATTACAAGTCCCTTCCAACTAAAATAGTCTATTCTGTTCTCTTGTATTCTCTATTCCTTCTGAATTTGTGAAAATGTTAAACTTCCATGTCTGTGTAAGTCCTACTGCTACAGGCCTTGCTAAAATGTCTGTCCCCACTCTTCTTCTAGGCCTCCTTCGAGAAAGGCCACAGTAAGGTCTCCCTGGAGCCTACTCCAGGCTGAACAATCTCAATACTCTCAGCCTGTCCTCACAGGAGAGGTGCTTCAGCTGTCTGGTAGTTTTTTGTGGTCTTCTTTTAGACCCACTCCCCAAGTTCCATGTCTTGTATGAGACCTCCACAGGTGGATGCAGTACTCCATAAAAAAGTCATCACCATCATAAATTAGTAATTTACTAGCAAATAAATAATCATAAACTAGTCTTTATTCTTTCTAATACAGTCAAAAACTGATATATTAAATCTGCAGTATTTCTTAGCTTCTGTCATTAACCCATTTTCTGAACTGCAGAATGCAAGAAATCCTAAGAGTTTGCTTCATGAACAATGTGCTGGTTTAAGTTATGAATTTAGTGGTCTCTAGAATCAAAACATTTTTAAGGAAACACAGGTCTGACATTTCAGTTACCAATAATAGGATTGTACTGCACTAATTCATGTAAATAGAAAAATGTGGATAGAAGGAGAGAGTACAATTTATTTATATTTTGAATTCAATATCCTTTCAAACTCTGATTTTCACCTCCAGCCAAATTAATTTCTTTCTGATTAAACTGGTGCTGTCTTTTGCAATTGATTATTGACAGAGTGAAGACTTAAATACATGTGAACTAAATAAGCAAATCCATTCAACAAAATTAATAACTGTTTGCTGTGTTTAAGTCCTATATAATAATTCTGCTATGTTTATTGTAATTTTGTGCTGCATTTTTATTCTCAACTGCTTCTGTACCAGCCTCTGCTGCTTCTGGAAAACAAAATTCCTGGGTTATCATTTCACAAGTAGTAGCTACTCAAGGGAAACAGTTAGATCAAATCTTCTCTACAGATTGTCCTCTGTTTCTAGTATTCTAGTGTTCTTTATTTGCCCACTTGCGACATTTAAACCTTCAGTTATTGTCTCTTTGTGTGAATGCATGTCTTCCTTTATCTTGTAGCTTGTTAGTATTTTTTACATTACTGTTAAACATCACAGAGTTTTTGATTCTTGAGTGAATGGAATTGAAAATCTATGTAAGTCTTGCCTTTGGCACAAATTGCCATAATCTCTTAGAACTGAACTTACCTTTCAGACCTAAGCCTGTATTTTATTAGATATATTTGATTTGATTTTACTTGAACCATGAATACATGAATAATTCAGTCTTGACTGAGAAAATGTAAAATAGAAAAATCTATTGAACAAAGCAATCTTAAGTAATCAAGATATTATGAAAGCCTTCTGGGTCAGTGGTCCAGCTAGCACAGTATCCTGCCTCTGACAATGTCAGTAGGGATGACAGTGTCAGTAGGGTAACTTGGGCACCTTTTGCTTCTACAATACTTTCCTAGCATCCACAACTGTTGCATTAGGGTTGTAAGGGTTTGTCACCTTGTCCTAGTCTTTATACTGCCTTTTTATGAATCTGTTGTCTGGAACTTTGGCCATTTCTGAACTTGCTACTATTCTTCTGTGGTAACAAGTTCCAAAAGTTCACTACCTGCATTTTTAAGAAGTAATTTCTACATCTTTCAAACCAGGCTCTCTTAGGAGTTTCATTTGTTGTCTTCAGTTACAAAGTTGTTGAATTTGCTGAACAACATTTTAGTGTTTATCTTACATTTTATCACTCAATAGAACTTAGTGTTGTCTTCTGACTTTGAGTTTTCACTGAACACTCCTTTGTCTTTGATAGAAATACTGAATAATAGTACAATAAAAAAAGCAAACAAAATGATGTAACAATCCTTGTTTTCTTGCAGCAAAATACATTAACTTCCTCATTCATAAACCTTGAGTGTATCTTCCTGCAGTTCTCAGTCAATAGATCAAAGAATGTGAGCCTCTCTAGTTTCTCCTTGTAAAGTACTTATACTGAACAGTCAATCTACTGGTTCATTTCTGTTCCTGACTTAACTCTGCTTGGACTGCAAGATGTGGGTTTTTATACTTGAAGGCCAGAACTTCTTCAGCAGTCAAAATGTGGACACATTCAGATTTAATGAGTGGCACAATGTCATCCTCTCTTCTATTCTTAGTACATATCCAAATGTGTTGAACATTTCATTCTTTTTTTCAGCTGCCATTATTCCTGTGATCTAAAACTGCCAACATTAATTAAAACCTTTGTTTTCCTTAGTTTTAACCACCAGTATGCATAGGCAGAGTTTAGGTAAGTTTTCTGTAGTGTATTACTGTACCTTTCTCTATCCTAAAGCTCATCTTTCACCTTTCTGCCCAGGTTTTTATAAGCTTTTTGTAGAACTTCTTGCAGGAGTTGGTATTCTGTGACCTTTTTAGTTTCAGTGCCAGCAGCTTGGCTCCATTACTACTGAAGTATAGCTTGATGGTTTTGTCCAGGTTTCTCTTGTCTCAAAAGGTTCCCTAGTTCCTGTTTGCAAAATTCTTCCTCTCTACACTACACTGTCATCCACATAGTGAGACCATAAATCCCCACCTGCATCTCAGGTTTTATATATAAACCTGGCAGTTTTCCATGGAGACCCTGGACTTGAGTTTCCTTGCTGTGAAGCCATGAGCAATCCACCAGAGCATCCCTCTTGCACTTTTCTACAGCCCTCATAGCAACAGGAAGTATGCCTGCTGGGTCCTTCCTTTCACCTTCCAGCTCTCTTGACATATTAGGAGACCGTTGTAACATTTATGCCTAGCAGACAAGTTAATTTGTCACCTCTCAGATGTCACAAAAGTAATAATCTATGTTTATAACAGTTAAATCTGTCCACTGAAACTATGTGCCTCTTTTCATTTCTCTGAAGTGCCTCTCTATGGAGGGAACATCCTGCAAGAGGAAAAGAAAATCAATTTCAGTGTCAGGGCAGGTCTTGACCGCTGGGTTGATTCCTTTTTCTCAGCTAGGTACCCTCAGTTGCTGAGACTGCTGCACTCTGTCATAAGAACTTTGGTCTGCTGCTGCTGTAGAAGAGAAATTATTCTACCATATTACTGCAAACCTCAGCTATTGACCTTTCAGATTTTCGTACCTGTTCCAGGGAGGTACAATAGCAACAGATGTTGTCGAGTAACCATGGTTAGAGTGTTGGGTCTTCATATGACCTCTTGCAGTACATTAGCAAAAACTTACCAGTGGATTGAAGAAATTATGTAATCACCACTGAATATTGCTTAATACTGTCAGAGTGGGAAATGACTAAAAGAATGGACCCTGACAGAGTGATCTGGAACACTTGAGAAATTGCCATGGGCTAAAATATCACTGAATGTAAATACTGTTCAAATACATCTTCCTTTGTCTGAGCTAGTCAGCCTCAAATCCTTTTATGTTTTGGGAAAACGAGAGTTTCTGTGAGTTTTCATTTCATTGAAACATCTAAAAAATCTTAGAAATATCTAGTTCTCTTAGTTTGATAGAAAATCTAGACAACCAGCTCAAGCTTAGTTATTGAAGGCATTTAAAGTTAAATCAAATGAGTACGCAAATGCCCACTTAACAGGGAGAGGAAAATTACAATAGTCTTTAGCATGCAGTGGGCCATACCTTGTTTGGGTAACAGGTGTATTTTCACTCGGAAGAATAAAGTATATTTTAACTTTGAAATTTGCTGAAGAAATTCAAACTCTATTTATAAAAAATACCTTGCAGGTATTCAACAGCCCACTGTCTTAATCCTTTAACGGTCTTTAATGAGTTACTTCAAAAAAAAAAAAAGTATATTATTTCTTCCTTATAGATTACATTTTACTGAATCTCAAGGAATGAATAACATTGATTCCAGCCTACTCTTTTTTAGCAAATGAAGCTCATAGTTTATCTTTTTCTGTGGCTTTTCTAGAACTTTACAGCTCAGCTTTCTACACTTTTAGAAATTTAATATGACCTAGATGATAAACTAATTGAATAATTTAATTTAGTAATTCAACTATGAGAACTGCTTGCCTCTTCCACATTTACGTGTTTTACTTAGAAGAATGTACACTTTTGAAAGGCTTTAGAAAATGCCCATTAGCAATGCCAAAGGAAACAATGTTTCAAAGCCTAAAATTGCTCTCTTTCATGCCCAAGTTGATGAATCCGTGGAACATTCAAATCCTCAAGAACATAAGTCTTCGAGCATAGCTTACATATTTTACTCTGAATCCCTTTTTCCTTCTGTTTTAGAAAGTTTTTCTTCTGAAATTTTTATTTATATATGTTCATCTAGTTAAATATATCCTTCTGTGTCTTTGCTACTTGGTCTTGACTACTTTTATGGTATGTTGAGGGAAATGGGTACTTATGGCACTTTTTGTCCCATTGGAAAATCTACAGCATCCCAGAGGCATGTAGTTCTCTTCATCAATTGAAGACATATTTCATTGGTTAGAAGATGGCATGATTACACATTTGAATGAGAACACAGAAGTTACCTCTTATCACACCTGTTTATATATCTTCCAAGATGCTACATTTTAGAATTAAAGTTCTAAATTGTTTGAAACAAAAAATATATAATCAGTACTGTGTATAATACAGAGGTTACAAAACATTCACTTAGTAGAAACTTAGAATATAATGGTGATTGAAAGATATATAGGGCACTGTTGCAAGTGATACATAGTAACACTCTCTCTACCAAAATCTTTCATTAAATGACTATAAGACAAATTATAATAATCTTTCTACTTTGACCTTGGTGTATCCTCAGCTTGAGTCTTGTACCAGGTTCTTGGTACTCAAAAAATGATGGAGTCTAGAAGGGTCCAGTAAAGCTAACAAGTATGATAAAGACTTCAGGGAAAATTTTCTGAAAAGACATGTTGAGAGTCTTTCCTTTTTTACTCAGAAGGAAGTGACTGAGGAAATAAATCATAACAGTCCTCAAATATCTAAAAAGGAACTGTAGCAAAAGGAAAATTGCTTTCTGTGTCTGTTGCATACAAAAGTGTTAATTAATGTGGATTGCAAGATTTCATATAATGTCATTCTTTATTGAGATTAGGTATGAAAAAGGTTTGTTTTTTTTCTTTTTTTTTTTTTTTTCTATTTTTTTTTGCAATGAGGTTGGTAGAACACTGACACAAGTGGCACAGACAGGTGCTGGATGCCCCATCCTTGGAAGCATTCAGGGTTAGGTTGGACACTATCTGGATGAAGATGCCCCTGCTCATTAAATGGGGTTTGGACTAGATGGTCTTTAAAAGGTCCCTTCAAACCCAAGCTGTTCTATGGTTCTATGAGTTTAAAATAGGCAAAACCCACAAACAAACAAACCAACAAACACTCATACAAGAAAAACAAAACAAAAATCAAATAAGCAAAAATCTAAAACAAACCCCTGCAACACCTTAGGTTTTACAAGGAAGAAGAAATCCTCTCAGCCAAATAGTATCCAAGTTATCCATGTTATTCAAAAGGCTTTGGAACCTTTTACCACTAAAATTTCTATGATCAGGTCAAATAAAATCTGGTAAGAATACTTGATGTGAGGTTCTTGAATTTTCATGTGGGGACATGGGGCCTTACAGATATGTGGTGGTGAGGGCTGCAGTGTGAGACTGCAACTGGGATGATTGAATACCCTGTGTCAGGGCTGCTTCCAGCATAGAGGACAAACCTTCATCTGCTCTGTTAGTCCAAGGTGTCATGGTTTCACCCCAGCTGGCAACCAAGCAACACTCAGCTGCTCCAAGACATAGCCCCATATTAGCTACTGTGAAGAAAAGTTACTGTGCCCCAGATAAAACCAGCACACAAGCTCAAAGTGATGCTAGTGGTGGAACTGCAGAGCAAGCTACCTAGCAGGAGTTGTTTATCCTGGAGATAAGGAAGCCTAGGGGAGACCTTGTCACTCTCTACAACTACCTGAAAGAAGGCTGTAGCAAGGCGTGAGTCAGTTTCTTCTTCTAGGTAACAAAACATAGAACAAAAAGAAATGGCCTCAAGTTACACAAGGGGAGGTTTAGATTGGCTATTAAGAAAAATTTCTTCATTGAAAGGGCCACCAAGCATTAAGTCACCATCTCTGGACGTATTTTAAAAACATGTAGATATGGTGCTTCGGGTCATGGTTTAGTGGTGGACTTGACAGTGCTGGCTTCATGGTTGAACGTGATATTCTTAGAGGTTTTTTCCAACCAAAATGATTCTATGATTTTAGTACTTGTAGAATGAAGGAGTAGCTAAGATGTATTCTGCTGTAAATGTTAAAAAACCTCATAGTTGCAATGGGGAAACTATGAAGAACTTTCTGTATTTATATGTCTTGTGCTGAAAGTGGCATGCTCTTTACAGAAGTATTTTCAACTGACATTTAGATAAACTTTTTTAAATGTATCAATAAATATGACAGTAATGTCAGCATTGATGGGAAAAAAAAGACTAAGAGCAACATTTATGAACAAATTTGAGGACAACATATTAAAATTCTAAAAAAGTTACAGAGAATAGAACAGAAAGTACATTAGTAAATTAAATTACTTCAACAAGTACATTCTTTGTTGTATGCAGTTTACATAGCTTGATAGTAGGGGTGCTTTTTGCAATGATGAAGCAACACATGAAATGGCAGCATTAGAAATGAGAAACAGGCTACTCATGTGTGTAATGCCATAGTTCCTCCAGGCTTATCTGAGCTGTCATAAAAAATGCAGGAAAAATGTACTTGGAATAAGTATTTAAACTGCTCACAGCATTAGTGATGTCTCTATACTGAGGGTTTTCTTGCAGAAGCCCAGCTTTGCTACTGAACAGACTCTGAAGCCCACCAGCCTACAGTGTTACACACCTTGCCATATACCAATAAAGGCAGGATAGGAAGGGAAATTTAAGATATTTTATGTCTACATTGAGCGTATTTTTATTTCAGTTCAGTGGTATGGCCACATAAATATTTGAATAGATAGCTTCTAAGAAAAACTGGTGTATTCTGTCAACAGACGTTTAAAAATAGTTCATAAATCTATGTTTGTTTCTGTTTTCTCAATGATCCTTTGTGTTCACAGTAATAAAATAATTTTTCCATCAGCATAGTGAAAAAATGAAAGATCCATCAAGTAGTTTTACACCATGAGATTGTCAATTTGTTGGTTATTTACTAGAGAACAGACCTTCACTGGCAAAAAGAATAGGACCAGTAAGCTGTAATGTTCTCTTTAGCTAATCTGTCCCTGATGTACGTATTTATCAGTAATAACAACACAAAAGTAAAAAAAAAAAACCAGTGTTTTGATACTGAGTTGTTTCTCCTTTACGTCAAGGGAGAGCATTTAGATTTATTGCCTGATTTTTCTAGTGTACATCCCTCTGTGTAAAGAATTCATTCCTGGCCATGAATGTGTCAAGTAGCCAGTTCTCAAAAAGATGGAGCCTCATCTGACAAGGAAAAGTGTTTTCTTAAGATAAAGATTCCCACTGTGTCAGTTCATATCTTATCATAGCTTAGAAAATTAAAGGAAAAGAAATAAACAAATGGAAACAAGAACAACAAAAATCAAATAATGAACAACAAACAAATTTTGGGGCATTAGGTCTCAGTAAACAAGATCAGCGCAGCACAATGTTTGTCTACCCAGGAAACAGCCTGACATAAATGTGACTTGCAAGCTATTTGTACTAAGAATAAATTTACTGCCAACTGTTGATGTGGGTGGCATCCACTTCATAGTTAAGCAATCAATCACATAGACTTTTCATATCCCTTGTTTTTGCATACCTGCAGATGTTCACATAGAAAACACAAAGATGCAAGGATTTTAATCCTATTATAGTTTTTCACAGTTACCATTTCACACTTCCATACTTATGTAAAGGTTTAAAGAGAGTGCTTCTTAAAAGTATCAAAAGGAAGGAAAAGAAGTATGTTGAGACTTGTGTGTATATATATATGTATGCAAAGAATAGATACAATGGTTCTAAATAGAATGGAATGTAATGACAGGATTTTCATGCGGGAGTGATTGGGACTAAAGTGAATGAACAGTGCTTGTGTAGAAATTTAAATGCATTACTTGTCCTACCGATTCATTCAGATTAGTGAACATCATTTTTGACAGAATATAAAAAAATCTTACCAAAAAAAAAAAAAAAAAAAAAATTGCATAGCAGTATTTCCCTCCTTGTTCACTGCAGCAAATCCCCTTTGAACATATAAATATTCACTACTGCGGAAAAATCAAATCTATCCTTGGAGCTTGGGAATACTCTGTGTCATTCAGAAGCATCCTTTTCTGGCAGACACCTGAAGTTGTGTCAAAGTTTTTTTTTCTAGGACGGTGGTCAAAGTAATATGAGGCCTCTGGGATAGAAGAAAGGAGAATGAAGGAGGAATTACAGAGCTCCATAAACCATTGCTTATTTTTTAAGTAAGCCAAAAATTGTACATTTACACTTCCTTTGGATATGGTCTTCTTTTCTTCTCCCCTGTGACATTTTTCAAGACTATCTAATGTTGTCAGAATTTTTAAGTTGTTTTGTCTCTGCTGATACTCCATTACTGGGATAGTAATGTACTGTCTTCACAAGGGGAAGCTACATCAAATGCACAAATAACATATTCAAAATTATTATACAAGGGTTTCTGAAATCTGCTGTCTTTTCTGTGTTTTTCTGTCTGCTAAATTTGTAGCTATTTGGATGTATTTTTGAGCTGTATCAGGATATTTAGCGTTTTTATTATATTAAAAATAATTTTATTGTTCATAGTTGAGATAATACAAGTGAGGTAGCGGTCCTTTCAAAAATAGTCAGTCAAAACTGGACTAGTTTACTTCTTTATTTACCAATGAATTTAAACTTATAGAATATGAGTGGATCATATATTAAAGCTATTCCCCTTTGTGGCACATAAGAACCCAGGAGAAGAAATGAATTCATATTCTATCCCTTGCCCTACCTGCCAAGAATGGAGCAGTGGTATTTCTTTCTGTTTATTTAAGAGAGAGTGAAGACTGAAGAACATCATTCATGAAACCTGTCAATGACAATCTCATAAGTGTTATTATATAGAAGTGACTGCAAGAAAATGGCTTCTGGCAAGAAGTAAAGGTGTAGGCCCCGTTTGAAAGAAAGGAATGTAAAGAAGTCAGTGCTCAAGTATTTGCTCTTTTGCCCAACAGAATATTGGTCTTCACAATCTAAATTAGAAATCAATGTTTTAGATAAGGCAACACCCAAGGAAAGTTTATGTCAAGCAGATTTGCAACACTTTATATGCATCAGCAAAGCCACATCTGGTTCATATAGCTTTCAGTCAAGAATCTCCTACTGAAAATTACCAGCTTTTAACTTTAGATGTTCATTCAAGTTAACAAATGCTATCTTAGATAATTCAGCAAACTAAAATGGTACATAAAAGCAAGTATTCTTTAAGATGGTCTGTACCTTTGTTGTGAGGAGCTACAGCTAAAAATTATCTGCTTCACTTCCATTCAGAAACAACTGGGAAACAAAAAATCTTTCAACAAAATTGAAAGTTAAATAGAAGTACAATCATGATCAAAATTTGGAGCTAAGCATCTAACACAAACCTCCATTGAGAGTCCAGTGAAGTTATTTTCCTGGTTTTTAGATAATTTTCTGTCTTGGGGTGATTTGATGACAATACTGTATTCCCCATTGCCTGCTTGATCTGTAGAATGCAGTTTGTACCTTTAAACTGCAAAGGGAGAGAGAAGCCAGGGGAACTCGTCACAGCAGCTCGCTTTACCTTGCAGTTAAACGTTTACATACTTTTTCTTCTCCTAACTGGAAGTTTTTGCCAGTTAGGAGGGGAGAGGAGAGAGGTGTCCTCTCTAGGTCTTCGGCTTTCAGCTGAAAGGGACTGTGATCTGCCTCAGTGGCTTCTGTTCCTTTCTGGACTGTTTTTGGCTTGCTTCTTCATCCAAGACCAGCTACCATCTCGGGACACTTAGCGGGACCCTCCAGCGTGGCTTGCTGGACCCTGCCCAGCTTAGGACTGTGGGAGCAGCTAAGTCTTGCAGCCAGAAGGGACTGTATAAGGGACCAGCCTCCTCCATGGACGAGGAGAGGGGGTTTCAATATCCTTTTCTGCCCTATGCCTGCGCGAGGACTCTGTTAAATAAACGGGGTTTTTTTCACTTTCATTCAAGAAATTATTTCCTGAACCCGTGTGGGAGGGACTGCTGGGACTTGCAGGCACTTGCCTGGCAGGCAGTGGAGAGAGAGAGAGAGGGACGCCCTTTTCGGGTTGTCCTAATTTTGTGTCCAAAGTGGCATATTTTCTTTCAAGACATAAAAAAATCTGCTTCTGCTTACTCTTAAAACAACGATATTTCCAAACTAATAGAGGAAAGGGACAAGAGTTTATCCATACAATGTGGTTTGCACTGTGAAGGTTAGATACCCTGTCAGGTGATTTTTTGCAAAATGGTGTGAAAAAGCAATCAGACATCTACTTGATACTGATATGATTGCTCACATCTGCAAAGCTAAAGCAGAAAAAAAACAAAGATACTGAATATGATAATGAAATGGCTGTGAAGATTTGTTTACTTGAAAAGACACTATGTGGGTTGACTTTTACTTTAAACCATTTAGATGCAAGGTCAGTTCTACTGTTTAAATTATATGAAGCAATAATGCATCTAGGGAAAGTTACTTTACATAGAAATTATACCTCAGTTAAATATTCCTTTGTGGGTTTCTGAACCAGAATTTCAATTATACTTTGGTTTTTCCTGGCATGCCATTCAAAACCTTTTTGAAAGGCTTGTAGAAGAAAGTGACCTGTTTCCTTATGCTGTGAACATGTAGAGAAAGGGTCAATTTACATACATTCTAATCCTAAATGAAATAAATTACTTCCATTGAAATCTAGTGTAATTTGTTGCAGGCTGCCTGTTAGATAGCACTTTCTGAAGATGATAGAAGACATTAATTGATTTTGTAGTTCAGTGACACCAGGATAAGTGATTTTCTCAATCACACAGCTTGGCTTTGAGACTTGTTTTCATTTTTCTTCTTCTTGATTTGAAAGGGTTTATCAAATATGTGGAAGGCACTTGATGGGAGAAACATAGCATGCAACACATAATTAGTATGATGAATGTATCTGCCAATGTCTGCCTTTGGTTAACTTACTGGATTTTAGAGTAAAGGCATTAGTGGCCTAGGAGGAAAACCAGAGTATACATGAGAGAGAAGGAAAAGAGTCCATAAAAATGTTCTGCATTGCTAAGGGTTAGTTGGAAAAAAATCACTGAGGTATTAGAAAATGAAACCTGTTTTTTTCTAAGTGAAGTTACTGTCAGCATTGCTTAGCCACCAGTGTTGATGTCACATATTATCCAAATGATGCTCATGTAAGATCCAATACATCTTTAAGATAATATGTATTCTGTAAAAAAATACCAAATTTTTCTTCTTCAAAAACTCAGTTCCAGCACCTTGTGGTCTAGTGGAGAATGAGTAAATTTATCAGTCCCTCATTAATCCCTTTTCCCTTCTCCTTTTCTCAGACAAATATACAATAGGTACACTCTACAGAGCAGAGGTCTGTGACCTGATCTTGCTGGTTTGAAAGATCATCTTCTCTTAGTTATCCAATACCTATAGTTTCTTCATCCCTGCCCCTATAATGAATGAAAAAGAAAACCTTTTCTGTAGATGCAGTTCTCATAGATGGGGTGCCTGGGGGAAGGGGGAATAGAGGGAGGATGAAGAACAAAACATTCATTTCCTTGTTAGCATTCCTCCAGATTCTAATAAATAACATGGGAGAATTACTAATAACAGAAAAAAAAAATCTTGACAGTTTCAACTAAGTACACATATATCACCAAAGAAAATTAAAATAAAGCCAAAAGTTGCTGAAATTAGACTTATATAATGGAATAAACAAGATAAAATGGCTTTGCAAGTCTGTTCCCTCCCACTTGAAACCTGTACACGGTTTAATTTCCACAGACTGCATTTAAGTTGATCAGAGAAGTCTTTTGCATTTGTAAAGTACTTCATGTCCAGTTCTGCAGTATGCAGTAAGCTTATGCAGACCTTGAATTTTTCATTTTGTTCCATTCCTTCCAGACTTACATAGCTGTACGTCTGTGCACTTATGCTGAATTTATTCGTGATAGAGTCACTTTGAAGGGTATTGTGCCAGCTTGGTTTTAACTGTGTCTTGGACCTCTGGCTTTGAAGTGTATTTGTTATCAGAGACAGTAATAGGATCTAGCTGCAAAGCTAAGTTCTGGTTATAAGTTTATATTTCTCCAATATTGCATGTTCCAGTGCAACTTCTATTATATCTCACCTCTAGTAAGAAAAATATTTTGTACTGACAACTTATCCCGAACTGGGGATGCTGGTGGATGAAAATCTGAACATGAGCTGGCAACGTGCTCTTGCAGCCCAAAAAGCCAACCATCCTTGTCCAGCAGTTGAAGGGAGGTGACAGTGCTCCTCTGCTCTGCTCTGGTAAGACTCCAGCTGCTGTAGTGCATCCAGCTCTGGCACTCCTAGCACAGGAGGGATATGGGCCTGTTGGCATAAGCCCAAAGGAGGATGATCAAGATGATCAGAGGGCTGGAGCAACTCTCCTATGAGGAAAGGATGAGATAGGGCTGTTAAGGCTGGGAAAGAGAAGCCTGTAAGGCAACCTTATGGCAGCCTTCCAGTAGTTAAATGAGGCTGATAAAAAAGAGGGAGAGAAACTTCTTAGCAGAGTCTCTTGCAATACAAGTGGTAATGAATTTAAACTGAAAGAGGGTAGATATGGGCTGGATATAAGGAAGAAATTTTGTACGAGAGTGGTGAAACACTGGAAAAGTTGCCCAGAGAGGTGGTGGATGCTCTACCTCTGGAAAAATTCACCGTCAGTTTGGACAGGGCTCTGAACAGACTGGTCTATGTTAAACTCTTCTGCTCATTGCAAAGAGGTTGGACTATATGATTTTTAAATGTCCCTTCCAACTCATATGTTTTGATGATTCTACTGCTTTAACAAAACATTTAAAAGCTAAGCAAAACTGGCAATCAGGTCATTTCACTGTCAGAGACAACTTATTAAAAAATACTGTGGTTGGTAACAAAAATTATTATAATTATAAGATGGGGAATGGTGAGTGGAAGTGGAAGTGATAGGAGTGACAAATCTAAGCAAATGTGTCAGCACAGATAAAATCACCTGTTGTTATACAGCAGGAGATTTAGCTGTGATCTGTAAAGAGCAAGTTTATATAAGCATAGTTACTTCTCAGGACACGACTCAAGAAGGAAGTATGACAGATTGCTAGGGGCTATGTTATCAAAGGCTTTTAACAAAAAATAACTTGAACAATACAAAGTTATTCTACCACATTCTAGGCAGTCAGCCTGAAAGACAGGCATGATGATTGAACAGTTTTTCAATGCAGCATGCTATATTCTGTACTAGATATAAAAAAAAACCTGTACAGTTTCCAACAGTCACCTCTGGCAGGAAATTGCAATACTCAAGCATTTTAGTTACACATACGCATGGGGTTTTTTTTCCCACAAAAGACATAAAAATAAGAATTTTGTGAAAGAAAAACGTCCCCTTCCAGCTTTTGGATGTATACAATTTTCCATCACAGTTGACAATGATTATGTTAGAAGATATGTATTTTTTAAAGTCTGGATAGCTGAAATTAAAACACTTCATGCACTTACAGAATCACAGAATGAACTAGATTTGAAAAAACCTTTGAGATAATTAAGCCCAACCTATGACCTAACACTACCTTGTCCACTAGATCAAGGCACTAAGTGCCATATCCAGTCTTTTCTTAACCACCTCCAGGGACTCCACCACTGCTCTGGACAGCCCATTCCAATGCCCAATCACTTTTCCTGTGAAGAAGTTTGGGGGTTTTTTTTTGGGTTTTTTTTTTTAAGGTCTTTGAAATATTTTTTTTTTATGTTCATAAGTGGGAATTCAATTTTAAAAAAAAGGTCTTAAAATGAACATCTTCACTATTAGTCATCTTTAGTCTTTTTTTGCTTCTCATAAAGAATCATGAAGCTGTTTTACTTTCATCCCGACTGTGAATGAGGAAATATTTTGCTATTTCAAACTTTGACAGACATTGAAAAACATTTTTAAAATATACTTGATATATATCAGACAGAACATCAAGATGCTTAGCCAGACAGTTTTTTCCCATGTTTCTTCAATGTCCACAAACGAATAGTTATCAGTAACTGAAGTACGGATAACTAATGTTTTCGCAACTTCTGACATATCTAGCTAATGACATAATGCAAACATACTTGCATAGCTGAGAACTAATATAAAGGTTTTATAAGAAAGGAAGATTGAAAGTCCTCCAAATCTGGGAGCAAACATTTTTTTTTTCCTATTGAGCAGAAAATAATTAAACTGAATAGAAGGCAGCTCCATTTGTGTTTTGCAATTATGGTTTAAGGAATAACCTCCTTTCAGGTAGCTGTAGATAGAGATAAGGTCTCCCCTTATCCCAGTCCCCTGGGACTCCTCTTCTCCAGGCTGAGCAACCTCAGCTCCCTCAGCTGCTCCTCATATGATTCACTCTCCAGACCCTTCACCAGCTCCGCTGCCCTTCTCTGGACACGCTCCAACATCTCGATGTCCTTCTTGCTGTGAGGGGCCCAGAACTGCACACAGGATTTGAGGTACAGCTTCTGCAGTGCTGAGTACAGGGGGACAATCACTGCCCTGGTCCTGCAGGCCACAAAATTGCTGGTACACGCCAGGATGCCATTGGCCTTCTTGGCCACCTGGGCACACACTGGCTCATGTTCAGCTGTCAACCAGCACCCCCAGGCCGTTTTCCCCCAGGCAGCAGACACCACAGTATGAAACAAGGGGGTAAAGGCTACAGTCATTAAAACCTCTTTTTTCTTCTATAACTTTTAAGGAATTGTCTTGGAAGTCATAAATTAAGGTTTCTGCCTAACATTTTCACTGTTTCAGCTGCTGTGATATCTCTTGCAAAATAACAATTAGGATGTTTTGCACATGAATTATAACGTCTTCAGAAATTTGGAGGAATCTGTAATTCCCCTAGCGCTAAAGCAGCTTAAGTAGGTGGTCTCTCTGAGAAAGCTTCATACGAGTTATGCCTTTGGGGATTTCTTGCTACTCATCATTTTGGACATACACAAAGTTGAGTGCTGCTGCTTTGTTTCTACATAAGCTTACACGGCAATATATTTCACTTCCTTTTCAAGTTTTAAATCACTGCAGAGATGAAGGGTGATAGCGGCACAAAGCCATAATTGTGCATGAAACAAATGATTGTCATTTCTAGTTGACTTTCCTATTCATTTATACACGTGAAATAGCCATATGGTTTGTACCTCGTGCATTAAAGGTATAGAAATGTAGCAGAAAATAAAACCCTTTGCATTTCAGCTGGTTGTCAGGGATCAGAGGGGCTGTGTGCAGCTGGGCTTAGTCTCTGATTATAGCCAATCTGGCACTGTAAGACTCCTGGAGTTCAGTAAGAGCTTTCACAAGCACAGATTCACAAATACTGCAGTTTTGTTGCTATAGGTGTTGTTGTATACAATCAGAACTTGTGCAATCACTGATTCACAAATAGTGCAGTTTGCCAATCTGGTGCTGTTGGTCTGTCCAAGTACAGTGAGAATTTAGAGAATCCATGTTCACAAATGCTGCAGTTTATTGAAGCAACAGAATAGCAGGTTGAGGATTGCTGGTGATAAATGCACTAACTACAGAGTGTTGTATGTGTTGAGACAGGAAATATAGTAATAGGTCTATTAGCACTATACACACATATATATACATGTATGTAACAAGTATTCCTGTGTCTGTTCCAATGCAGTTGGAGGGACAGAGCTCACCTAAAGTTTTCCCTTTAGGAGAGGGGAAGAGATGGAGTCCATCAACTCATAATGAGCCAGAAGAGATGTTATTTTTCCCCTCTCTGTCTTTTTACCCCAAATTCCCTCTTTTGTATTACAATTTTTGGTCCTTCCCAAAGGGATGGAACAATCATGTGCTATAGGTGGAGTTTTGGTGAATGTGACATATATGTAAGGCATGTTCTCTTTTCTTTTCATTTACATTCTTAGGGATGTGAAAGTTAATATGTAAATAGGGCTTAATGAGGGTAACTTGCTTATTTACTTTCAGTCAGAATTTATAGTTCATACAAAGGTAAAATAAACACACTGGTCTTCCTCTACCTGCTGAGGCAGCAGTAAAGGCTGTCTGACCTTCTCCAGAGGGTCTTTATGAGGATTCTTATCTCCTTGAAGGACCAGATTTACAAGTCCTGTTATGACCAGTGAGGGGTGAGGCTGATGGCTGGTACGGACATGTGGGTGCTCTTCTGTGCCTCACTGAGAGGCTTTGAGGCCTCCTCTTCACCCACCCCAGACATCCTTCCAACATTAGGCCTGGTCTGACCTGGTGTAAGATCACCGAGGGGCCCAGTTTATGTTTTTCTCAAGAAGCCTCAAGAAGTTCTTCACTGGCTTAAAGCAACTCCATAGTAATTCTGACAATTTACCATAAAACCAGAGAAAACATATCATTATACTTGAAAAATGTGAAGACTCCTCCTTCACTTCCCTTCAAAATTCCTTCTGAAGTCAGCTTATTTAACCAGAATTTGGTTCCATTCTTTAGGCTTTGAAAATACTCTATTGTTGTTGGGCAATATTATGCCAGCTGATCAGGAAGTATATATAGCAAACACAAACATTGCATTGAAGTAGAGGATTATAAGTGATGACTGAAAACCCATTTTCCTTCCGGTGTTTTGCCATTTGATGGGTTTGCAGCTGTGTGTACTTGTTTGAATTATTTCTGCATTACTGTAAGCATTTCAGTCTTTTAAGTGGGGAATGCACCTAATGGTCTGGAAAATTATTTCAATGTTGCTCAAAAGCTGTATGTGACACTGTAGTGTATGGTGCAGTAAACTCTTGTCAGTTAACACGACCATGAAAGGGATGAAATATAGTTATAGATAGTGCCTGTAAAACAAGATATAAAAATAGCTTTTCATCTCATTAAGTAATTTTTTAAAAGGAGGGTAATACTATCCAACGATAATATGTTTATACATAGATTTTTTAGTAAGGTATTTATCTTAAACTTGGACTCCTGCTTGTAATAATCTTTCTGAATCTCTGTTTAAATAAAAATGAAAATAAATAATTAAACAAACAATGCCATAAAAATATGTTTATAGTCAGTGATGTGTACTTTAACCCATCTGTATCTCACTGAATTTCAATTTTGAGGAAAATAGAAAAAGAACAAATGAACTTGTACTGTAAGTAGACAGGTTAAGGCTAGTCATTAGGAAAAATTATAATGAGATTTTTAAAGCACTGAAATGCACTACCAGTTAAGAAATGCCAATTTTCTTAAAAGATGTCTTTAAAACATATGCCAATAATGTTTCAAACACAGTTGATCCTTCCTTAGGAGAGGAAGTCCTGTTTCTCGGTGATTCTTTTATACTTGGACAGATGCATTTACAGAAGTAAGATTTAGTGCTTTAAACTGATATCCTTGTAGATTGTATTCATGTAGAAATTAAAGATTAATTCAGGCTGGTAAATGTGTTGGAGAGTGGATGTTAGAGACTATAATATTTTCATTGCTGCCAGAGCAATTTTCACAGTGAAATGGTCATTTCTCATCTCAGAGGAAAAGTGAAATTAATTTTGTTTGGGGTTTCTTTTCTGGAAAAATGTAACTGTTTCATTAAAAAATGTGAAATTCAAACTTTTTTATTTTTTTAAGTCTATAACATATCAGACAAAAAGTAGCCAAGAGCTATTGAGGTGACTAATAAGTATTCTCTTAAAATGGAAGAATTAGCCGAGCCTGGAATGAAGATACTTGCTTCAGAGCTGTCTTTGAATGAATGGGCTGAATGGATTTCTGGGAAAAGTAGGTAAAGAACATAACACAGATATACTAGGAGACAGTAAACACAGAACTGACTTATTGGAGGAAGGAGTCTCCTGTTTGTATCTGGTACTTTCAGAAATATATATTCATCTGCATTAGACACCTACATGTACAAATTGCAGTTGCTCTGTGCATTGCCACTAAGTTCTTTACTTTCAAGATGCACCAAAATATGGAGAACCTAAAGACTGAATTTAGAGTGGAAGATCTCTTTACTCCCTGGATGCATGACACTGGCTGTGTAGGTACTTATCATCTGTTTAATACCACAGTAGTAAATCCAAACTGAGATATATTTCGCTGGGAGCATCAGCTAGTTAGATTTGCTGTTTATAGGGAAAATGTACAGAATTCTTAAAGCCTGTCAGAACAAAGTTTTGGACAGGGTATACAGAACACAGCTTGAAAAAAACCTAGGAGAGACAGAAACACTAGTTAGAAATTGGTTCCTTTTTATTTTTTTTTATGTCTAAGTTTTTGGTATAGTTTTGCACCACTCTTTAGAGTTGAAGTTTCTAATTTATGTAAATTTGAACATAGATTGTCGCATGATAAATGTATCCTTTTCATAACCTTTGTTTCCTCAGTTCAAAAGGAGGGAGGAAACAGTTGGACATACACACATACACACACACACGTGTATATATACAGCAGGAAAGGAGCATGGAATATCCTTCTTTTATTCTCCTTCCCTCTTCCTTTTTTATTTGAGTTCTTGTTGGATAAGTTATTGACAGCTATTGGATTTCTATGCTATAGCCAATATTCTTTTTGATCATAAAAGCCTATTGTATTAAACTTATTTTATTGTCCATAAATAGAGATGGCAACATCACCATGCTGCAAAATAAGATGGGTAGCCACAGAAGAAAACAAACAAGAAGAAAAAGTGGTCCTTTTAACAATGCAGAAATACTCTCAGTTAGTGATGCAGTGCACTGTTTAAATAATCTTAATAAGGGTTCTTATGTGAAAAAAATCTATACTGAAGTGTTTAGAATATTTCAGAGGATTTCTTGAAATGTGGTGTGTTCCAGAACATACTCATCTCAAGTGACACCCAAGAATTGTTCAGTGTAAAGTTGAAGGACACTGAAACTTGGGGGTAATTCATAGGCATTTTCATAAGCACTTTTAGAACATCATACAGCATCATTTTGTTTGTACTGCTCATTAAAATATATGCATAGTATATTGATGTATTTGTCTGTTTTCCATTTTGCACCATTAAAAAGAGACCATATTTTCTCCAGAGAAAGTGTAGCCTTAATAATGAGGTGCAAATAAAAACAAAAAACATTGTGTAGCTTTCAGACTTTGTAAGTGCATGGGTGGCAGTAAAAAAAAAATTAAACACTTTTTGAAGTATGAGAGAAGGTTAAGTTCTTCATATATTTTCTCACTGTTTTGTCAATACATCCCTTTGAATATAGTGTTCACTAAATTCAGTAAACAGATATATAATTACCGAGATGTCCTTTGTGCCATTATAGAATACGAATTTAATTCGTAAATCTCAGGTGCCGAGAAGTCAGTCTTTTTATATGCCTTTACAGTAACAATAGTCTTAAAAACGGAAAATAAAAAATTCCATTTTGACAGATTTATGAGAATTTATGGTGTTTATGCAGTACTGTCAAAGGCAGACATGTCTGCAGTCCTTTGCTGGAAATAGCTTTCAAAAATGTCTCTAAAAACCATTTATGTGGAATTGGGATGACTTAAAAAGGGTTCCCTATGTGCTGGATTTGTAAAGCTCAAATAAACAGAGAGAACTTGTAAAATGCACAGAGCCACAACCATAGACACTGCAAGGGAAAACATTGTGTGTCTCTGGACACTAAATTACAGCATTTTTTTCCTGAAATCAAAATGTAGTATTAATCTGTGTATGAATTACATACATACATTATGCAGCAGTCATACTCTGAGTAGCATCTTTCTAAAACCCCAAACTATGAAGGGATTATTGCTATGGGTCAAAGGAGCTGCTCTGGAGCCAGCTGTCCTGGGCTGCTTTCTAATCATACCTAAATATTTGCTATGCATCATGATATGTATTGCACATAAAAATTGGAAGGAGCTCTGGGTCAGAAGTGTGTGCCCAAGTAGTCAGTTCATTTACTGGTCTGTGAAGCACTGGGTTTGTTGTGGGCATGCATTCATTTCCTGGGACATGGGAGTTCCTGTTTTTGATTCTCACCTGGCACCAATAGGGAAGATGAACTGACTGACAAATAAGAGACCAGCATTGGACTGTTGGAACTTTGGTCCTAAATGTTCTGCCATCTGGTTAATATCACTTATGCAGTCCTAAATTTTCAATAGTTAAGAAGCAGTAGTATTATCCAGGACATAATAAATTATCAAACCCCTCTTTCTCCCTAATCTA
The DNA here is from genome assembly GCA_013398955.1 of Callaeas wilsoni. NCBI lineage: Eukaryota > Metazoa > Chordata > Aves > Passeriformes > Callaeidae > Callaeas > Callaeas wilsoni. The sequence goes on along the minus strand of VWPU01004335.1, from coordinate 105,711 downwards.
ATCACTGTCCCCTGCTTTACACAGAAAGACTGAATCCTTTTTATTCTTCTGCAAATCAGTTTTATAGATACAAGAAAATAAGAGTGAAGACAATGACTGGAAATTTCATTGTCCAGGGTTACGGCTGATTTCTCAGAGACAAGTGGGCACACTTAATTGCAGGCCGTGTTTTTAAATGAACGTTTTAAAGCATTTACAGTTGAAATTGCACCTTTTATCTCTATTGTCTTACTATTGTGTAAAGAAAATTATTTTGCTAGGGCTTTAATTTTTTTAAGAATTAAAAAAAAAAAATAGAAAATTTGATGCTTTGAGACAACTTTCAAAAACCTCAGATGTCCTGTTCTTAAAAAAGAGAATTTGTTACAAGTAGAGCAATGTAGTCATGTCCTTTCCAAACTATGCATGTATAGGCCGTTAAATTATCTTAAGATTCTGGAAATACATGCATTATTTTCCTTTGACAAATGAAATCTTTTAAAAAGGATACTAAAAGTCTGTTCTTCAATCTTTCTGTAAATTACTTCTGTAACACATTTCACAAAAAACCCTAAGTGATATTGTATTACTGTTATGGATCCCTATGTGAAAGTTTTGTGCATGTCAAAATATAATTTTAAGGTTTACTTTTTTGTCTCCTGACAATCAGAATACAAATTTTTGTTATGTCTTTGGAAGTATTTAAAAGAATTTATTAGGACAATATATCCTCTGAGGTCAAGCTGTAGATTTTCCCATACACTGGAGAATGTTTGTCAATAAAAAAGAATTTTACAACTGTAAGTGTTTCTAATCAAAATTAAGAAATTATTGTTGACACAAATGGGCAATGTCTACTGATGCTAAAGTGGCTACTGTGCACCATTTTGACTTCATGGACAATTACATATTAGAAGTTTTCTTACAGAAACAGCAGAGATACTAAATTACAGCAGAAAAATAGCCATAGCATTTGTGCAAGTGTGAAGTTCCTTAAAATCCTCATGCTTTATTTTAATTTTCACTTTCCTGAGAGTTATCATAACTAACTTTTGCAAATAACTGTCCTGCATCCAGGAAATACATAGTTCTTTGTAGTTGTCTCTTGACTTAAATCAAATATTGAAAAATAAATAGATATAATTTACAATAGCTGAGTTTTAGGAAGTCAGAATTTTATTTCAAACTCACACTATTGGTTTACTTAAATCTTGTCTTATAAGATGCAGTTCTAAATTTCTCCATGAGAGTTTTGTTGGTAGAAATATACCTCTCACAAAACTTCTTTCTGTAATTATTGCATGCTGTATATTGGAGCATCACTGTGACCCTGTATCAGATGATGGACTTCACTTGCATGCTGAACTTTCTCCAGTAAGACAAGACGGCAAAAGACTCTGGACAGTCTAAAATATAGGATGGGAAGTAGAGGTAGAGAGATTTTAATTTAAATGCCTGTTCCTAAGAGGAAGCAAATGGCCCAAATAGGTATATTGTCTGTGTATCCTGTTCTTGACCTCAAAACATTGATTCAAATATATATTTTGTTCTTCGTCTGTGATTTTATTAACATTTTGGTATAAACAAAATGTAAATATTATCCGGATTCTCAGGAGCTGTAGCAGAAACCTTGCTTATATAAGACACTCTTCCCTGATATGAGCTCCCATCACCAGTAACACCTGCAGAGCGAAAAACTCATCAACTAGATTACTAGATTGACAACTTAGTCCTAATCGTACTAAGAAGCTTTTTGCCTAAAAATAACAGATAAGATTCTTTACTGGTGTCAATCAGCATAACTTCATTATCTTGATATGAAGTATCTGGATTTATACTGTATCAAGATTGACCATATGAGGTCCTGCTCACCCTCATCGGGTATGTACTTTAAGAAGGTCTTAAGGAGGATGGACAAGAAAAGTATTTGACAGTTCCAAACATGGCAGGTGATAATAGTTGCAATGTCTGCACTAGAAAAATTCCTGTCCACCCTGTTTGGGACTCCCCATTCATCCTGGTACCACAGATTTTTATGTTTTTTCCTAGTACATGAGGTACTTTTTAAAAATTACACATCAGATATGTAGATATATATAAATTACTTTAGATAAGATGTTTCATATTACTTCAGGCCATTCTAGAGTTTTAGAAAATGGGGCAACATATTCAGAGAAATGCTTGTTATAGTAGATAAAATTTAAGAGGATAGACTTCTTATACAGGTATATATAAAGAAAACACTGGGTAAAAATGTTACAGTGTTTCATTCAATTTAAGAAGAATGCAGAAAAGAATTCAGAATGAAAACTTGTATACTGCTCTGAATCGCTGTTTCATTTTGTTTTTATTTTTTCATTCTAATTAGAAACAGGGTATTATTATATAGCCTAAGGTGTGGAGTTCAAGAACAATTAGGCCAAGAATAATAATTTAGCCTGACAATAGGTAGTGAAACAAAGTGAGTGATTGGATCTTAAATAAACAGCCTTCTTCCTTATGAAGTTTAAAAAACAATCTTACTCCTCCTAAATGTTAGTAGTGTAGGGAATCAGATTTTTTTAAATTTTTCATTAATATTCAAAAATTGCAGCAATAGTATAATTTAAGGTCAGCCATGTTAAGGAAGATAGATTTGCTTTTTGTTATTGAAAGTTTATTTCCTAATGATTGATTTACATTTAAATAAGTTTCAATGAACCTTCATGTCATTATTCAGAACATGCACTTAGACCAATCATTGACCCTTTTTACCAAACTGTAAGTCAAGGTAGGCCTATTATCTATATTGTCCTACTGTGAATTTTTTATATGAAATGCAGAAATTAAAAATTATTTTAGAAAATTTTATGTGCTTTGGAAAGGAGAGACCGAGGATATTGAGGTCCACTTTTCAGAGTCATTCCAGGCCCTCAGAAGGCAAGAATTTGCACATGCTAGAACCCCAACGAAGGAAAAAACCTCTCTGACACTGCTATTGATCTGTTTTCTTGGACTTTGTTTATTAAGCTTATTGATGAGTGAGCAAGTAAGTTGAGTCGTAAGTTCAGTCATAAGTTGGTAGGTTTTGTTATTTTCTCACAGGGAAAATTGAAACCTGAAGGTACAAAACAAAGACTGTTGCATTTTTGAGTAATTTTAAATGAGAATGATAAGCAGGAAGAAGAAAAGGAAAGAGGACTTTTTTTTTTTTTCCCTTTCCTTTTTTTCTTACAGAACCTAGCATGGAAATTTATAATATACAGTGCTTGAAATTATGGTACTTGTGCTTTGATTCATGAAGTTGTATCACTTCCCTCACTCTGGGTGACAAAGTCATGACGTTTCCAGGACAACTAACAAAATGCATGCAGAGTTATTTCTAAGTAAGTCTTACTCCAGTAAGAGTTTTTCAGAGTCAGAGCTAGCATTTTCAAATTTGTGATTTCTCTAAATTCAGAATAATTTCTAATGCAGACAATGCTTATTTCAGGTTGAAAGGTGTTCAATGCTAATGTGCACCACAGAAGTTGAGCACTTTGTTGAATAATGTATTCACTCAAATTAGAAAGAGAAACATCTGTATAAAATTGAGCTGTGTCAAATTTTGTTTTGTGTGACCTTATTGTGAAGTTTTTTTTAATTTATTGTAGCGTGAGAGTGCCTCTTTTCAACAAGTTCCGCCAGTAATTCAGTAATCCAGTAATCATTTTCTTGATAGCAGTGTACTGTAACAAATGAACAACAAACACTGCTCTTTTCAGCCAACTGTAAGATTTATTCTACTTCCAGGCAGAGATTTATCTTTTCTCTGAGTAGATCAATATCTGACTTTCAGGTCAATAATTCCTTTTTGAATCTCAACAGAAGTCAATAGCTACCTACTATGTCACCTAATACACAAAGATTTTGTGGATGTTTGGTCTAAGAAAGAAAATAAACATATGTCAGATTCTCTATGATAAGATTCCTTTAAATTTTATTTGTATATCACCATCATTTTTGCATGCATAGGAAAATTCTGAAAATTGTGGTTCACCTAAAGCTACCACAGACACATTTTCAGCATTCAAAAATATCTATTTGTTATCTGCCGTGATTCCTTAGTCACCCTTCTACTTATATAGAGTACAGTTCTTAGATTTTTTTCTCTTATGCAGAGTTTGAACTAATATTTTTTATTCTGTGAATAGATTAGGATTTTTATATAAGTATGGAAGTTTCAAAGAATTTATACATTTTTTGGTCATTAATTTTGTTGTTCCAGAGAATATTATGATAATGTTTTGTTTCTAGAATTTTTCTTTAAAGAACCTGTAAGGAAACCAATTACTCATATTTTTAAGGTAGTTGTTGTATCATATATACATGTATACGTATTTACACTCTGATACACTAAATCTAGCACTAAAGTGCTTTCCACAGTTAAGAACAGTTTTTTATTGATGGTGTTCTGCTAGTTAGTGAATTTAATAGTTTTTCTTTAAACAGATATTAGCTCTCATGGCCACTGTCATAGGACATTAGCAGAATAGTTTTCCTTGTAATCCAGGTACCTGGGATAGATGGAAAAAATTATTCACATTCCCATATTGACACCAGTCTCAATGTATTTCATTCACCCTTTGGAGATAAGCATACTGAAGTGCTCAGTAAGGTTGCACCCTAAGTGACTTATAAAAATTAGATATTATGTTATGCTGCTATAACATCCTTAACATGTTATGCAAGGGTCAATAAAGCACTGCAGTTCAGTAGAATGCTCATGGATATGTAAGGAGTGAGTATCACAGGGAGAAAACAACACAACCACTGTGTAAATTCTTGGTGTGTTGGCTAAGCAAGTTTTCTTACTAACAGATAATCTGAATTATATGACTTGACCTTATCATTCAGTTGTAATTAAATTATTCAACACATGAAATTTTGTCCAGATATGAAATCTTTTCAAGACTGTATGTTGAATTCAGTTGTTTTTAATTAGGTGGACACCATTTTGAACCTATTAGAAAGGAGAGATTTACGCCTATGTCATTGTCTCTTCTTGGCCTCTCATCAAGGTGATCTACTTTGAAAAGAAGCCAAAATATTATTCAACATAATGGGCAACTATGTAAATTATCTACAATTATTTAGATATATTATGTACTAATTAAAGACAAAAGGTTTAATTTGCATAAAATCCTAATTTACTAATAGTAGATGGGAAATATGAAGTATTTCTGTGGCTCGATCTTTCTTTGATTATGAAGGAAGCAATAAGAAGCTTTGGATTATTACTGGACTATTAGCAGCTTTAACCTTCACCTGCATCTTCCTTTGTCATTTTCATTCAAGCTATAGATTAAATATATTTTTGTGTTGGCCAGAAGGTATGTGACATTACAAGAAGTGTTAAGTACTAGCAGTCTATTCTATTTTAAGAGAGCAGGATTTCCAAGCTTATGAATATAAGTAGTTAGTTTTCAGATAATTTTAAGCTCTTTGTTGTCAAATGTGATTTCCTTTGAGAAGACTCATGTACTTAATTCCCATCTGCTATGTTCAGAGGTTACTGAATGCATTCCCTTTTTACTTAATTGTTTTGTTCGTCACATGTCATTAGGTTGTTCCTCCTTACCAAGGATTAAATACAACTATAAGAAGTTTGTATCTGAAGAAATTGCACTTAATGAGTAATTTAATCTCTTCCAGTATTCTTTGCCCTTGCCTCCACAGTGATATCCTTTGCTTGGTTCCTCTGCTTGCATATCTGACAAGTAAACTGTTGTGGAGAAGCCCTCAATATCTAAATGGCATTAAGATATATGTTAGTCACGTATATCTGTATCTAGGTATGTTCCACAGCTATCTTGGCCTATCATTTCATTTCATTATACAACCAGCAGTCATTTGTTACCATCTTTGAGCAAATAATTATTCCATTCCCCCTCTCTTGGGGTACCAATTCTTCTTTGCTTTTTAAATAAATTTTTAATTGAATTCTCGAAAAATGCATTTTCAACAGAGCAGTAGCGTCATACTTCTGTGGGCTTTATCTGAGACACATGCCTACTACATTAACAGGGACACATCAGAGTTTGAGCACCATATTGGTCAAGGCAGAGGATCTAACCATTTATGCCTTTTGGCTCCTAGCCACATGTTTCTTCAGAACTACAGAAATGCCAATAATTCGGGTTCCAGTTCCAAAGAACTCATGAGTCTGTGCAAAGGCACCAAGGCACTGTCTATCAAAATTGAATTATTTAATCATGCACAATTATGCGGAGAATTAATATATAGTGGCAGGTTGCCAAGACACAGGAATGGTTTTATTCTAAGTCTGTGTTTAAGGCTTTCTTCTGCTTCTCCATACCACATCTCCAACAGTTTTGTGTGGAAAAAATGTGTGTTCAAAAATGGAAAAACAATTTTAGAAGAGATCAAAACCACTCAGGTAGGAGATTTGCTTGAAAGAATGCTTAACTGTATTTTTATGTCTGAAAAATTATAGGAACTTATGTGTAATTTCTAGTTCAAAAGAAACTACTTGCAGATTTTCAGGACTTAGTATATCGATAAATAGTTTCTGAGGAATTAACTCTTTTTTAAAGTCTTTTCAGAATCTGCACATGAAAAAAAAGGCAGAATTTCCACTTTTCTTCACCCGGAATTGTTGACTCTTTTAGGAACATAATTAGCTTAATGGCGAACTATAATTGTTGTCCAGTCCCAAATCTAGGATGGGTAGTAGATTCTCCCTGAGTAAAGTAGATAAGCAAGTTTGCAAAAGGTAAATGTGGGGCAATTTTCTGAAAGGCCAGGCAAAAGAAATTTGCATTATGAGGCTGGCAAATTTAGGTAAAGAGTAAAAAAAGAAAAATAGAGAAGCTAGACAGAATTTAGCCAATTAAAAAAAAAAATAGGAATAGTAATAATGCTTTTCCGTGTGTTTTTCTGGGAAACAGGCCATGCTAAACAAACCTGATTTCTTTATTTTATGAAATGGCAGGTTATATTGAAAAAGATAATTGCCATGCCACATGCAATTCTAGTTTAATAGATAAAAATTAGTAGTAGCAATCAAGCACATATTAAATGGCTATGAACTGGCTACCTGGGAGGTAGGAAAAAAAGTTATCATCAAGACAGAATTGTCATGAAAGGAAGAGATTCCTCCAGGGCTCTACAGGCATCAGTGTAAGACCAATTCTATTCAACTTCTTTCTGTGTGGATTAAAAGTAAACAAAAGACAAATTGGTAAAATTTTTGGATGACTATTTCTATAATGCTATCCCTTTGATTACAGCACTTGCATATTGCACATTGATGTTTATTGTCTTCTTTCCGGAGATGTCATGGCAGCAAATTTTTAATTTAATTAATTTGACTGTGCTTTGCATTATGAAAATGGGGATGTGCTGTGATTACATTTGGTACCCATGCAATTGCCACATAAATTGGTGTATTTTCCACTCAGTTAGTGAAACTTTATTCAGATCTCTTAATTTAGGAGGTATCTGCATAAGACTTTTTTCCATTTTGTAATTTCTGTCTGTTACTCATGGAGATTTTAGAGAAAGCTATATTTACTAATAGTAATTTAAATAGATTTTTTTTTTTCTCATGGGGTATTCATGGTAGTACAATCAGTGTGGTTAATCCACCCCTTGTTTTAATACAAAGTAAATTATATTCTCACCTTTTTCTTTTAAATGTTTACTATTTTCTATTTAAAATATACTTATTTTTTCAGTAATTTTTAATTTTTAGCAGTTGTCCTTAAATATTGGATTCATGTATTTCATTTCAATGCTAATCTTCTTTAAGGAAGGATATACTGTCTTTCATTACTATAATCATGACCAGAGAAGTGGTCATTTCTAATGACCACTAATTGTCATTTCTATAGTGCTATGACTTTCAGCCATGAAGTGTCTAGGGATGCCCCTGTGAAGGAAAAAAATGTTAGTTGTATAAAGCAGATCTGATTCAAAGGCCTAGATTAAAAAAGGTCTTTGTTATAGAAGAATTCAGAATGTAGAGCATGACCATAAGTTTTATATTGTAGATTTCTGTTTACAGTTATGTTTTGAACTAAATCACAAATTCAAGTCAAAGTCTATTAAGAGTTCTAAATTTGAACTTTATTTTGAAATTTTAGGGGAAAAAAAAGTATTTGCTGACTTGTTCAGTTTCTGTCTTAAAATTGAAAAATTGTGTTTCTCTGTCAAGGTAGAATAATATTAGAATTTGAAATGTGTTTTAATATATACAATATGTTCAGAATATTAAGTTACAATAAAATAGGTTAAATTCATACCCTAGAAAAAGCAGTGATAAAAATAGTGCTTTTGTCCCAAAAGAAAGAATAATATTAATGAAATTACCATCTGCAACAGTTCAAATCCCCCAGTAAATTGTAACCCCCCCCATATTTAGTTAACTGTTAAATAGATATTTAAAACTACATTTGAATCATTATTGGCTATGATGATGGCAAGACAGATATATAAGAAACTAGAATATGGGGCATCAAATGTGATCTACTGGCCCTTCATCAAATCCCTAGTGACTACATGTTCCAACATGCTCCAATAACAGAACGGAAATTTTCCAATCAAAAAAATACTTACTTCCCCATGACAAAATAATTTGCCATTGAAGTGGAGTTGTGCATTTGTTTTCTTTTTGTTTTCCCCACTAGACAGAAAACCTTTGAGCTCAAAATATTAAAACAGACCATGTTTTATCTGGGGCAATTCAGACATCATGCAGGGGAAGGCTGTAAAATAAAAATTACTAAAATTCTGCAGTGGTTACTGAATCTAAATGAGTTCTTATTTTGTGTAAGTAATATGATAAATTCTTTCAAGTGTACCAGACTAATAGGTATGTAGATAGTTAAAGACTTCACTAAATGCATAGCTATGTACCTGACCATGGCAGACATTTTCTTATTATTTGTCTGTGCTTGAATTAAAAAGTCTTGATTTTTACAGTCTCAGTTACAGTAGATCCATCTGTTGTAGCTTTTCTTTTATGTAAGTTAAATGGTTCTTCACAGAATGCTAAAAAAGACAACATAACACATTGTCAGATGCTGCAGTGCATAGAAGTATCTATAAGAAAACTTGGTAAAAAAAAAGGTATTGACTGCAATTCAGTAACAGGAATGAATTCAGAGAGCCTGAGTAGAGAGGCAAGTAAAACTTGCCAAAAATAAAGTTATTTTCAGGGCTTTCTCAAATCCAGAGGTGTTGGAGAAAAGGAAAGAAAAGCAGCAATCCACAATAGTAGATATATCAATCTTTCATCTCAATGTTCTTTTTTCTCAGTTTTATCTGATGCTTTGAGGATAAATGCAGGACCATCATGAAGAAATTTCTTGATTGCAAAAAGTTGTGAAGAACTGTCAGTACAGAGAAAGAAGCTTATGGAGTTGTGGGCAAGAACAAGAGCATAATCAAATTTAATAGCATTATGTAGTAAAATTACTTATAAGACATATTGTTTAGTTTTAGTTAGTCCTGTGAGTAGCAGGGCGTAGGACTTGATCCTTATTGGTCCTATTCAAATTAAGATATTTTATGTTTCTACAGTAATTCTGGTCTCATTAATTTGGAAATGTCACTGGACGAAAATGGCCTGGGTTTATTAGTCAATTATAGATCAATCATCAATATCATGTATTCCATATTAAAAAAAAAAAAAAGTTGCACTAAAAAAAGGTTGTATTAAAATCTTCATTGGAGAGTAAGTAGGTTTCTCATCATACATGGTCAAAAAGGATAAAATCAGATTGGAAAATGTGCTTTCCAAAACTGTCAAAATTGTCACACATACCCACACCCACACACCCACCCGCATGCCCACCCCCCAAAAAAACAAAACCAAAAAAACAACCCAAACCCTACCAACACTGGTGTGCTTCAGAGGTGAACAAACTTATAAAAGAAGTTAGAAGAAAATGTGTGTTTTGGGAGAGCCTTCCATGTGGGAAAAAAACATCTCTCATAATTTTAAGATGGAAATATGTGTGACTATTTGTGAGGGCAGAGGTTCAAAGCTGTGTGTTCTTCTCACCTCCATTCCAACAGATTTACTCTTCCATATGTTGTATTTGATTTTTGACATAGCAGTCAAACTTCTGTAAAAAATCTTTACTTAATACCAGAAACAGGATGGGGTGTACCTGTAATGACGTCTACATCTTGCTTTTTTAAATTTTTTGCTTTCCTTTCCTACTAAAGATGGATAAATACTGAAGGCATAGCTGAAAAGTAGTTGGTTAACAGGGTCACAGTGCTGCCTAACAAATATGAGGCAAAATTAGGATTGTGTTTAAATTTAAAAAACCTGTGACAGCTTTTTTTTTCAGGTTAGGTTTTTTGGGGTTTTTTTTGGTTTTTTTTTTTGTTTTGTTTTGTTTTTTGTAACTCTTTTAGTCAGGAAATTATCGTTCTTAAGATTAACTTCCTGTCTTCTTGTGGGATGTATAGGAACCCCTGCCAAGCATACAGAAGATACTCAGGGACAATTCCTACTTTAAAAGAAACTGCTGGAGCATTTAATATTATCTTAGTGAAAAAGGCAATTCTCCTTACACATTATGGGATCAATAGCAAAACATGAGATTATGCAGGATTTTGGTGCTGTACTGCCAGAACAGTTGGTGGAGCTGCTAGAGATAAGGACAGAGTGTTAGGGTCCTCATAGTAGTTACATACCTCATGCTGATGATATTATTTCAGGATGTATAAATGTATAACCCAGGAAAGAGAGGGAGCTAAATCTTCCCTCACCTCCTGCCTTCAGCCCATCAAAACTTTAAAACTAGTTTTCTTATTCTAAACTTTGCATACAAGGTTTTGAAATTAAGAACCTGCCCAATTTCATTTTCTCAGTTTTCAGAAAGGAGGAATCTGCTGCAAGTGAGAGAGATGAAATGATTAGTCATGATTAGTCATCCACAAATCCTTATTAGCTATCTAAAAACATTGATTCAGTATCATACCCCTTGAAGCAAACATAGAGGAAAGTAATCATAATTCAGAGGAATTAGTTTGTTTATATTAATTTAAAAATGCAAGTGGCTAATACTAGTAAGGATAGTATAGAAGACATATTCTGCTATATAACATTTGTTTTTTTAAAAATTGAAATGGAAGGTTCTTTTAAAAAATCCCATACTTCTTACATGCATATGCATAAGCATGATACATTTGGTTTCAATGTAAAAAACTAAAGGAATTCATTTGAAAAGTCAAAGCAGGACATTCTCAGTTTTAATACTTTCCCATATTCCTATTTGTCAGTAAATTCAGTTTTCAGAACAGTAGTACCAAATTTTGTGAACCATATTTATTATGATTAAAATGCATATTTAAATTATAACAGTTCCTTTTATCTAAGTGACTCTGTACATTTCTGTTTCTAAATTTATAGTGCATCTAAGTTCCGGTTATTTTCGTGTTGCAATTTCTGAAAAAAATATCTGTTTCAAACTGTATCATTTTAAGTGAAAAAGCACTGGTGAACTAAACCAGGCTGGTATACTATTTTTAGTCAGTTTGTCCAAAATCTACACTTCGGATGGAAAGAAATGTACAGTGCAAAACTGTGTTAAAATAATTCTAAAATTTCATGGATACTTAAAAAAATATTCTTCATGCATAGGTTTCTTTATTTATATATGATTTGCTTTCAGAACAGAATGGAAACAATGGTGTAAGCTACATAAAAATTTCCATTTCATATTTGATAATGGCTAAATGGTTTTATTCAAGAAATGCAAAGAAAGTAATTTTAAAATACAAGAAAAATAATGGTATGGAAACCACTTTTTGCATCATCTGAAACTGTGGGAATCAAAAAGCTTGAGGACCGTGCCGTCCATAAAGTTGTACGGAAGAACAAGGCTCTACTTCTTAGGATTCTTTGCATTAGTAACTATTATATGATTAAAATTTACCCAGAAGCAACATCAGGTCATGCTATGGTATATTTACTTATTGATTATAGCAAGAACTCACTATCAGAGTCCAATAGAAGTTAAGCTAAAATTTTAACTCTTTAAAATTGTAATGTTAATAAATCTGGAATTTTGCATATGAAAATCACTCCAGTCTATTAATGTCTTTTATATACTGGTGTGCTCATAACTGGCCCCAGAGCTCCAGATTTGGTGAGCAGTGGGGAAGGATCCCCTCCCTTGACCTGCTGGCAATGCATTTCATGATGCAGCCTGGGAAGATGTTGGCCTTGTTTGCTGCAAGGACACATTGCTGGCTCATGTTCAACTTGAGGACCACACCAGATTCTTTTCTTTAAAGCTCTTTCCCAGCTAGTCTGTCCACAGCATGTACTGGTTCCCTAACACTGTACTTGACATTTCCCTTTACTGAATTCCATGATTTTTCTGATCAAAGAAATTAGCAAGGCTTAATTTACAGGTATCAGCATAGATGAAAAATGTCCCCTAACTGAAACTGTGCCCACAGAGTTGTCTGTCCTTACTCTTATTTTAATCTTTGCTTCTACATGTAGAGGTAACTAAATGTGAAAAAAATTATGATGATGATGGATAAAAATTAATAGAATTTTAGGATAATTCAATTTGGGTTTTAGTGTAGTAATAACAATAAAAAGCTTATATTTTACTTTACAGAAAATTATTAATTAAGTCAAACTTATAAACATAAATCTATATATTTGACATGCATAAAAAAATACTTTTTCTTTGAGATTTGTGAAATAGGAAAATCCAGCTTTTGGGTAGCTTTAAGAGGTATGCGAATAATAATTAAGAAATTACCTTTTGTTAAAAAACACCTTGTGTCTTATTCCTTGGGGTAAGACTTCCAACCCATTAGTTTTTCTATTAAGTAGCTATTTAAAGAGTTATATGAGAAAACACTGTTATTTTGGCAATGTAACTTTGGGTCAGGAAAGTTAATAGTATAATAATAGATTTAATAGATATTGTTTCAATTTCTTCATATTATCAATCAGGTTGATTGTCTAGCAGCATCTGGAGTTGTCTTTTATATATGTATATATATATGACACAAACAACTGAAAACAACTTAGCTCCACCTTTCCTTAAAAGAAAGGTTATGCCCAGCCTTTGGTCTTGCTTGAACAAGCTAATCCTGATCTTTTGTTTGTTTGTTTGTTTTCTTTCCCTCACAGGAGTCATCAGGACTGCCTTGCACAACATGGACAGGGAAGCCAGAGAGCATTATTCCGTTGTCATTCAAGCCAAAGATATGGCTGGGCAGGTCGGAGGGCTGTCAGGGTCAACAACTGTAAATATCACACTCACAGATGTCAACGACAATCCACCCAGGTTTCCTCAGAGTATGTACAATTTCGACATATAACTGATTTGAAAATCACGTTGATTTTCGGTGAAGTAAGAAACTATTAGTGAAATGCAGTTAGTAGTCAAATTCATGGGGAAAAGGCAGCTTGGAAAGCATTTGGATTCACCAATATCTTTTAATTTTCCAATATTTCCGGATAAAGCACACAGATGGCATAGCTAAAATACTGAAACCAGTGAAGATTTCTTTCAGTCTAACCACTGAATAGTAGTGAGATGGGTTACAAAGGTATACTGTTCTCATATGTGGATTATTCTCCAGCCCTTGTTAAATGCATATTTCCATAACTGTGTGATTTTGATCCCATGAGAGAATTATGATGCTTCTATGGTAGACAGCAGCAAAAGGCAATGCATTAAAATATTTAGTCCATGCTTTTGGCTGCTTCCATATGCATCTATCAAATTTTTCCTTCTGTTTCTTTCTCTGTACCCAACTAAACTTTTAAGATCAATTATTACATTTCAGATGGTCAAAATCTAAAATGTTTCTCACTATTGTTGAGCAATGGTGGAGTCTGACTTTATCATAGTTAAATGAATTGTTGATGTTGATTTCAAACAATATTATCATATGCATATATGAAGAGTAAATACCAGAATAGACTATCTTAAGGTGTCAACTAACAGGAAGTTAATTTCTATCCAGCTCATTCAATGCACATTTATCAGTGCACATACTCCCACAGTAGCTGGGATCTTGTAGGAATTCTGTATTCAGTCGATAATTTATTTAAAAATCTTCTGGAACATAAATGCATTTTCTCTGTATATTGGCTCAAGGCCAACAAGACTATTGTAATCTGGTCTCAGACATTGTGTGAGCTGTTGTAGAACATAATGGGCTGGTAGCTATAGGTACATCCACCAGGAAATGCATTAAGCGGTTTGAATTAAAAGATTTATAATCACTAGTAGAGATCGCAAGACTCCAAGGAAAAACAAAGCTCCCTGGAAATATACATTATATAAAATCTGGCCAAACAGTAAGTAGGATTATTAAGAGCATTGTAGAAATGAGTATCTTCTCTGTGCCTCACAAAAACTTGAAAACATAAAGCTTTTGAAACACACTCTTAAATAAAATATATTTGGGTTTATGTTCCACAAATTTTTCATTGCATCCATTATTCTATTTAATACTTTCTAACTATTGGAAAGGCAAAAAGTAAGGTTTATCTTTGAGCAAGAGCTAAATTAAAAAGAATGTCCTAAGTTTCCTGCAAATTCAATGGATGAAGGAATGGATCTCTACTTATCAGGTTTCAAGAACTGGCCTCTTTTATTCTGAATAGAAGGGTTTAGACAGCAAACTGATTGGCAGGTAGAAATGTACATTGGCATATGTATTAATCTGTATAAATATTTTTTCAGAAATCAAAGAAATTTAAAATGTTCATGTTATAATTTATTCATTTTAAAGGATTCTAATAACATTGGAAATGACAAAACATTTCACATTTAATGAAAAATTATTATTTAAGGCAGAATAAAATTGTATTTTAATATTTATTCTTTATAACATAAAATGTTATTTCCAGAACAAGTCTTTTCGATTACAAACATTTGCTTCCTTTCCTTATAGAAAATTCCTACACACAGTTATGAGTGGCATTGCTTCTTTACTCCTTTTCAAGGACTGTATTTTAAACCCCTTGCAAAAGAGCAGTAGCTACATGTTAGTAATAGAAAATGAAAATACAGTTGATCTAAAAAAGGCCATTTTACCACCATGAACTATATACATGAGTCATGCACTAAAAGAAATAACTTCTTTATTTTTCTTCTGTTTCCTTTGTGTGCCATGATTTTCAGTTAAATTTCTCTTCAATTTCCTTATTAGACGGAATGCTAAATGAAACTTACTGAGGCTTATCACATTCAGAATTGAATTCAAGGGAAGTGCTAACCAAAACTGCCTATATCGAGTGTATAACCCTTGGGACAGGCTGAGCCTCAGCTAAACCACAGACTTTCTTTTGGTTAGTTTCCTTTTCTCCATTACCATACTTGTGAGTTTTGAATCTGATTCTAATTGTATGAGTACCTTACTTGAGAACATCCTGGGAAGTACATCTGATTGATGCTGTTATTATTTGTTTTATTTATAAATATACTTTGTTGTATATATTTAAAAGATGGTACCTTTCTGGCTTTAGCAGATCATTAGACATGCAAAATGCAGTAAGAGATGCAGGATTTTTCCCCTGAAAGAAACACTTTAAACCCCTACTTAAAACTTAGAAATAAAGGTTGTAAATATATCCGCTTAAAAGGGTTTATTATGTTTTTCTCTGTACGACTTCTAAATAGAGCTGACTTTCTTTCAAACAAATTCCTAACAGAAGAGCAACTGTTTTCCAAAACATAAAAAACACTGGGAGGAATAATATAGAACAGGACTGCATAATTTTATCAGTCTGATTCTGGTATAGGAAACATAGCTGAAAAATTCTGATTGCAAAACAGTAGTATGTCTCAGAAGAAGAAAGGGATTGTGAATTCAGCAGGAGAATATGGAGAATAGCCTGAAACCTCAAATTTTTTTTGATTATTAATTACTTCTTGTGCATCTTTTATAATACTGATTTCTTTTTCTTCATCATCATAAATTTCCTTTCTTTAGAGAGACAAGTAAAAAATGAACTATCTGTTTAATGTAAGCTGACAGACAGTGCTCTGCATGGGAAGACTTTTGCATCTCTCAGTTCTTGTTATTTTTACCACTGATGAATCCATATGGTTGATGACTGAGGGCCCTAATTTCATAGTCATAAATTTATTTCATAATTTGATAGAAGATATTCCATCTTCTAATGGCACTGTTATCAGCCTTGAGTTACATCAGAATATTCTGTATACTTTTCTTTCATTAATTCTCCCTGGTGTTGCTTAAGATGAATAAATTCTCTGTGTTTTGCTTTGTTTAGTATGAAGCATCTGATAGCATCAAGGTCACCACACTAGGCAGAGGCTTCCACTGACATGCTTTGTACATCAAATGCTAATGATTATATTCTGGCCAGTGTGTAGAAGATCTATAGTTGCTGTGTCTAGACACTAATTTGTAGATTTTTTTTTTTTTGATACATCTAGCTCAGTTAAACTCATGACTTCACTTTTTATAAAGTTTGATTTTTGAGGCTTGATAGTTTCATGGCAGTATGTAAACATAATGTGGAATTATGTATATGCATAATTAGTTTGGCCTCTCTTTTTACAAAATCATTGCATGAAAAGTGCACAGCCATGTTTAAATAGGAATGTTATAGGAAGATGCTCCTGTTACTTCTGAAAAAGTAAACTCACATCCCAGAAGCAGACATTTAACTGTGTTCAGTGCTAGTAAAGTATCCACTATCTGGCCTTGTTAATATAACTCATTAGCTAATTAAGTGTAAAAGTATCTGCTACTGATTTTCTTTTGAAATTCATACTTAAGTATGGTCCTTTCTGGATCCCCAGTTTCATGTAATACATCCAGTTGTCATGATTTCCATATATGTTTGTCAGCACCCTCTTATTCCCCACTGCCGTGTGCTGCAGACTGTCCTGTCCTACCTGGTGACTAGTTCAAAGCTATCTGCCTTCTCTTTTACCACTTGGCACCTTCCAAATGTGATGAGGAAAGCAAAATTTTCTCTGGTTTTTTTTTTAGCAAGACTTTCTCCTTTTTTCACCTGGTAATTGCTAAGAGGCTTGTAGAATCATAATGTCCTTGAGGTCTCTGTCCTGTTAGATTTGCCTCATATTGGACAAGGGCTAAAAGTTACTGGAGACTATGGAGTTAAAAGGATTAGAGAAGTTTTGTGTCCTCAGGAAACTCAGATTTTAAATAAAACTAGATAAGAACATGATAACTGATTTATCTTAAGATTGCTGGCATCTGATCAACTGTACCTTTTTAAATTAGACTTTTTGCATATCTCATATAATCTAGATCCTGTTTGTTGTGCCATTTATTGGCTTGAGAAGTGGGATCATATGAACCTAATGTAGTTCAAGAAGTCCAAGTGCAAGGTCTGCATCTGATTCAGGGCAATCCCAGGCATGAATACAGACTGGGAGAACTCCTCAGTGAGAACACCTCTGTGGAGAAGGACTTGGAGGTTCTGATGGGTGAAAAGCTGGACATGAACAGTAAATGTGCACTTGCAGCCCAGAAAGCGAACTGCATCCTGGGCAGCACCGAAAGAGTTTCATCCAGCAGGTCAAGGGAGGTGATTGTCCCCCACTAATCTGCACTTGTGAGGCCCCACTTGGAATGCTGTGCCCAGGTCTGGAGTCCTCAGCAAAAGAAAGATGTGGATGTGCTAGAGTGGGTCCAGAGGAGGGCCATGAAGGTGACCAGAGGTCTGGAACACCTCACAGATGACGACAATCTGAAAGAACTCAGGTTGTCAACCTGGAAAAGAGAAGGATCTAGAGAGACTTCATTGCAGCCTTTCAGTACTTGAAAAGGACTTATAAAACAGACCAAGAACAGCTTTTTACGTGGGAAGGTAATGATATCAGAAGGGGGAACATTTTTAAACTGAAAGAGAGTAAGTTTAGACTAAATATCAAGAGGAAATTCTTTACTGCTGAGGCTGGTGAGACACTGGCACAGGTTGCCCAGAGAAGCTCTGGATGTCCCATCCCTGGAAGTGTTCAAGGCCAGGTCGGATGGGGCTCTGAGCACCCTGGTGGAGTGAAAGGTGTCCCTGCCCATAGTAGGGGCGTTAAAACCAGATTGCCTTTAAGGTGCCTTCCAACCTAAGCCATTCTATGAGTCTATGATTCTATGTGTTAATGAGTCCAGCAATGATCCAGTATCCAGGGTGTATTATGAAGCATTTCATTCCAAAACGTGTTCTACTTTTAAAGGTCGCTTATTTATTAAGAGTTTTTTCATTATAATTAGACTAATATTTTTTCCTTATTTCATGCTCATCACTTCCTATCTGTGTGACTATTAAATTTTTACATAATAGTTGCACAACATAATTCTGGTGCTAAAAAGTATTTTTCTTCTCATGTATTCTTAAAGGTAGATATACACTGAATTGATTGAGGTGTTAAAGTGTGTGCTTATGTTTCAAAGTCAGTGCTCAGGCTTCGAAGTGAATGCCTAGTGACACTTCCTTTGTGAGTACAGTTGGTGTTCAGTATACTGATTTTCTGCCTTTACTGAGAATTATCACAAGGCCTCTGACCTTTCTTTTTTTTTTTTTTTGAAAATGGTTAAAACATTACATCAGAAACTGAGTGAGGGGCAGGTATCAAGTTTCTAGTTCTGTCAATTTTCAGAAACTTCCTTCTGACTGTGACAGCCAGGAGCAAAGGTAACAGGGGAAAGCTGCTATTGTGTGCCTACATTACCCGGTGAAAACAGTTTTAAACATTAGAGAAGTATGTTGGGGCTGGATTCTCTGGAAGTATTTAGAATCACCTGCTTATCAAGGCTGCTGCACAAGGACAACAAGCTGTTTTAGAGAGTGATAAAAGAGACAAGCCTTGCTGATCTGAGTGATTTTCTAAAATTTCTCTCATCGTGTATCTCTGTAATGTGCTAGAATCAATCATTCATCTATAGAATGCCTTGGACATATGAAAAACATATTACTTAAGATGTGTTCATTAAGTTCAAAAGGGAGCTAAGACATATGAAGTAAAAATATAGGTACCCTTGAGTGTATGCTTCCATAGAATGGAAAATGTTATCTAAAGTGATTTTTTTAATTGTCTTCTTCCTTTTTTTTTCATTCCTTTTTTTTTTTTGTGAGAAGAATGTTATGCTCTAATATTTGCACAATATTTGAAGTTAAAGCTGCCATTTAGTTACCATGTCTCATTTATCACTGAAATCTGACATGAGTCATTAATGGCATTTGATCACATAGGAAATCTCATGATGTTCTGTTTCCAGAGCAGAATAAGTGTGATTTCTGTAATCAATTTTTACTGAAAAATGTAATTAACTAAATATAATACTTTTTGAGAGTTTTAAATATTTTAAAACTGTCCTTTAATAAGAATTCATGACAATAAAATTTGGTGACAGAATTGTTTAAGGAACTCAAACATTACAGGAAGTTTGATGGGGGAAAAATATATTCATGTCAAAGTCAGATTAAATACTTGTAATAAATATGTGGTCTGCATACTGAGTTTTAGCACCACTTAGGTGAATCAGCGTTACTCATAACCGTACCATGGAGTCTTATTTCACTTTATTGAGTATTGTCCATAAGGATTTTTGTGTATCAGATTCATTATTAATTACATATATCAACATATCAAAATAACTTCAAAACACTCTAGACAGAAAAAAAAGTGCAGGTTTTGTTGGTTTGTTTGTTTGTTTTTCTATTGGTTTCTGAATAAGACTATAATGGTTTTGGGAATGAAGGAATGTTGTTTGTTTTTCTCTCAGAGTAGAGAACTGGGAGCAGAACTACTCCATTTTGAGGAGTGTTCTTTGGAAAGCCTTAATTTTCATGTTCTTTATGAAGCTAAACCCCAGTGTGATCACATTCCTAGCTGTGTTAGTGCCAGGGAAAAGCAAGCATGCAAACAACAAAACAAACACAGTCCAAATGGAGTTTAACCCTTTCAAAGGTGTTGCTGTTGCTCTCTGCTTTACCCAAGCTGCCTGATGTAGCCATGGTCCCCCTTTAAATGGCATAAAATGTGCTGAACACAGCACAGCCTCTAGAGACCGCTACAGATCACGCCCAGCAATTAAGTTCTTCATTAGTGATTATTATGGAGCGCATCTGTTGCTTTTCCCATGCCATTTGCATAGAAAATATGTATTTGGGGATTTAATACGTATAGGAAAGTACTGAATCTGAAAATCCAGGAGAAACCCAGTTTTCTTTGTGTTTCTGCTTTTGCCTATAAGCAGCATAAACATCATAATTTTTACACGAAGCCAGAATCTTTTGCTCTCCAAGAACAAAAGTTCAGTATTCTAAGGTCGGAAAGTTTTCAAGAACTTTTAGTTACTGTCTCTAAAGGCAAAGTGTCATGGAACATAAACTCATCACTGATTAAGGTCTTAATCACAATCATAGCTCCTGTTTTATACTGAGATGTAAAAAGCAGGGACATTGGGATGTACAAGCCTTATTTCAGCCAAAGGAGTATCTTGCATTAAAGAAGAATATTTTGGGGTTTTTTTTCCTAAATTGACCCAAGATTGCTATGTTCTTCACACATTCAAAGCAAGCAAAAATTTGAAGAGTTTGAGTTTTGAAGGGTTTTTTTATTGTTATATTTTCAAATAAGAAGTAACTTCACTTATAATTCAAATACATTTGCAAAGTGCAATAGCATTGGGGTTTTTGGCATGGAAGAAGAGTAAGCCAAACGTACCTCTTAAAAATATCTTAGTTCAGTTTTATGAAAGAGATATTGGCATCAAAAAGAATATTCAGATCAAAAACAGTAGATATAAAATGGACTGAACTTCTGCAATCATAAAAGTTGGTGGTTTTATCATGATGATGGATGAAAATTGGATTTATTGTATTAAAAATAAGCATAGTAAAGGAACATGTGACATATGTCCAAGACATATTGTGACAAATAGACTTCTTAAAAATCTGCAGTCTCAAAAGAGAAATCCGGAATAATCATGTAATGAAAACAAACAGCTCTGTGAATGAAGAATAGCTTTCTCAAAGAAAGCCACCAAGGAACATTGAGCACAGTCCACTGCTGAATCTCCACTTTAGTTTTATCAAAGATGGCAGGCAGTAAAACATGAGACATACCTTCATAAATGACAGGATCATAGGTTCATGTGAAACTTGAAATCTTACCCAAAGCCCTGCTTAAAGCAAGTTCAGTTAGATCAAGTTACTAAGAGTCATGTCTAGTAAAGCCTTGAGAGGTCATTTTCAGGTCCCTTTCTGCAAAACTGCTTTGCAACTGGCTGGCCCCAGCATGTACTGATGAATGGCATTTTTCCTCCCCTGGTGCCATCACTGAATGTTTTAAAGTTTATTTTAGCACATTTTTCCAGCATGTCAAGGTCTCTTTGAGCAGCAGCCCTGCCCTTCAGTGTACTAAACACTTTTTCCCAAGTTGATGTTCAGTATTATGTCTCTTCTCCCTGCCATTGTTAAATAAGGTAATGTCTACTGTTCAAGAAGACATTGTAACCTGTAAAAGTAAGTCAAAATTATCAACTAGAATAAAATAGATTAATAAATATAATAATTTTAATAACATGCTACTTGATTTTCATTAAATACTATTATACTTCTTTTTTGAGAGGTTCAGACAGAAATTATTTTTCTGAGAGTAAGACATAGCATTGAAGGTTGCCTGTAGGCTAACTGAAATGAAAGTATATTGTTCTAAAGATAAATTGTTTTATAAGCTATAAAGTTTATTGAGAGACGAAGATCAAATACATGAATTTGGAAAAGGTTTCAATTAGCATAGATTAAAGTCCTGCAAAGTGGTATCCTATACAGTACATTACCTGGAAAAGTGTATTAATTTCCTCGTATCATGAGCAAAGGTAATGCATCTGAGTGAATACGATGAAAGTTGAGAACTGAATCAACCAAGATTCTTGATCTGTAAGAAACAGACCAGCTCCTCTAGAAAAAATTAGACCATCCTCAAAAGATTTCTGCTTCACAACAGCTCCTGGAAGTCTGCAATGCTGGAAGCATATGAACAATCTGTTCAACATGGGCAGATTTGTTGGAAAAGTTTTGCTATAGACTGATGGTACCTGATCCTCAGGGCTCCTATCTTCCCAGTCAATTGTTTTAGATGGTTGAGACAGACTTATTGTTTGCAATACAGAATCGGAAATTTACAGTACACACATCCCATATTTTACAGTATCCTATCAAACTTTCTTTATCCAATGCCCAAGGAAACATTCATAGAATCAGAATCACAGATGATGCTGAGTTTAAAGGGACCTATCCCAGTCATTCAGTCCTAATGGAGAACACTCAAGGAGTCACAGCATGTACCTGAGAGCATTGTGCAAATCCATCTTTGACTCAGACAGGCTTGGTGGTGTGACCTCCTCTCTGGGAAGTCTGTTCCAGTGCTCAATCGTCCCTTAAGTCAGTTCCTCTTACTAGCAATAAATGATTTAGTGTTTAACATTTCCAGTTTCACTACTAGCCTAAAAAAATGCCTGTAATATAGTTTAACCTTCATGTTGCTGAATTTTATCTTCTCGTGTGTTTGGTTTTTTTAGATAGTATTTTTTGTATTTATCTATTTGGCTCATGTCTGTATGAGATATTGTCAGGCTGTCTCTATGAAGCAGTGGTTAAATACTTGTTGGGAGACATTTCTGACCTTATAATATCAGAGTTTTTCTTTTTTCAACAGTTTTCTTTTAATTCTATCTACATTTTTTGAACATTTAATTTCTACAAAAACTGACATAATTCATGAGTCATTTCAGATATTTATTTTGCTTGAAGATTTAGTATTTAAGAGTCTTTGAAACAAGTATCAGTAAAACAGTTTTCTGAAACAGATGGCTAACACTTGGGGTGTGATTATAAAGCAGAGTGTAGTGTCATGTAGATAGATATATTTTAACAAGCTCAACTATTTGAAAGTCTCCAATTAGTTCACCCTATCATATGAGTTACAGCACGTCCAGTTCCTGAAGTGGCTTGATTATATAAAATATTCTTAATGGCCTTAACCTTTTCCTTTTTGGAAGAGCAGAAGTGTCAAAAAATCATATTTTGCATTTATTTTAACACTAAGTAAATTTCAAAATTAATCTCATGCCATTACTATAATTTTATGTATGAAGTAAAGCAACCAGCAATACAGAAGTGTCAGTTTACATCATCTATAAGCAGAAAACATTGCATGGCATTTATTTGGAAATTTCTGTAGGTGGCTTTTACATGTATATCAAAGAATTGCATTAAAGTATTGAGTTTTAATTGAATTAAGTAATTGTCCTTTTACATCAGTGTTGGTATTTTACCTTTTACATGATAAATTGTACTTTTTCTCTTGCTGTGCTGGACATTTCTTATTTTCCTTAAGATTTCTGAAATTAATAATAACTTACCTTTTTTTGTCCTAGTAAATCTCTCTTTCCCTTTAGACTAACAAAGTTTAGTGCACTTGTCTATCCTTATCACACCACTAGTTTTGTACTAGTACTATGGGCTAGTATGAAAAAATTAATTCAAAACAACAAATAGGTTTAGGAACTGTTGTGCAAGGAATTAGGTCAATTTATAATGAAATCTTCTGTTTTCTAGCAGATGTTTGTAAAGGTAGCTATATTTTAGGGATGACATCTATTCCCTTTTCAATTGCAACTTCTGTAGGTTGATAATTTCTTCAATCCCTCCAACCAGTAGTGGGTTTCTGCCACACTTCACGTTTAATCTCTGAATTCAATTTAAGTTTTGCCTTTCTCTTTCTACATGTTTACCAAGGGCACCTCTGCAGTCATGCTACCTGGCTTAAACCCAGCAAACCATAACAATATGTTAACTTTCATACGTCCACTTTCAAATCTGCTGATCCGTCGTCCTGCCACTCAGTTTTGCACTATTGCACTCACTGCCACAGAATGTCTACAAGGAACATAAAAGGAACCTGGTAGAGTTTCAGAAGATATGTAATGACAGAAGTGATTTTGCATTTTTTACTGTGTTGGTGGTTGGACTGTGATGTAAACTCTGCAGACTGTTAGGGAGACATTTGGATTGGTGTTGTTTAGGTGGGAAATGAGGGTGTTGTTGGTATGCACACACCTTCTATTGGATGTGAATTATTCTTTTCAGTTCTGGTAAATTTCAGCATCCCTGCTGTATTATGAGGGTAGAATTACTGAAGAAAAATTCTTTACGCTGGTTTTCTGGCCTAGTTGCAGATGGAGCTTGAGGTAAGGACATTATGTCTGTTTGCCACTTTTATTTCCTTGTGGCACCTTCTTGTACACCAGAAAACTTTGTACCTTTTAGAAGATTTCGTACAAAAGCATAGAGACAGTTAGGAATATTTTCTTTTAAAAAAATATTTCACTTACTAATTATTAAGCTAACAGGTTACAGAAACACTGAAAGGAGGTCATAGTTGTAAAGGAAGATTTTTCTGGGCACAAATGTGTAATAGTTCTGTGTACTCATTATGTTAATTTCCATTTACTGTGGATGGCAGTTAAAGGTTTTGTGCAAAGGGTAAAATAGGAAGATTTATTACCTTTTTCTTTAGAAAATAATTATGTGTAAAAATGTTGACGCCATGTTGCAAAAACTATTGGATTTTGGAAGAAAAAAATGTAACAGATTTTTCGATTCAAAAGTACTCACTTGACCATGCATTTAATTGTAAAATGGTGAAATACATCTATTTTGGTTATGGACATTATAAACTTGTAAAAATACTGGTATGAGGTAATTTCTGTGTTATGTGATGTACAGCAATAGCTGAGAAAACTAAAATCCTACATTAGGTCATTTGGATTTTGAATAGGGAATGAAGGCATCCCAAGTAAAATACAATTTGGTTTTGAATTCTTTCAAGGATCTAAATAAATTCATAAGTTTATTTGTCACTTTAGTATACAAAATACTCTTCCATTGACTCAGACATCTATCAAGCAGATAATGGTTCTCTAATTTAGTTTGACTAGAAAATGTCCAAGCTATTATGTTGGGTTTCTTTCACCCTCAGAACATTATCAACTGTATGTTCCTGAGTCGGCTCAAGTTGGATCAGCAGTTGGCAAAATCAAAGCAAATGATGCAGACACTGGTTCAAATGCAGACATGAAGTACACAATTATAAATGGCGATGGCTCTGGAGTATTCTCCATATCTACTGACAAAGAAACAAGGGAAGGAATTCTCTCTCTGAAAAAGGTAAGCCATAGAAGGTAAAATTTGGGTGAAAATTCTACTCTTGTCCCCAAACTACTTGAATCTTGACACAGAAATTTTATCTATGGCAATGAATGTGTAATTCAGTTTTCATAGACTGTTATTCTTTTGTTTACTTTCCAGCTGGTATCTAAATCATCCAGTATTGTGCTAAAGGCTTAAAATGTTACTGGTCAAGCTATCACAGAGTTATCAAATTTCCTATTTTTGTCCCAGTCAGTTGAGAATTCTCATATGGGTTTGTTGTTATTGAGTCTTGTAGATTTCAGTTATATATATCCATAGACCTTAAAAATTAAAAATGAGTATATATTCAAAATTTCGAATATGTATTCTGGTCTTGATTAATGATTGGAGGAATGAAATCCTGAGAAAATGTGAAAGAAGAGAATAAATAAAAACTATCATAAAGCATGTTATTTTTTTTAATTCTGAATAGATATATATGTATTTAGATATTAAAAATCGTTTCTAACTCAATAAAATATTATTTTTATAATTCATAAAGATTTTAAAAGATCTCTTCAAACATCTTAAAAAGCTTTAACTCAGTGTCTTTTGTAAAGGTTATTTAATACCCACCTTTTTCAACCACATAAAAGTAAATTGTCTTTTTTATACCACTGAATTTATTTCCTGATGGCCTTGTTGTAGCTAATACCGTAATTTGTTATTTCTTCTTCAAAATGAGCATTTTACTCTCACCATGGCTACTGTTCATTAACTACAAAATTTATGCAAATTCAAAATATGAAGCAGAAAGAAAGAATTTGCAGCAAAATGAAAGACATATAAAAATCTGTTAAATTACATTTCTTACTGGTTTTGGCAAACAAAGTAGCTTCAAAAAATTTTTCACTATGGTTTAGAATATGACAAAAGCATATGTTGCCAGTTCTTGTATGTACATATGACAATGATTTAAGTCATTTTTACATCAAGACAAGAGATATGTTCTGCTTAGGTAATGTTATATTCCAGTTGAGCAGAAATTTGGCACTTAAAGTTACATAAATTTGTGTGTAATACCGCCATTATTTCCTTGGATAACTTATCCCTTTGTATAGTATTTAAAAAGTTATCTTGTTTTTTTTCTTTGTTTTTTCTGCTCTTTTTTTACTGAGATCTTGTATGGAGTTTAATAAGTATATTATATTGTGTGTGCTGTAATTGCTTTTAATTTTGATTGTGTTTCAAGATGAATTTTTCAATAGCCCACCCAAAACAGATAATCTAAACTAAGAACAGAATTGTTTTGGTTTTGTATATCAGATGCCAGTGCCTTCTATAACAGTAGAATAGAATGATTTGTCCTCTGGTACTTCTCTAGAAGAATTTACAGTAGGCACATCTGAAAAGCCAGAAGCAAATATATTATTGTGTCTAATGACCTGAAATCTT
This sequence comes from Callaeas wilsoni, assembly GCA_013398955.1. Taxonomy (NCBI): domain Eukaryota; kingdom Metazoa; phylum Chordata; class Aves; order Passeriformes; family Callaeidae; genus Callaeas; species Callaeas wilsoni. The sequence continues at coordinate 79,097 of VWPU01004335.1, read as the reverse complement.
CATCAAAATATTAAGGCTTCACTTATGTGAGATTCTGATGCAAAAATAAAATTTTTCAGTGCCTCCATTTAGTCTTTTCAACAGGTATGCAAAGGCTATGAGTGTTAGACAGAATCTTTCCTAGTCTCATTCTAGGCTGACCCAAAACATCCAGTACTTTCATTATCTTTCCTGTTGACAAACCTGTGGAGCCATTCTTCAATTTCAAAGATCCTTCCACACAGTGTTGATTACAAACCATCATGAAGTATTTCCACTTTACTTCATGCATTTCCTTGTTTGAGTGGGAGACTGGAAGAAACCCAAAAAAAAACGAGTAAAAGCCAAGTAAAAGCCATTATTCTCTGTATCCTTCAGACAAAGAATGGTCGTCATACTCCCCCTTTGTTATGATTTTCAGAAAAATATGCTTGACTTTCCTGACTTCAAGTCAGCAAGTATCATTCAGGCTTCCCAGAAAAAGTGTTTAACAGCCTATGTCTCTTCCACTTTGTATAGTGAGACTGGAAATGTGCAAGAAACAGATAGTTATTTCTCATAAAATTCTGTAATTCCTTTTAGGAGTCTCATATTAGAAACAAACCACGGTATAATGTACAGCGGCATTTTCCAGTTAGCCCTGTAACTGGTCACTTGAGCTACATTTGGCATCTTCAGTTTGGCATGAAAATCACTATAGCCAGTGAATACATATTGAAGTTATGTTGGTAATTGTCATGGAAAGGCATTATTCTTTAGGAAAATAAGAAACATGACCAAAAATTATTTTTAATTCATCTATAATATAAATGTTTTGCTTCCTTTCTGGGGAAGACTTAATGACCTTCAGTCTTGTGACAGCTTTTGAGTAAATATAGAAATTATTTGCACATCTACAGACACAAGATAAGTCTGTCTCTCACCTTACAGCTACAGCTAATGATTGAGATGTTATAGGAAATAAAAAAAAAACAAACCCAAATTAAAGCAAAAAACTACTTTGGCTATATTTGAAATGTCAGCTCTTTCTGATTATCTGAATAGATTATTACTGTAAAAAAAAAAGTTATTATTATCTAATCAAATAGCTAGATAAAAGAAAGAGTTTGCATTACTAAAAGACTTTGTGTCATTCTCCATGTATTTTCTGAGAGAAATTAATCTTCCCGTAAAAGTTAATCCAGTCATTGTAGGTATAAACTGAGTTTTCCAAAAAGACATCACAGTTAATGTTACAGTCCTATTTTAAACCTGTTTACTCTTAGAATATACATGCTGCAGAGGAATGAAGAACACTATTCAGTATTTTGCTACTCATAACAAAAAAAAACCCATAAATTAATGAACATCTGTATTAGAATTTATTAAACCTATATTTCTTTATGAATTGACTTCTGTAGCATGCTTAGCTTTTTTGTTTGCATAGTAGTAGATTTACCAGGCTATGGTAAATTTTCATGCCTTTAAAACTTTTAATTTTACATTCAGAAAAGGGGAACAGAGAATGCGAGGGTCACAAAAACCTTATACTGTTAGAGTTCAGAGAATGAATAAATTGTCCTCAAGTACACAGAGGAGAAATCAAAGAAATATATAAAGTGTATGTAAATCCTGACCAATTTTTCTTACACATCATCAGTCAAATTTATTGTAGATTTCATCTACAAAACACACACTGACGGTTACAAGTCATACATTGAGTTCCTGATATGTCTTGCCTAACATACTACTTTGCCACTCTTTGTGGTGACAGGAAATACCAGTTTAAACTTGGATTAAGAGTTTTTGTTACACAGGCTGTCATGTCCACACAAAATGATACTGGTATCAGTGGAATTCTGCCAGGCCATAATGGAAATAAAAATTTTGATTCTAAAAAATTTCCACGCATATGCAACTTCCTTTAATGACATCACTGTATTTTGAGACTGTTGGAAATAGACAGACTACATCTGTAGCCTTCCCCTCATTCACTAGGAGGATCACCTGGTCATAAAAGTTCCTGTCTCTTACAGTGAGTGTTTTCCTGCAAGATGTTGCTTTTATTTAGTTGAGGATAGAAGAGATGCCCAAAAGAATGTTAATATCCCTGCTACTGTCTATGAAACTTTTTTATTGAAGATGTGAAGTTAATTTAATTCAGGATACATCAGTCTCTACCTTTTTCAGGATTTAAGATTTATTGATTAAAACCAAAAGGTCACAAAATCCAGACACTACATTATCATGAAAGTAGAATCTGAGGCTCATTCTAAATCCTAGGTTATTTCCAAAACTAGTATCTTTTCCAATATTCTGTTATAGAGAAAAACTGAATCCATCCTGCTTCGTTTATATCCTTCTACATACAAGGTATGGCAGTGGCTGCCAGAATGTCAAAAAATATCATCCCTTTCCAGTAAAATGAAGAAATGTTTAAGTTAAACAGAAAAGATTTTGTTAAGGTGCTAGCAGGCTAAACTGGAGAATAGAATGGCTCTGAGAATTTCTTTTTTTTGCCAACAGCCACTCAACTATGAAAAAAAGAAATCATATACACTTAATATAGAAGGAGCAAATACTCACCTTGATTTTCGCTTTTCACACCTGGGACCATTCAAAGATGTAACAATGCTGAAGGTCATCGTTGGCGATGTGGACGAACCTCCGCTCTTCACTATGCCTTCCTATGTCATGGAAGTTTATGAAAATGCAAAGATTGGGACTCCTGTTGGCACAGTAACGGCACATGATCCTGATGCTGCGAACAGCTTAGTGAGGTATAGTAAATCCATATTATATGGATTAATTATTCAAGCACGAGATTGAATTTCACAAGCTTAAGGGTTAATGAGTCTGGAATGTATGAAGACTGTTTATTTTGGTACATAAAGGGAAGCATAGGTCAGAACAGTGTCATGAGCAGTCTGTATGGATTAGATTTAGTAACATAACCTTCAGCCTTTTTTTGGTTTGCACTATAATTCTCATTATTGGTCTAAGCAAAGGTCTGATCTGCCGGTGGTATCCTGCTGTAAATCTTTTAAATATCATAGCACTGTTTTTCCCCTGTCTGTCAGAATTGCGCTGGCCCTCTCTGCACACTTGCTACTCTGTAGTTGTCCCAGGTGCTTGTGCAAGACAGCAACAGGTTTAGACACATCTTTCTTTTAGAGACAAGCAGGATCATTTTTGCAAAATTTTGGTTGAGGATGAATCCGATATTTTATAATATGCTTCAGTGGAGTATCAAAAGAATCAAATATATGTATGAATGAATTTTGTGGAACAATACATGAACTTTATGTGTCAAAGGTGGTAGTAGATTTTAAAAGTTTCCAAAAAAATATCCATGAAAACACTTTTGATGCTTTTTCTATTTATGACATAATGGTATAACCTTTGTAAAAATCATATGATTATATCCTTGTAAAGCAGTTTTTCTTAAACTAATTGGACATATTTAGTCTCCTGAGTGAGTTGAAATCTGCTGGGAATGTGTAATAGTCTTGGTAAGATGAAACAATCTTTTCAAAACAATGAAAACATCAGGGTTTTATGGCTCTTTTGTGCTAATAGTCTAAGATTCAAAATGTTTTGTGTCAGAGAATCAATATACGCAATTTCTTAGTGGCAAGTTATTGCCTTTGAAAAATTGCCACTGTAGTATTTGTGCCTAAATCATAACATAAATAATAAAATTTTGCTAAAAATAGCTGCCAAATGCTTGTAGCTTTAATACTATGATTCTGAAGCTACTAACAGAGTCAGACCAATTACTGTCATGGAAGTTTGGAGTAGGAAGAGCAAGTGCAGATTTGACCAGTTGGTCCATAATTCAATTGTCTGTTGCCCATAACAGTTTTGTCTAGAAAGAGATAACTCTTGCAAAATAAAAGCAGCAGCAGTTTCTACAATGGCTGAGAAGGCCAGAAGTAGATTTCTGGGTGAAACAGAGAGTAATTTGGAGATAGAGGGATCAGAAGGAAAAATATTTCCAAATATTGAGGATTTTGTATTTTTCCTTTTTTTTTTTTTCCAAATCTGAATTTGTAACCAGCGATTGAGGATAGAATATTGAGTATTCATATTATTTATGTAATTGAGGGAAAAAAATTGTCCTTACTTTTGTCTATCCTGTTTTCCCCTCCATTGATGTATATTTTTGAATTGTTCCTTCCATCTCCCTATGTCTCAATGGAGAAAAGTATATAGTGCTAACATAACATACCAAACCACGAAGACCTGAAGGGAGCCAGTTCTTACTCAGTTACATTTTGATGGGGTTTGGCAAGGGCCGTGGCAGCTCAGAAACCCTTGGCATTATGTTGTGACCAGGTCCACCCTCTAACCAGGCTTTATCCATCTTGGTGGAACTGACAGTGAATGTCATTTGTGAGGGTATGGTCTTTTTATGAAGATGCTGATTTTCTAAGGCCTGAATTAATATGCTGTGTGGGACTCTAAACAGACACCAGGCTGGGTTGTTGTGCCCTCAAGTTTTCCTTGAGCTTCCTCCTGCAGGAGTAGAAAGGCTGGTCTGAGAATGGACAGCTTCAACCCCCCTTCCCTTACCAAAGCTTCACACAGAAACACTAATGTGGTGCAGAAGGCCTTTGTATTGTTTCAAGATCTGGCTAGAGCTTGGGAAACTATGGGTTGGAAGAGGTGTGACCTGAGAAGTGGAACAGACTGCATGGGCTGAGCTGCTGCTCCACTTGGAGGCAGCGTCCTGCCCCATGCTCCACCCACAGCGACAAGAAAAGGGCCACTCAGAGGCGGCTGTATTTCTCAGAAGCATCCGTGCAGTGCACTTATGGCCTTTTGTGCTGCTTTGCAGGAAATGTCTTCACTGTTTGTCTGAAACGCTGGTGAGTCTGAAGGATAGTCAGAGGGTGACAAGGTCACGTCTCTTCTTTGTTTCCCCACAGTTCCTAGTTAATTGAGAATGAAAATAGTGATTCTAAAAATGTAACCAGGAAGGTTCAATGTAACTTTCTTAGAAAGCAGAGATCACAGTCTCCAGGGAAGATAGGTACAGATAGGACATGCCCTACTGATCTCTGTGCAGCAGTGGAGCAACAGAATAGTGCTTCTTATCCAAATGGCTCAGATACATCTCCAAATACTGTGAGGCTACAGGAGAAGATACAGAACAGTTATTTGCTTATCAGTCTTTCCTAATCCACTTGTGCATCCTTTCCACTTTATGAAGACACCCACTGCTGTGTATGAGATTGATGAAGCATTAAGGCACACACAGTTGAAACCATATCACTTTGCTGTTCAGCTGCTAAAAGAGATACAGTGCTGTGATTTGTTCACTGCCCAATTAAGTAACAGTTTACTTTGATGGCAGGAACAATTCTTGTATACAGAAGAATGGATGGAAGTGTAGTTAAGGTATTTAACAGTGCTGAAATCTTTTTAAGAAGTTATTTGAACCGAACACAAAAATAAATAACAACCTTTACTGCAATCAGTAGAGGGAGACAAGGTGGGTTTTGTCCTTATTTCCTCACTGCAATTTCATCACAATGATTTCATCTTGTTCCTGAGCTGAGCCATCTTCAGAGGGTACTGACTTTTTGCCAGTGCTTGTACTAGTGTTTTAATCTTTAAACCCTAGCAAAACAAAACCTGTAATAACAAATGTAGCTAATAGCGATGGGGTCTTTTTATTCAGTACTTATCTGATTGGCAATTTGGACTGTTCTAAAGGATTTTTCTTTTTAAGTTAATTGATCTTTTTTTCTTTGAATAGATAGAAATGCATTTTCAGGGAAACTTTTTTAAATGCTCTGTTTTAGAATAAGATTATTATTCTGCTGAAATATGAAAAGCAAAATAAAATAGAAAGTATAATAAATAAAAATATTAAAATTTCATCATGTATTAATTTTAAATATAAAGGGTTTTTGAGTAGTTTGAAAATCACTTAAAAATTTGCTTAAAATTTTTTTCTAAATCAACAGAAAACATCCTTATTTGTAATTCATTCACAGTTATTACTGCCTTGTTGGAACATTTATGAGAAACTAATCCCCTTTCATTGCTTTGTGTCAAGTATTCTGCTTCCATACTCATATCTTTGGTTGCTTGAAAAGGTCAGGGTTAAGTCATATCTTATAATAATCTCTGATGTGCAAGTGGGTCTTGAAAGGTCTCTTCCCACACAATATGGAAGAAAGCATAACTATTAAATGCTCTAATTACAATTTTTTCTTAGTCCATTATTCATTTTAAATCTCTCAGTATCTACTTAGAATTTATCTTTTTTTTCTTCCAGAAATCATACACAGAAGGTTTGCATGGAGATTAGGGGTAAAAACAGCTTTTAATTGGCAAGGCACTTGTGTGCATTGAAAGCAGCCCTTGGCTGTTAGTGCTGCCTCAGGGCTGTGGCAGCACCTCTTGAAATCCTGACATCTTCCTGTAGATGGTGATCTTTGGGTGGTGAGTCCGCCCAGCCACAGCACATACTCTAGATGACCCTTGCAGTTTTCCAACTGCATCTGGTCTGTTTCCAGTGGAATGGTTTTCAGAAACATAGTGCTGCAGCTGTTCCGCAAGCCACCTCCAAGTCAGTGATTCAGAAAAAGAGCAAAGACATAGTTTTAAGATCATGACACTTTCTGTATCTCTGATATAACGGTGAAAGTAGTTCCATGACCTAGACCAGTTCCCCCAGAATGACTTCCCAATTTGATAATGTACTATGAAGAACTGAAAGCCCTTATTAGTGTTATACACTTAAGAATGATATTTGAGAACTAAGACATCCCATTATAGAAACACTGTAACATCAGATCACTCTTTGAGTGCTACTTTTTCATGTGGTGTTACAGGAGGTAAGTTACTGTTTTGAGCACTAATTATATGACCTCTGCCCCCTCTGGTCATTTTTTTACACCCACTTATTATGTTTAACTTAAGTTGTTTACATTTCTGGGAAGAATTTTTCTTTTCCTGATATCTAACAGAAAAGTTCTGGTGAAGGGGATACAGGTCCTGATCAGGACTCTGCTTGTGACAGTAGTGCCAATTGATAAGACAGATAAGCATCTTCCCTTTTCAGAAGGTCTGCAATTGCCAGGTTAAAAACAACTTTTTTTTTTTTTTTGATCCTTGGAAGATTGATTTGTTATATTAATACGTTGTAATTCAAGTAAATTTTGTGTTGGACCTTAATTAGGTTGTAATATATCATATATACTATAATGTATTTTATTCACAAGGATTTATCAGCTGTAGGAAACAAGTCAGAAAAAAACTGTTGTTTTGGTTTTGGTTTGGGCTTGATTTTTTTTTTAATTTTGTGCGAAAAATTAATTTAAATTTTTTAAAAATTACTTTTGTCTTAAAAATTGACTGTTAATTTTGTGGTAAGTTGTTGAAGGATAAAAGTACAATCTCAGCCCTGATCCTGCCTTCTCACTTTTCTAATGGTCTTATGGTATTGCTTTACAATGGATGATGTATCATAATGGTTATAATATATGTGTATACTAATGAGTACAAAAACTTGCTTTCCGACACCACACCTGGTATGTCGAAGCTGTAATACATACATAGTTCCCTTGTCCTACTTTGATTTAAATCGACAACATTCTCTTTCCTTCTTTCTGAAAGAATAATGAAAAATTAATTAATTACAGATATATATGATTATAACAAAGTTGTGTTGGAATTTTTTGTCCAATTCCTGCATTAGGTAGAGAAACTTATTTTAACTTTTCCTGCATTGATTGTAAGAGATAGTCATCTTTTAGAATCATCTGAAGGTGAATACTTTCTGTCATTAGCATTTAGAAAGTAATCTTAATTTTCAGTAAATGGTATTTTAAGAAGCACACTCATATGTAGATGAAAGAACATATCCAGTAAGTTTTATGTATTTCTATTATTATTTCTGAAAAGCCTTAAAGACATAAAGTATTGTGGAAAATTCAGGTTTTAGGCATTTTTTCTGATTAAAATTTTTAATTTGCTAGAGGTAGAATAAAACCTCAACTTGTGATTCAAACTGAAGAGAGGTGCAAGACAACTGCATGAGAGGATCAAAGGGAGGGGCTGAAAATTAAAGTTGTATTTTTAAGTTTTTTTTTTCTCTCCTGTTCTCTGAGATTAGTTCAATTTCTATACCACTCATCCATATTGTCAGTAGGGAGAAGGGGGTAAGACTGATCCCCTGCTGGAAAATAGTTAATGTTTCACCTCATTATATTCATTTGTCTTACTACTCTTTGAATGTCATATAAGAGGAATAAAATCAGTCTTTTCCCTGCTGTCCTATGCACAGCCAGCATGGCTTCACTAAGGTAAAGTCCTGCCTGACCAGTCTACTGGCCTTGAAGTGACTACATCAGTGGACAGGGGAAGGGTTACGCATGTCATTTATCTGGACTTCGTGAAGCCTTTGACACAGTCCCCCACAACATCATTTCCTCTAAACTGGAAAGAGATGGATTGGATGAGTGGACTTTTAGACCAGTCACCACTTTGGGGTGACCTAATTGCAGCTTTCCAGTACCTGAAGGGAGCCTACAAGAAAGATGGAGAGGAACTATTTACAAGAGCATGTAGTGACAGGACAAGAGGGAATGGCTTCAAACTGAAAGAGAGTTGGTTTAGCTTAGATATTAGCAAAAAAAATTCTCTACTGTCAGGGTGGTAAGACACTGGAAAACGTTGCCCAGAGAAGTTGTGGTTGCCACATACCTGGAAATGTTTAAGGCCTGGTTGGATAGGGCCCTGAGCAATCTGGTCTAGGGGAAGGTCTCACTGCCCACATCAGGGAGGTTGGAACTGGATGATCTCTAAGGTCCCTTCCTACCCGGGCTATGATTAAATGAGCCTATGACTCTTTGTTGACTGTACTTAGGGCAGCTTGCTGAGATCAGTGCCACCATGTAGAGTGACCATCCCTCCCTCAGATGCCCATGAGGGAACATGTGAGATGTTCAAGATCCTGCCAGGCCTGTGCTGTTGGAGGCAAAGGCAGAAATCTGCCCTCCTCAAAGGAAACCTCAAAGCACAATACCATCATAATCCTCCGGTATTCTCTCTAAGACTGTTAGTAAATTCAGACAGAACACCCTATTTTGAATGACTGGAGAGAGATGGGAATTTTTCTTCAATTTCTTCTCTATTTCTCCATCTGACTTCATAGGGAGAAAACATTTTAAAACCTTTTTATAGTGTTGAGGTGAGAGGTCTGTTGCTGTTTTGCTCCCTGAGGCCTCAAATTAGTTTTCATTCTTGCCAAATTATGTGTCCTAGGTCTCCCAGTAACAAAAACGTCCATGTCCTTGAGCAGGAACTGGTAAGATGTTCTTACAGCTCTTCTGACTAGGAAGAATCCAGCTAAGAATAGTCATCAGAATCCCACATCAACCAGAATCACCTTCATCCCTCCCTCAGAGCTGAGAAAGAAAGCACTGACAGATCAATTTTGTGACCATGAAAGACTGATTTTTCATGCCAGAACATCATCTTCATCATCTTTGTGTTTCTATAATTTCTACTGATGTCAGAATGACTCAAGTATTAACATTCTTTTATGGTTTTAAAGTCAGCCTTCACATCTGAGCATCTCTAGAGTGTAGTCATTTGATAGGGTCATGCAACTTCAACAAATGACCATAAATCTATCAATCTTGGTTTTATTTGGTTTAGTGTATGTTATGTAGAGAAAAAAAAGATAATATATAAGTAGAAAACCATTTTTTACCTGCTAGGTAGAAAAGTAGCTGTAGCTGTAGAGAAGTAGGTGTAGCTGGCTTTTAGGGGAAAATAAAAGTGTTTCTTGTGTAACACTGACTGCACCTGATTTCTTATCAGCATTGAAATGTGAATGTTAATCTCTTTGAATAACAAGCAACTTGAATATAAGATATAATAAGATATAGTTCTGCCATCAACACATCTACCTGAAATGCTTTTGGACAGTCATAATCCTCTGAAGACATTCATAAAGTCATGAAAAGAAGGCAAACCTTTATCTTGCTTTGAATTCTGAATTATGCCTTGAAGTGTGTGGCCTGTTCTTAGCCTACACTGATTGGTAGAATTAGCTGGAAAAATGATCACTGGTTAACACATGCAGACAGAAACTGCCAGCTAGAAATGATGAGCGTCTAGAAATGGTTTCTTTCCTTCAAATGAACAGTGTTCCAAATTTCCTATGTCCAAGGTGAGCAGTGTGCTATCAATGTATAGAGGATGGGAATGAGAATTGGAGCAGGAAGCTGACTTCTGCATAAAACTCAAATCACTACTGGCTGCCTCTCAGGGGCTTTTCTGGGAGACAGTGGTTCACTGCTGTAAACTCCCCTGTGCTCCCTGGGATCTGCCAACTCACATCTCCAGGACTAGGACATGGAACGCTGGCACTCCGGCTGAGCTGAGATGTCAGTATGAGAGGTGAGCCAGGAGTCCTATATGGAAACAACAAGGTACTGCTGATCAGCTGATGGATGTCAGCTGGCAGCCAGCACCAGAGATAACTCAGTGGGAACAGCACATTGAATCAAGTTCCTTTAAAGGCTGTGAGAAGAACAGTATTTTTCTCAAAGTTATGCTATGTCTGTTTGAAAAGAAAGCAAAAGAACAGTAAACAGAGGGATTACCTTCTCCAAGCTATCTTCAAATGTATTTAATTTTCACACCTGGAAAGCACAGCTGAAGGCTGTAGTTCTCAGTAGCAGTCTTCTGCCAAGGAGCTCTGGAACATCAAATGTCTCCTTAATGTACCAGACATGCCGCGGAGAGAAAATTGGTTACCTGCTGATTGACATGACTTCTGACTCATACTTCAAAATTGCTTTTCTCTCCTGGCTGAGTTTCTTTGAACTGTGGGGAAATAAATTGGCTCTGGAATGGAGGTAGTGTACTGCAAGACAGTCACAGCAACAGAGTGTCTCCCCACCACCTCATTTGGCTTCAAGGGTTTGCTGCTGGTTCCCAGGCTCATGAGTGCTGCTGTCGGGAGGCAGAGAGAAGATAAAAGGCATGCACTTGAGTTATGTCCCAGCATGGGCCATTTCTTGTTCTCTAGCTGGTCAAACACAGAGACTTGCAGCTGGTTGGTTCTCTTACTCTTTGTCACGGTATACCTCCTTCTCTCACTCTATGCAATTGCTTACTCTTCTTTTTCTAAGATATTTTATAAAATGAAATAAAAATTTCTGTACTTTAAGTCTATCTCTTTTTGAGAAAGTTTCTTGCTTAAATCTTCAACTGAACAGATTTCCTCATAATGACATTTAACTTCTAACTAATGAGTCTTTAAAGATATAATTGGTTGGACAAGGTTCTGTTCCCTTCCCATGGCCTTTTTTTTAGTGATTCTTTGTAGCAAGTTTCACTTGTTATTTGAGAACTGGCTATTTGCTTATGTCTCCAAACAAAAGTCCAAAGAAGTACAGTGATCTTTGAATTCACATCTGGCTGAAATTTGTCTTTGGGGGTTTATTGTCAATAAGAGGTTTGTAGCCAGGGTAGAAATATGTAACAGAGTTCATGTTTGCAGTTGATAAAGAGAGTAATAAATGAAAAATAACAGAATGGAAAGATAAGTTAAAGATTTCATTAAAAACAGAAAAAGACAACTTAAAATCTCAAAACTATTATAAAAGTTCAAACTCAAGGTTCTTTCTTATAACACAGTAACTAGACAGAGCCATACCAGGATAGTAACAGCCTATGCCAATTTTCTGTCTGGTGATAAACCAATGTTAGTATTAAGACAATAATTTAGGTAGGGAGATTCTGAAAATGCTTATTCCTTTTAGCTTCAGAAGCCCTCTTAAAAGGTTTGGAGGTCATTAATATTCCTAAACTACTTTAGCACCTTGAAATTTTTTTCTTTTTTAAGCAGTCTTTGCATTATTAGAGTCTGACAGGATTAACACTGAAAGCAGATTAAAATATTCCATAGTGACCTTCTGCCCAAGGGCCATCATTCATATATATTTCTCTTTATTTCCTAATAGATGCAAATGCTTTTAGTTTTCAGCAAATACGGGGGGAATATCTGTCATCACTGACCCACTGCTTCACTAAGAGGCAGGATGTGAGGAACGAAGCCAGAGGAGCCAGTGGCTTACTTTGGTCAGACGAAGGATATGGATGAAGCTGGGAATGCCCTTCCATTCACTGACACCGCCTAATAAAAAGATGGTACATGTTGCATTTCCCAGTGCTAGCAGGATTCACTTTTGGTATTTAATTTCCATCAGATTATCTTCAGATAGTATGACTAATAAGTTTTCTATATTCATGATCCTTTTTAATGGAGTTTCTTTCAGATTGGTTTCTGTTGCTGGTTTGCATGTAAACAGTTTATGAAGAGCTGTTTATCTAGGCATGTCTTGTTATTAAGTCTCTTTATTAACATGTGCCATGCAACTCTGATGTGCTGATTTAATGTGTAGTGGTTATAAGTATGCTAAGTCACATGGCATTGTCATGAGTAAATGTCTATAAAAAAATATCTCAAATGGATATTTTTAATTAATTTTTGAATTAATGCATTCTAAGTGAGCAGAAACCATCAACTGAGTTAAGGTGAAAAATCTCTTTTGAAATGACTCTTTGAAATTCAAAACTTGCACTATATCTTTTTGTGGTCTAGAAAAAGCATCAAAAGGAGAACAGTAGATGTGGAGGGAAGGGTAGGAGCAGAAGGAATGACTGTGTCTGTTGCCACTATTGTGTCAGATGAAAGTAATTTTTTTTAAATCCGATGAAGTAAATTCAGGAGCTTAAGTAAAGCATCATTAGCTCTAGAATGTGCTCTGTTTATGGATCTATCTGGTCTCTATTCTCAACATGCAGATAAATGAGTGACTAGTATTTATAAAGTTCTAAATTTTTCAGCATTGTGTAAATACAATGAAACTTGTTCTAAATGTCCTCTATCATGACAAAAATGAGTTGCTCTACCAAGAGAGTTCTTGTACAAAATATGTTTTAGAGCAGTTGGAAGCAGAACTAGCATTCCTAGGTTTTCTACTGTGTGGGAATATCTTCTGTAACTTGTTTTACTGACACATTCATGAAGACTGGGAAACAGAGCAGTGCAACTAACTGCTTTAGATATGATGCACAAAACAATTTTAAGGAATAATCTGGAGTAATGGAGGAGAACTGAACATTTTAATAATGGGAAAACCTAAGAAAGTACTGCTCTCTTATTTATTCATTGATGAAGAAAAGAATTATCAATCTGTAAATTTTTCAAACTGTATACAAAAGTTAACACATGAAAGGGAAGTGCTAATGTGAATAAATTAGAAAAAATTTTCATTATTCTAGCATCATTGGAAGTAAAAGTGTTAGTACAGTAAGTTACCACAGGATCACTTTGTTTCCATTAATGATACAGAAAATACAACTGAAGTTATTAATCCAATCCTAAATTCTTTAAGCAGAGATTTGAGCTTCTGTGGAACAAACTTAAATAACTGATTTAGAAAAAGATTTTCATATTAAAAAATAAAAAAAAAGCCATCTTTTACAATATGGGTATGAAAATGGATCATTAGATGATCACAATTCATCAGAAAATCAAGCATCAGTTTTCCTACACGAGCTTCATTTTTGGGACAGATAGGTTGGTTTTTTTTTCCTGTACTTTGCTCAGAGGAAGATGTAATGTTTTGTTATAAGTCACATACACAGAAAAGCAGCTGGATATCCATATTGCTTGAAGTTTTTTTCTCATTGAAGCCCAATGTGAAATTCTATTTTTAAGCTACTGTCTACAAATAATACATAGCTCTATTTTTATGAATCTATGGTCAGCACCATAGTGACTCTCAGAATAGTCACTGTGCCTCATGTTGATAATATGCAAACAGTGTCCAGAGTAATTAATGTTTGCAGGGACGAGACTCTTGTACTATATATTGATTTTGATTTGCCGTACATATTCCACAAGAACAGATCAGGAAAGAATATTTGATTTCTTTTTTTCAGCAAATAATTCTTATTGTTAGCAGGAGACTCTTAAAATCAAGAAAAACAAAACTATGCTAGGAGAGAAGTAATTAAATTGTATCATTGCATAACATCTTTTTTGTGATGTGTCCTCAGAGGATTCCAATATTCCTCAAAGCATAATAAATTTCTTTGGATGTCTGCACCATCCAGCATTTCACGATCAGTGACTGATGAATGTTCATCAGGAGTTTTCTTTTAATTCCTTTCCTGAGTTTACCAAGCATGGAGAACCACACCAACTTTCAGAAGTGTGTCTGCAATGACTGCTGTGATCCAGCAATTATAAATTCACTAACATTTTTGTTATTTTTCTGGCAACATCACTTGTTTTGTTTTTGCTTGGTTGATTTTTTTTTTTCATTCAGTTAGAGAGACACTGAATAATGTCCTCTGAAAAATCTTTCCTGACTTAAACTCTTAAAAATTGCCCCATCCCCTACGTAATCAAGATTTTGTCAGTCCGCTTGTTTGAAGCAACGTGAGCTGCATCTTGAAATTCCAAAGTGTCATTATTGGGTACTTCTGGTGTATTTTGGAATGAGGTATTCTCAAATGTTGGTAATAATGAGCTACACAATAGGTTGTGACTTAGCTTAGATGGGAAACAACAAGGAAAATCCTTATTCCAGAGAAACATAAAATGGGTGGGAACTGAAGTCTGCTGTCTCTTCAACAACTCCCACAGTCATATGGCAGGTCTTTCACTCCTCATGATGTAGAAAGGAAAGATGGAGAACAGGCAAAAAGAAAGATATTCTAGTCTAGCTTTGGCTGTTTTGATTTCCAGTGACTGAACTATGGTTCTTTAGCTGTTCAATATACTTGAAGATTGGTAAGAAAATTGGAGTTCCACAAGGCAAGATAGCATATCGTAAGGCAGATGTAAATACTTCTTGCAGGTGGGAGAGATGGGTTCAGGTTCTTTCCAGTAAGGAAGATCTACCCTAAGTAACCAAATCCTATCTGGCTTTTCCACTGAGTGTCCAATCCTTCAACCAGTTAAGGTGACTCACTCAGATTTCTGCTTTCCCTTCTAAGTGCTTTCTTTCTTTTACTTTTTCACGTTGTCTTTGCCTTTAATATATCATTCAATTAAATGTTTCTTTGTTTGTTTGCTTTTTGTTTCCACAACTATTATAAATAAGTACATTGTGAGAGAAATAGAAGTTATTTTTAATTGTTTTGAGCTTGGCGACTTTGAAGTGTGCCACTCTTTTTATTAGCTGGGAATCACACTTTTGGTGATGTAAAATAAGAGCAATTGGATGGGACAAATAAATCATTTTGACCTTTATATACCTTCCATATATTAAATAGATATGGAATTTCACAGAATGAAAGCAGGGATGACAAATTATCAGGAAAAGTAGTTATGTTTGGTTTTGGTTTTTTTCCTGGAGTTAGTTAAGAAGACTTGGAAGGGTTCTGTAATTGCTTCATTTGTTAAAAGCCACTGTAAAAGATTCCAGCTTTGAGAAAAAATTTCTTGTCAATCTCTTCTTTTGTGTTCTTTCCCTCTGCTTCCATTACCCACTTCAAGGCTTTTACTTTTCCTGCTAGGCAAAGTGCCTGGAAGCTAAGGGAGTAAAGCCGGGAAGTTTAGTTTTGCTTCTAGGGTGGTGTCAGTGACTGCTCTGGGAACCAGATGTTTGTAATACTCTGTAATGGTTATGTTCCAAATGGCTTATGTGTCATCTTGTCATTGACTTCATGTCAGAGAGGCATGCTTCAAAACAGGGACTGGGGCTGATCACACTGGTTTGCAATGACAGGCAAATAAGTAGAAAAATAATATCTTAGAATCTGTTTTCTCTTCTGCTTTTCCATTTCATGATTTTTAGTCAAAATACAAGTGTATCTTACCTTTGACAGGATTTTATACTGCTGTGCAAAATACCACCTGTTAGCAATTTATATCTTTGTGACTCATGATGGAAATATTGTTATGTATCTAAAGAAATAAAACGTTATGAAAGAAATGAAATATGGTGTTACTTTGGGTTTCTCCAAATTATAGAGGTTTTTTTGGTTGTTTTTAAAAATGTTTATGATTTTAAAAGCTTTAAAGTAATATTCTTATATAGCTTTCTGTTACTTTGGATTATATCTACTACAATGAATATATATTTATTGTTATATTTCTTCATAGATATTTCATTGATCATAACACAGAAGAAGATAGGTATTTCACCATTGATGCTAGTACTGGGACCATTAAGACTGCCAAGATCTTTGACAGAGAGGAGACACCTTGGTACAACATCACAGTGGCTGCTTCTGAGATAGGTAAATAATTTATTTAGCACATAGTATGAAAAATAGAAAGGAAAATAATTCCTTTCAGATTTTAAGAAAGGCTAACTTAATCTGTTATGATCTTTTTAACACCAATGGGGTTGTAGCTAGCCTGGATAAAGGAGAGTTTTCTCTGTATGTGTGAATACTCTAACTCCACAGAGCAATTAAATAGAGTGCCACATGCCTTTGTGATTCCACCTGTGTAAATTTGCCATGTTTTTCTGCATGGGGCAGAAGGCTGACAACTTACCTTGCAATATTTCTAAGCATTTAGTGTCCTAAAATACACAGCTTGTCCCATTTGTGTTTCATAGTTCATATGTCTTAAAAGTTAAGACTATTTAGTACCGTCTGAAAAATTAATCTTCTCTTCTTGTATCTACTACCAACTATTGTAGCAAATTGGATGCTAATTGCACGTCCATGTTAATTTATACTTCACAGATACCTAGTAGTTTCTGATTATGTCTCTGGCCTTTTAATAGGCAAATTGCCAAGTAAAGACACAATAAATGCAAACCTGTGCATTTGAAAGTCCTTTAACTTTGATCAATTTCCATTGCCTCAGAGAAGCCCTGCAATGATCAAAAAACATCTGGCTGAGTAGTCCAAGACAAATATTTCTACTTGAGGCAAGGAGAACTTAAAGAACTTTTAAGTTAACCTTTTTATTACAGGATCTTTATTTTTCCACAGACAAAGTTTTAAATTTAAAAAACTCAACAAGGCAGATGAAGAAAGAAAAAGTCCCATCCTGGATTGATAGATTTGGTCCTCCTAAGCGCTATTCATGGTACCATCTTTCAGTGGCAATGATTTTGATCAAAACTGTGAAATGCCTTTATGTTTATTCATTGTCCCTTTTTTTTTGTTGTTTCTTTTTTTCATGATAAAATGAAGGTTTTACCTCTAACAGGTTCCAGTGACATTATTGAGCCTGATCTGCTTTCGTCTGTTTCATCTCTAGGTTAAAATTTAATCTGTGCTGCCACTACCTCACTTGCACATGCTACAGAATAAACAGCATGAACATATTTCATAAGGACAACAAATTGTTTCTTATTATTGTACCTACATTCACAACTAAATTGACATTTTGAGCTAAGTACTTTTTTATAGTAAATAATAGGATCTAGAATTTTATGATTAGCTCTTTGAAAAAGTAAACACACACTCATGTGCTTGACAGTATTGTCATATATGGAATGTGCCATTTCAATTCAGCATGAAATAAAATATAATTAAAACCTAATCATAAGCAGGTGCATAGTGTTAAATCAAAAAAAGATTTAAAAGCTACATTGGGACACTGAAAAAAGGAGTAGTCATGAGTCCTTTTTTGGAAACCATTGAAATGTAATTATTTTCCAGAAAGAAATCTCAATAGCATAAAACTTATATATAGCTTTCTACATATTATTTGTTTCACATAATCGAAAGAGTGCTGGTACATGTATCATGCTGACAATAGTATAAAGAAGGAGGATTATGTTTATAACTAAAACAGAATGGAATGAAGAATAAGAATTATAGGGTTTTTTCCCTTTTTTTTTTTTTGTTTTTTTGTTTTTTTGTTTTTAGACACTCTGCTTAGAATTCTCTGTTTCAGGTGCAATTTGCTACAGAAAAACAGAGATCTGATTTTTTTTTGTCCTTTGCACTGCATTTGTTATTGTTAAAGCCTTTGTTACTGTTAAAGCCAGGGTTGGAAAAATAAGTAAAACTATAGTGTCAGTTGGAAAAACAATTCATTTATGAAAAAAGGGAGTGACAGTAGTGAAGAAGAGACGGATGACAGACAGACTGACAGGCAGCCTAAATGACCGACAGCCTTTCCTTATGTCTACCTCCTCAGCCATTTTCTTATCTGCAGTAGTTTGGAAGTTACAACACTGTTGTTCTCTTCCAAATCAATTGTGAACTTAATAATTGAATTTATGGTGGAGCAAGGAGCATATGTTGTGTGTGGCGAAAGCTCTTCCTTTAAGTACCATCTATCCCATATCTACAGTCTTATGGCTTTTGCTTTCAAGCTCAAGCACAAGGTATTGCAGAACTAAAACTAAAGCTGAAATATCGGTCAAAGGCTATGACCAAAGTGTCATTTAGCTGTGGAGGTGGTATTCCTCAAATTTATATGACATAGAAGACATTTGCAGTTTCTGACACCATTTTCTTGGCCAAGAACACAGTAGAACTTACAAGGCACATAAAGATTGTACTCCTTCAACAACAAGA
Source organism: Callaeas wilsoni (assembly GCA_013398955.1). Classification (NCBI taxonomy): domain Eukaryota; kingdom Metazoa; phylum Chordata; class Aves; order Passeriformes; family Callaeidae; genus Callaeas; species Callaeas wilsoni. Next base: position 60,596 of record VWPU01004335.1, on the reverse strand, counting down.
GGTGCTCTGCGGGTATAAATTGTTGATTGTAGTTAGTTTCTTGAAGTGTTTTCCTCTCTTAACTTTGTGCTACATTTCACTGATAGAATTAAGTTTCTGCCTATCATCCTTTTGGCCACTCTTTGTAACCACACTTATTTTACATAAATGAAATTTAGAATCAATATTATATTTCTACCCCCAAATGTATAATATCTTCATGTTTCAGCCTTATTCTTTCTGAACCTTCCATAAGACATTTGCTTTCACTTTTTATCTCTGTATGTGATATATACTGTCTGCATTAGTCAAATGTCCTCTTTGAAATCTGAGGAAGTCCTACCACTTTGCTCTGTGGAAGTAATGCTGATGTAATAATCAGCAGGTTTTTCTGTTTGTGCCTTTACTTCTTAAAGCACACCATTAATATAAGAATGGATGGGCAATCCTTTTCTTTCTTTAACATGCATTGTTCTTAAACACTAACATACAGGGAGGAAGAGTGAAATTTTAGTGTCCAGAAGCATCTGCTTTGATTGTTTCTGTACTGGTGCTTCCTGAAATATCTTTGTGGTATTAGGGAATAAGATGATAAAGTAGTGCTACAGTTTATGTTGAAGGATCTAGAGACTAAATCTGGGGCAGGGGGAAGGAGTAGTAATAATTGTAGTAGTAAAATTTTAAAATACAGATTCATATAGAATTATTACTGTTTAATTGACTTCTTAGAATTCTTCGAAAAAATTTACAAAAGTCTATTTGAAAGAGGGAGAAGATAGAATCTGCTTATCTTTAGTAAAAGTTTTTGAACAAGTCTTTGACAAGAGTAATGAGAACAGGAAAGTACAGAGCAAATGCACAATGTTTTATAACAGATGAAAGACTGATTTAGGGGAAAGAAATACAGTCTTGTTATACATAGTAATACCGAAAATACAGTCTGTCCCTTTGGAAGTGGAAAAACTTAAGTCTGAGCTATTTTAAGGACTAGTGTAGAATCTGTCAATTAGAATTCATTATAATGGTAGCACTCAATGATAGGAAGTGATTCAAATTCCAGAATTATCTCCCTAGCTGGTTAGAATTAAGGAAGATTGAGAGAGATTCATGTAAGAACAAGACACATAGAAGAATGGGATAGATAAATGAAGGGTGAAGTCGATTGAAAATTGTCTGAAATGGCAGGTTCAAAGGGCTGTAACCAGCAGCCCAAATTGCAGCTGAAGTCCAGTCACTAGGAAGTACTCCCAGTGATTTATGCAGGATACAATGCTCTTTAATCTCTTCATTAATGACCTGGTATGTGGAACAGAGTGCAGTCTCAGCCACTTTCACTCTTTTTGCAAATAACACAAAACTGGAGTATTGGCTGATACATCAGACTGTCATGCTGACAACCAGAAGGATCCCAACAGGCTGGAGAAATGGGTGAACAGGAAATCTCATGAAGAGAGATTTAATAATAGGAAATGTAAAGTCCAGCTCTTGGAGAGGAATAATCCTATGCACCAGTTCACATGCAGGGACTACTGTCAGGTGAGCAGCTTTTGAAAGAAGAATGTGGTGGAGATCCTGTTGGATGAAAGCTGGACTTGAGCCAGCACTTGATGTGCCCTTGTGGCAAAGGAGGCCAATGCCATTCTGCACTGGGTGAGAAAACCTGTTGTCAGCGGGCTGAGGTGATCCTTCTCCTCTCTAGAGCCCTGGTGAGGCCACACGAGGAATGCTTCCAGATCTGGGCTCCCCAGCACAAAACAGACATGGACATGCTGGACTAAGTCCAGTGCAGGCGCATGATATCATTAAGGACTGGAGTATCTCTCATATGAGGAGAGGCTGAAAAAGCTGAGATTGTTCAGCCTGGAGATGTGAAGGCTCAGAAGGAGCTTATCGGTGTGTTTAAATAACTGTTAGGGGTAGTCTAAATGGTGGCTAAAGATGTTCAACATGAGGAAAGACTCATCTGAGTAGTATCCAGCAAAGTGGCAGGAGGCAATGTGCAAAAACTGAAGTACAGAAAATTCCATTTAAACCAAATAAGAGAAATGTTTTTACTGTGTGATTGATCAAAAATTGGAACGGGTCACATTGAGACATTGTGGATTCTCTGTCTTGTAGATATTCAAAACCCAACAGGACATGACCCAGAACAATGTACACTAGTAGATCCAGCTTTGAGCAGAGGAGTTGGACTTGCAGATCTATGGAGGCACCTTCAAAATCAATGATTCTGTGATTTTTTTGATACTGGGAACTGTGTTTTTAATATGGAGGAGAAAATAGAAGAAAACAGAAAACCAGCTTCTTGATATGTTTTTCAGGTGATGTTAACATCAAAAGATTACTGGAGTTCATATTGGACAAATAGCAGATATTTAAATGGATAGTAACTGTGCTTCTAATCAGAAATGTAATTTTTTGAAAGAAAGATAAGTGCTTATATTTGAAAGATTTTAGAGGTACCTTCTACTGGGAAATTTCTGCATATTTCTCTTATGCAGCTGGTTATCATATCAGCATGTAGAATGGATTTCTGGGTTTATTAGATCATCAACAGTTTTGGGATTGAGTTGTGGTGTTTATGAGTGTCTCCAAAATGCTCTGCAATGGCTGAAAATGGAAAATCAGGCAATTTTCCACTATTTGCTTAAGGGACCAACTTGAATACAATGGGTGCAAAGACTTGTGTTTGAAGGGTCAATAAAGATTCCCAATCTGTAAAGCTCTGAAGAGACTGTATAGAACAGCAGAACTGAAAAAATGGTGTTTCATGACAGGTTCTGTCAGATCCCCCAGACTTAACGAAATCCTATCAAGAGACAGCAAAAAATGACCACATGAAAGGATAATGTATATACAGAGCTTTGAAACTGTAATGGATTAGAAATCAAAATACTGAAGAGACATCATTATGCAGTTGATTTTTACAGAAAAAACCCCCCCTGAAATCTCTAATGTGTTAGAAAAAAATCAGATATTGGAAAAGAAACTCCAACCAAACAAATATATTTGTCTTTGTTTATACATCTTCTGTATTTACTTTGCCATGCATATTCCTTATATGAACTTCAGATGAAAAAATACCAAAGTGTTGAGTTAGAGCAGTACTTCATTGACAAACTATGCAATACCCTATGTGCTATGGAAAGGATACCAGGAAAATCCAGTCATTGCAAAAAAATACTCAAAGAAATAACTTTCAGACACATTTTAATAGAGTGCCAACAAACCCTGCTCAGAATTTAAATATGTGAAAAGTAAGGAGAGTAAAAAGCATTAAAGTGCCTTTTCTGATTATAACATAAGTAGTTTTTTAATAAGGCTTGGTAAAAACAATAACGGAAAGATACAGTTACATAATTCAGAGGAAAACAGGATTCACAGAGACAACTAATAATTTTCAGCAGTGAAATATAAAACCCCTCGAGATGTTGAATAATGAAAGTCCTATAATTACATCAAATAAACAGATAAAGTGTATTGTTATAGAGAGGTGTGGTTATATCTGTTCTTTAGAATCACAGGGATATTGCTATTCATATTACCATCATTAAACAGCAAGTTATGAGAAGAATTTTACAGTTCTTTTTCACATTTATGGTTGCAGAAAAGAAATTACTAAGATTTGTGTAGGGTATTAAAATATATTACTCCTGATAGCACTACATGAGGCTGTCATATGGAGAAGGATAACTGAAGCTAGAGGGGAGATATAAAGTATACATAGTATTTCTGTTAATGCTATTAAGAGGCAAGCTGATTTATTTTATAAAAAGTGAAATCAAAGGACAAAAATACACAATTAATTTCTGTTTATTTTCAAACACATGAAAGAAACATATGCATTGCCTGAAGGAAATAAGTCTTTGGAGGAATAGCTTCCTGGCACACAACACTAAAAGAAGAGAAGAATTTGTGACAATTTATTTTCTCATTTTAAATTTTTCCACATAACCAAAATAACTCTAATAGCTTGTGTCAAACAATCAGTGTTGAGAAAATGTTTCTTTTACAATATCTTTAAGAAAGTAATCTAAATCAGAACAAAATGCTGTTGCAGTTTTATAATCTCCTAAACCTTTTTATCTGGTGGACAGCAGGATGATTGTTTAATACCAGTGAGTTTGTTGCTAGATTTGTGCCTCAGTTTTTCTTTGATGTGATTTTTTTTTTACAATAAATATAAAACGTCCTCATAATGATTTTCTATCTCAGTTTTTTCTTCAAAACTAGTGATTTTATGTAGAAATAGAGAATAGACTTAAACAATAAAATTCATTACATCTTTTTTTAATATTATTAGATGGAAAAATTGTCTTTCACATTGCTTTCTATATTTATGATTATCTCTATAGGTACATTACAGAAACAGAAATAACATTGTTATCATAAACCCTGCCTTCACCAAAGAAAAAACTCACATTCATTCTTCATCTTTGACCTCACTTGCATTCTACCTGTTTGCTCAGCTTCAGAAAGAGTTTTAGTATTGATTACATTTCCTTTATTTTTCCAAGAGACAGAATCTGCCACAAGAATATTTCCCTAAATTTGAAACAGATTACAGTAGGTTGTAGAAACAAAACTACAGGGTCTGAGTTTTGAGACCATATTGGTCATGGTGTAGTGACAATGACCTGGATGTCTGCTATCTTCTTACTGGTGAGAGCTGCACACAGTACTGGTACCCTGTCCAAACTTACCAATGATACACAGTTTACTTTCAGCCTTAGTAAGCTGACTACTAATGCATCACAATAATATGAATTTATAGCATCATAGAGTCATTAGGATTGGAAGAGACTTCGAGAATCATTGAATCCAACCATTTAGCCTGAAAAAAGCAGGCTCAGGGAAGATGTTATTGCTCTCTACCACTGCCTGAGAGGAGGGTGCAGCAAGGTGGGAGTTGGCCTCTTCTACCAAGTAGCAAGTGAGAGGACAAGAGGAAATGGTTTAAAGTTGTACAAGGGGAGATTTCATCTTGGTATTAGGAGAAATTTCTTTATTGACAGGGTGGTCAGGCATTGGAACAAGCTGCCCAGAGAAGCTGTGGAATAACAATTCCTGGAAGTGTTCAAAAACCATGTGGGTGTAACAGCATCTGCTGTTCTTTTAAATATGCTTATCAATGCAATAGGGAAAGCCTACAAAAAAGCTATTTAAAAAAATCCAGCAGTTGTTGGAAGGCAGTTAGTTCTCCATCCTGTTCAAAAAATGATACTTCTAATTCAAATTTCAATGCTTATTCCCCATTTATATTGGTTTAGTCATTGGCTTCTAGGCAAGATGGATTTTCTTCTCCTGTTTCTTTGGGAAAAGCTATGATGAAGATATTCCTACATTATCATCTGAAGATGGAGTAGAGTGTGGGTCTTCTTAGCTACCAAGGTGGGGCCCCAGAGAAGGGATAGAATTTGGAATCATATGACATTTATTTCCCCATTTGAAGCTTTCTGAGAGAAATCTCAAAATAGACATTTCCAACCACAGAACCAATATATTTCATGGTGCCCTGTTATAATCAAACAGTCAACACCAATATCGTCTGTGAGAATATTGCTTGCATTACGGCAAGAGGGAGTTTCCAGCTTGAAAGCTCTCAATGTTTTCGGTCTACTGCAGTGCTATGATTATTACTATTGCTTCTGTAGTTGCTGCTGCTATCACTACTACTGTGATGCAAGAGAAGTGAGCAGTGCCTTCAGCTTTGTGTTAATCAGTAAAAAGTTAAATTTTGCTACAAGAAAAAAATGAAAACATTTGCTATCCATCTTTGAGTAACATTATTTAGAAGTACCTACTTTCTTAAAAAAAGAAGACTGAAACATTACACTTATTCCTAGATTCTGCGTAATTTTCTCCTTGACAGAAAATTTAGTTTATCACATATACACCATCCTGAATTAAACCCTGTATTTTATGAATACCGCCACTCTCATTTGCATATTGGACATTCTTTCATCACTTTAGCTTTGTTTTGGTAGTATACTTTATCCTTCCTAGATCTATGTTTATTCTTCCAATGTATTAAAACTAATCTTTATTAGAAAAGTGTGATAAGTCCTTTGTACTTCTCTTTAAAATGTAACAGTACAGAGAGCTAGTTGAATTTCTTAAGTATTGGTTTGCTTTGTAAGGTCTTGAAAAGATGTCAAAATGGGCTTATATAGTAAACAGTTATGAATCAGCCTACAGTTAGCTACCAGTCTAACTTTAAAAAGAAAAGAAATTTAAAAAAAAACCCAAACAAACAAACAAGAGAACAAAACAAGCAAAAAGCAAATTTAAAAAAAAAAAACACAAAAGATTTTTGATGTCAGGACTTTTATTCTGAAAGTCATTCAGGTAGAATTTATTTTCATTAAGCCTATGGGAATTTTGTTAGTTTGAAAAGGAAGTCTCAGACATCAGTAACTGTATTAAAAATCTTTTTTCTTAAATAAAGGTTTCAAAGTTTGCCCACAGCAACTAATTGAAGAGAAGATTCAAAGCTTCACGTTGGCTGTTAATTGGGTCTTCTGTACATTTATGGTGGACTTGCCAAAGGAGGATCCGATAATGAAATCGATTTACTTTACAGGTGTTTAGTATTCTGAAAAAAGAACTATTTATTCTGGGAGAAGTCTCAAGCATAAGGAAGCAAGTCCCTAGCATAGGTGAATCAGAGCAATGTTTCTGCTTCAGTTATCTCTTAAAACAGAGAGCATTCATTTTGAAAAATCTACTCTTGAGGCATAATGCTAATAGGGCACAGAATATTTTGTAATGCACAGGCCTGAAATGTATGTCAGTCCCGATTATCTTAAAACTGGAAATCTGCCAAACTGCTGCAAGAAATTTGCCTAATTGAGAAAAATGTACTATTAAAAGAGCCAGTTATTAGATTGGTTTGGAGATTGCAGGTGAATTGTATTCTTGAAAAAGATTGGGGTATATGTTGATTCTCAAAATAAAAACATAAAAAAAGATAAAGAAAAAAACCCTCATATTTCCTTCAATTCCTTCTCATTCTCTTCCCCCATTATAAACTGCTCTGTCGCCTTGCATGCAAATCTCTTGTATGCACACTCTTCAAGACTGTTTTGGTAAGTGATGTTTATACCATACCATTAGCATTTTGTAGTGTGTAGTCTGTCAGTATGGAAATTTGCCTGCAAATGTCAGTGATCCCATGAGGTACCAGCTTCCAGAGAGTTACTAATATTACCTTGTGCATAAAGAGCTCTTTCGAACTGATGAGGTATTTATAAATTCTTTGCGCTGCAAAACAGCTGCAAAAGAAATTAAGGTAAACTTTCTGAATCTCTGTAAAATCTCTCTGTAAAACTACTGCAAATCTAACTGACTCGAGTAAGATTGCTCTTGGTAGTAGTGACAGGCATACAAGAGGACACATTTAAGGTGGGGCAAAGAGATCTGCAAGACTGTACTGAAACAAAAGTATTTACCTGTTTTTGTCACACACTGGACTAAAATGTTTGATTCTTCCTTCCCCAGTAACTATTCTAAACATGCTAGGCCTAAAGAGCAGTCCTTTATCTGTGGTACCCTCTGCCCTGTGCTCTCTCTGCTTTTTTGCTCCCTTCCTCTTAGATGAATTATGTCCTCTTATACCTTTGAAGATGGCCCTGCTTTGAGCTGGAAATTGGACCAGTGACCTCCAGAAGCCCGTTTCAACTAAGTTTTTTCAGTGATCCTATGATTATCTGATAATCACAACTTCTGTTGCCTTCTCACTAGAACTCTTCCAGGTTTTCTGTATTATTAAGATCTTCAAATTCTTCGTTATAGTTTAAGAATCTCCTCAAAAGTGGATTTATTAGTCTTTAATCCTTTACAGTAATCTCTGCCTTCTAGCTCCTTATTATGCTTTATGTACTCTATGTGCATCGTGTCCTTCCTTTTATTTATACCACTTTCTAGTTCACATACCTCACAAATTATGTGCAAGAACCTCCCCAACAAGGCCTAAAAATCAAAGTTTCTTTAAACCATAGAGAGCATGTTCTGTAATGGTAATTACAGGATTTTTGTAATTTCATTGATTACGTTGACAGAGGATGTTATGTAAATGAGTTGTAAGCTACATCTAAGTTAGCAGTAAGAAATGTTAAATAGATACTTCTTGTGCTTTTCTGCACAATCTTTTGACTAACCTCCAGGAAAGGAACAAACATCTTTTTGTATTAATACTCATACTGAAAATATTCTCCTGGAGAGAAGATTGCTTCCTTCAGAAATAACAGCAAAGGTACATAAATGGTTCCCTTCTCACAAATACTTAGTGGACAGGCAAGTCTCATTCTTCCTTCACTTCATATAACCCTAGCATTTTAGCTTTCCTCAAAGTTTTCTACTAAAGGTGTATTTTAGATGGCAATAGAAAGCCTTATTCTTGCATAAACACAGTTGAGATAGTCCAGTACAGTCTCTTACTTCATCTCTTACAAAGATATTCATAGGTGTGGGGTAAAGCTGAAAATAACAGTCAATGAAAACTTCAGCTAGAAAATGGAATTGGCAAGTCTATAAATGTCTTCTGAGTATGTTCTTCTAACTTCTAATGCTAATGGTAATTGTGAATAGCATTCCTCTGTTAGTTAAATCTTCTGTTGACTTTTTTATGTTCTTTCTATTAAAATTTTATGGGGATGATTGACTAAGTTCCAGAAGTGATTTAAAATCATCATGTGAACATACACATGCTAGTTAAAAAGAGAATGTGAAAAATCTGAGGCAACATCTAAGACCTAGGTACTTTGGCTAGTATCCCATGTGAAAAAAGGAAAGGATAGATCTCTCCATTTGTCAAATAAACTTCCGCATCCTCAAATACTCTTTCATTGTGAGCCTATATCACTGGTGGCTTTAAAGCCAAGTATGTGTCTAGTCAATGCTTTCCAGAATTCTGAGCAGACATCATTAAAGGTGTGATAAATATAAGGCATTTTACAAATGACCTTTTTTAATTGAAACATGGTAGGGGTTAATTATGATCAAAATAACCATGCTGAATGAAGTTTGGCCTATTAAAATTTATTAAAGTTTATCTCTTTTTTTCTTTTTCATGAACACACACAGGGACATGAACTTTTAAAATGTTAATCTGTAATACCCCATTCTTCCATTTTGTTGCATTTGAAGTATTGCCTTTACTGTCTTCTACTGATAGTCTCTTTTAGTTGGTGAATGTAAGATGAAGTTTGTCATCTTACTGATTGATACTGGTATGGACTCCAGAAGGCATGTATTATGTAATTATAAGAAGTTTAAATACATAATTCTTTCAACAAAATAAAATTACCCTAGTACTTAGAAGTAAGAACAAGGGTGTTATGAACTGAAAAGAATTGTGGAGGTTTTTTTTCCATTTTATTGTGGAAAGTGTATTCTTATTGAAAAGATTCTATTAAATGTGCTTTTTTGAAGGTGTAATCTATCTAAGGGTAAGCTCTCATGAAAGTACAGATCATAGCCCAAGGCATTCTTACTTAAACATTGTTTTCTTCCTTCAGAAACCAGACTCGCTTCTGCTAAACTTTCTTTCTTTTCTTCTGCTAAAGCCACACTCACTAACTACTGTGTGAAATACCATAGTAACTTATGAGAAGCCAGAACTCAAGCTTGGGAAAAGTTTATATGCACCTATGCATTCATAATTTATTATTATATTTGCATTTTATTTTCTAAACTCTTTAAGGAACTGTGAAAAAGAAAAATGCTTTAATATTTTTGTATTAGATTTAATTCAATACTGTGATGATAGTTTAACATTCATTACCAAGCAATTGATCATTTCTTAGCATACAGTGTGACAGTATAAGTCCAGCAGCTTCTTCCCACTTCATTTCCAGAGTAGCTTGTATTTGATTTAAGTGACTTAAGATTCATACCATAATTCCCACTCTTTTTAATTGCTATTTTTTCAAACAGTTAATGAAGCACAACAAACATCTTTTAGTATGTTGTTACATAAATTTCTGTAGCTGTAACCAGTTTTCATCTAGTTACTGTGTTAATAAACCCCTTTTAAATTGAGGATGACATGCAATATGGAGTATTTCAAAAGGCTTAATACCATCCTGTTTGTTTTGCAGATAATCCTGGGCTAGTAAGCCACGTTCCAGTTGGTGTTAGAATCCTGGATGTCAATGACAATCCTCCAGAGCTTGCCAGAGATTATGATGTAGTTGTCTGTGAAAACACAAAGCCTGGTCAGGTAACTCTCACAGTTGTATTTCTCCCAGTGATAAAGAACAGTTACTTTGTTAATGTCACATATGTCAGAACTTTGGAATGTGTCACAATTCCTTCTGATTTCATTTTAGCATTTTGCATTTGATTGAAATTTTAATGGTATTAGGCAGAAGGGAGAACATGTTGGCATTTGTTCAATATCTCATTCTTGCTGAAAAAAAAAAAAAATAGGCTATCTTCTGTAAAGACAGGTAAAACTTTAATCCTGTCAGATAAGGGACAGAATTTGACAAGCCACTATCCTGAACAAAGTGAATGAAGCAGATTTAGCCTCTCTCATCTGAGTGCCACATAGTAGCAATGTTTCAAATACAGCAGACTAAAATGGCTGGTGAGCATGGCTCACATCCTCACTCTTTGGATGTTGGTTGCCCTTGTCTGTACAGGGTCATTACACAAAAGATCTTGAATGGGTTTTTTCACAACTATGAGCATGGGGAGGGCCAGAACTGAGACTGAACAGCTGAATCATATTCCAACCACTGCTCCTCTGATTGATGCACTTTATTGCAGTCTGGGGTTTGACAATTTTACCAAGTGCTTTTGCTTTTCTGCATAGATTGAGCTTTTATGCACAACACTATGCTTGTTTTGCATTATTGCGCAGGTTGCATGTTTCAATTATGAGTGCATATATTTCCTGAGGAATATATTACTAGTAATAATATTATTTTCATCAAATCCTTAAAAGCAGTATACACAAATGCATAGTGACATATTTCTGTTTGTAAAGCTGAGACTATAAAAATGCCCTACTTGATCTGACTATAGCCTGATCAAAGTTATCTTCACTCTAACAGTAGCTGAAAGCTGGCACCTAAAGGACAGAAGAACATGGCAAGTGTGTATGATACTTACCACAAATACTTCCTTCGTATCAGATCATTTTTAGGTCATTTCCTGATCCAAATGTGGTTTGTGTATTTTTAATAATCCTTTAATAACCATGTCATATAAACCTGTCTAACTCTTCCTACAACAAATTTAAATTTTTAATATCTGCTACCTCATGCACCAAGGAATTTTGCAGTTTAATTGCATGCTTCAGTAAGACTGAACTTTTTTTTTTTTAATCTTTCCATACTGTCTTCAATCGATATTTACCAGTTCTCTTGGGAGAGAAAGAGGGAGTTTAGTTGATCCCTATTTATTATCACTGTGACATGCATAAATCTCTAGCACATTGTCCCTTAGCTGTCTCTTGTCCAGACTGAGTCAGTCCTACTTAACTGGGGCAATCCATGATAAAGCCCTCCAGACTTTTGATCATTCATCTTTTCCTCCTTAAAACTTTCTCCAATTCCTCTCTATTCACCTTGAGATAGAATCAAGATTGAAGGTGCAGGTATGCAGTGGTTTATAATTCTTATAATAGTTCATCCTTCATAGTAGATGATGATCTCTGCTTTAATCTTTAGTACTTTCATAGCAATTTCTAAGAGTGAATTTGCTTTTTAACCACTAGTAAGCACAGAATGCAAAATCTGCCTTCCATAACACCGATGTCATTAGAGGTAATAGATCAGAGATCACCATCATGTGTGTGAAGTTAAGACTTTATGCCTATGTATAACGAATTTCACTTGTCTTTGTATTGCCTGGCTACTGAGTATAGGAAGGTCTTCAGTGTCAGCCCTTCCTCTTTTCTTCCTTGAACAATTCAATATCATAAGTAGATTTGGTGGGCTGATACTCTTTGTAAGACATTTTTTATTACACTGATCAACAAGTGTCCCAGCATAAGCAGGAAATCACTGTGACTTTCTCTCCTTGTGTAATATACAATTTACAGAAGAGATCCTATTTCCTGCCTTTAGAGCAATTATGTGTGCAAGGATCTTCCCTCTTATCTAATGACTGTTTAGTGTTCTTCAGTGCTCTTATTGAGACACCTCATTCAAAGCCCTGGAAAATCTAAGGAGGTCTGTCTGTCAACTGAATATCTCTTATCAAGTGCTTATCAAAGTAAAAATAATGTTCTGAAAACCTCAAAGGCAAATATAGAAGAATTAGATCTTGTAAAAAACTAATGTAAAAAAAAAAATCTCTTTTAAGCATTAATTGCAATGTCTTTCTACTTTTTCTGATTTTTTTTGAAGTTATATAATTTAACAATAAAAGTTAAATTGTTATAACCAATAAAAAGGTAAAGCATGCAGTGAAGCTATCTCAGAAATGTTCTTTGCTGGGGCTGCTGGGGCTGTTTTTGCTGGTAAGTAGCTAATATTTTGTAGCAAAGTTTTAATTCTCCAATAGTTTTACAAAGGATAATTTACAGGCAAGATCTTTAATGGATACAATAGCATTTGCTCACTGTTTGGGTCAGCCTTGTATTTTTCCCTGAGCTACTGTTGCAAGTGAGAATGACTCCTGACTGCAGCAACACCGCAGTTTAACACCCGAGATTAGTGCTACCGTGGGGGACTCCACAAGCTGTAGTTTAATGCCAAAGGCTGGACCAGCTTGATGTTGGATTCTTTAACTATCAGGACTCCTTTACATATATGGACTGAGCTATTTGTTATTTGCATTTCACAATAAGGTTTCAGAGAAATTCTAACACTAAAAAAAAGCCAAAACAAAATACAAAAGTACATGTCTTTTGCTCAGATGTTACCATCTAATCTAAGGAAAGCAAAAAGTAAAATGATGTTCAGCAAATATTAGGGAGGGGCAAATATACTGATTGCAGAGCAAGACAATTGTTCCATATGCTGAAAAGGGTTCCCAGCTGAGTGGTTCTGAATCACTGAAAAGACAGTATAACTTTGAGTTATCCACTATTCTGTGAGAATGTTTCATAAGATTTATGCCTAAAGAACAAATTCTGTACTGCTGGGGACATCTGCTTGACTTGGGCTTCCATGTTGCACTGTCCTGTAAGATCCATTATTTCTTTCCACAGCACGTCTATTTTGAGATTATTATGTGTGAGATAAATTAACCAGTAGATTGTAGTTGGAAGACTTTTTGTGTTTGCTTTTTTATTATCAGAAGACCCTTCTATGTATGAGGTGAAATCACAGTATGATATAATTGCAGAGCCTGTCTCCTGCTTCTTTTTCCTTCCACTGCTCTGTTTTTGGTTTTTTTTTGGTTGTTTTTTTTTTTTTTTTTTTTTTTAAAAAAAAAAAAAAAGAAAAAAAAGCTTAAGCCCTAAGTTTAAATGACCAACCCTAAGGCACATCAAAAAGAAAATGCTTTTGAGGAGGTGATCATTTCCATGCTGAAGTGACAGCTTTAGTCACTTAGTAATCATATAGTTGAGAAGATAGACTAAGTATCTACAGGAGATTCTGATTGAAGCCTGGCTGATATTATATATTAAAGTACATAAAGTAGCTGTGATTTGATCTTAGATGGCATTCACATTTGGAGAATACTGACTTCTCGACATATACTGATTTCGTGAATGACTGTGAAATTTAGCCAATGTAGGAAAATGATATTTTGCCATCTTCCACAAAGGAAATCAATGTTAGCTGGCAAGGCATGCCTCTGCTATGTGTTTGTCATGCGTGTATTTGCTTTGTTTATTGATTCAATTCTGAAATTATTCTGAGTAGAATTTAGCACCTGCTTTCTGTCTTCTTCAATTAGTTCTCCTCAGTTCTTGAAATTCTATTTTCTCGTCATGTCTTGCCTTAAAAAACATAGCATGACCCTTCAATTTCATCTTATCAGTGTTGTCAGCTTGGCTTTACTGAAGCTGAGATTGTGTCTACATTTTTATTTAAATCAGGCTTAGCAAGGTACATGTTAATGTCTGCTAACAGGCTACTAAGTATTTCGCCAATTAATTAGAAAAGGGTTAATAGTACCTCTGGGTGTCAAGATGACAAATACTTTTGTTTCTCATTGCTGAATCAATGTCTTAGAAATCTTTTCTGAAAGTGTGAACTTTCTGTTTAAAAACAGGTCTCTAAAAGTGCTTTGACCTGTCCTAGTAAACAGTGTTTATTTTTGATGTGAAAAAGCATAACTTCTATACCATCTGGTGCTATACTTTTTGCATACATTCATGAATTCAGGGAATACTTGAATTTCTATGTGTGAAATCAGGGAATATAGACAGTATATTTTGAGTTATAAAGTTAATCTTAAAACCAAATAATTTTTATACTAGTCATGTGTCACTGAAGCCTTGATCAAAGGTATTTTTGTTGCAAAATGGCATGCTCTTGAAGCAGTGTTCTGTAAAATGTCACTGAATGTTTTATGTAGCATAGGGCAACAGGATGAAAATTTATCCACCATGCTGTCAAATAAAAGCTGAAGCTGCATGGCAAATTGACTTATATTTCACTGAGAAACAACAGAGAGGATTTACAAAAAAAATATTTAATAAAGTAATATTTTTTTCTTATGGTCTTACCTGGGGTTTTTATAGATGTGTATGGTATTTAATGCCATTTTTAGTATTTGAATAATAAAATAAATTTATTCTTTTGAACATATTCTTCTATCACTCCTTTTTTTGTCTTTCTGTGCCACATACCATTTCAGCATTATGAATTTAATACATATATATCTAAGAAAGTCTTATATTTCTAATTTTACATGGTAGTTTCACTAGCAGTTGTGCCACCTTTGCAAAATTCAGTAGTGAAAAATTAGCTTTTGCCAAATTTTTCAACCAATATTGCCATGACTTTGGTAAAGTCGTATGCATGATTATAGATATTTCAGATTGTTTCAGATTGATCTTACTCTGCTCCACTTCAGCAAAAAAGTATTATGACAAACTTGTAAAATATTCTTGGAAACCATTATTAGTACTGTTAATTGTCTCAGATGTGTATGGACAATGCAATGTACTTTATTGTATACGGTAAGTGGAATAAGCATTACACCCCATTGAGTTGTCATGGTTTAACCCCAGCTGGAAGCTCATCCCCACACAGCCACTCGCTCACTCCCCCACCAGTGGGATGGGGAGGAGAATCAGGAAAGTAAAAGTGAGAGAGCTTGTGGCTTGAGATAAAGACAGTGTGATAGGTATAGCTAAAGCTGCACACGCAAGCAAAGAAAAGCAAGGAAATCACCGCTTCCCACGGGCAGGCAGGTGTTCGGCCATCTCCAGGAGAGTGAAGCAACATCACATATAGCAACACTGACTTTGGAAGGCAAACATCCTCACTCCAAACACCCCCTCCTTCCTTCTTCTTCCCCCAGCATTATAAGTGAGCACAACATCATACAGTATGGAAAATCCTTTTGGTCAGTTGGGGTCAGCTGTCCTGGCTGTGTGCCCTCACAGCTTTTCCTGCAGCCCCACCCCTTCGCTGGTGGAGCAGCAGAAGAAACAGAAAAGACCTTGACACTGTGCAAGCCCTGCTCAGCAATGACACAAACAACTCTTGTGTTGCCGACACTTTTTCCAGCACAAATCAAAACCACAGCCCCATACCACCTACTGTGAAGAAAATTGACTCTACCCCAGTGCTGCGATGGCTGGACCACCGCAACACCCCAGCCCAAACCAGAACATGGTTTAAAGAATATATTTGTTTTGCTTCTCTTATGTGAATGGAGGTAGAGAACTGTGTGGTGTCTTTCAGTTTTAAAACAGACCAAACCACTGCAGTCTGTACTGTTTATGTTTCAGGTTCAGTCCAGACAGACTACGGCTAAACACTGAACAGAAAAATTCTTATGAAAAGAGCACTTTCCCTCCCCCTTTTATGTTTCCCTCAGGATATCTATCAGCTCTGTGCAGCAGTCTGTGTGGGCTTCACTGCCTATATCACAGGAACAACTTTTATTGGATTCCACTTTAGCACTTGAGTTTCAAGACCCAGCATGAAAATGAAAGCAGAGGTAGAAATACCGTTTGGTCCCACATTCCAAGAGCTTAGATCAATTTTAGTTGAAAGTAAATTTAAAAAACCACCAGGGCTTTCGAAGGCAAAGGTCCTACCTTTCAAAAATACCTCTCTCAGACATGGTTGCTACATCCAGTTCTGTTCCTTTTTGGCCAAACTAAACTAAAGCCAGGAGTGGCTGCTGTTCTTCCTGTTCTGTTCTTTGGCAATTTAAAGCTGATTCTTAATAGGAAATTTTTAACGGAAATATTTTAGTGAATTATTTTTCCTTACCAATATTGAAGTACGTCTAATTATTAGGGCAGCACGCAGATGACACTTCACATAGACCATCCTGCTTCAGGCTGTCTTTTGGCTCCATAAAAACAGACATTTAGCTAAAACTGCAATTCAGGAAGTCAGCAGGATACAATGCAGATGGTGATAATCTCTATACCAGGTCCTGACCGTATCAAAACATCAGAAAGTATAGATCCTTTAGATGCTTTTACCTGGCTCTGAAGTGTGGTTCCTAAAATATTTCCTGCTAGAGAAATCGAGTTAATGACCCAGTTGTTTCATCTGTTGAATTCAGCAGCAGTCAAGTAGAAAATTAAAATAAGTTAAACTTGACAGTCCTGCTGAGGCCAGGTACTATATGGGTCAAGTTCAAATTTCAGCACATTCACTGTTAATTTTTATTTCAGGTAATTCAGACTATCACTGCTACTGACAAAGATAACTCTGCAAATGGCGCAAGATTCCATTTTTCTCTTGATGAAGGGCTTTCTTTGAATCCCAACTTTACTCTAAGGAACAATGAAGGTAAATCAAATACATAAATCTCAAAGAAATGGGCTTCTGTTTTGTCTGGGGTGTCGCAATTGAACAGAACAATTTCCATGCATTTCCTGACAGAAATGGAAAACTGTAATATGTCATCACCGAGTTGTTGGATATCAAGGACATGTGTACAAAATATATTGCAAACTATGAATAATCAGATATTGCATTTTGGATTTATATTCCACTTTCTTTTAGCATTTATGCTTCATACTTTCAGGAATGTTTTTGAAAAGTGGATTAATGAAAAACATGTAAATTTGGCCTACTTTTGGATGAATAGCACTGACTGGGTACTGTCAAGGTTATTGCCAATTGTTACTTAAAGAAAAGAAAAAAGGAGCATAAAAATTGGAATTCATGCTTACTTTTACAGATAGGAGATCAAGAGCAGGTCCTTCTGTGATTCCTGGATTCATGCCTATTCATGTCTATTGCTTCATGCCATTCCTAAGAAAGTGTGCCTGAACATTACAATCAGAAATTCATTACAGATAGTCTCAGAAGGCAAACAGACCTCAATCTCCCAAACAAGTGTTTCTGGACATTTCTTGAGTGAAAAAACTGTCTAACCTTTCCAAAACCCAAACCTTAATCACCCTTGCTCTTGATCAAGTACTACCTTGTGGTCTCCACTTTGCAACCTGATGAAAATAAGAGTAAGCTTTAAATGTTTGTCTAAATTTTCCTCTTGAGATTTTGGTTGTGTGTGTATTGAGGGGCTTTCTTTGTATGCTTGTGTGGAAGTGTGTGGGATTTGCTTTATTTTGCAGTTATATATTTGCTGTACTGCTATGGGGTAACATTTTGAGATCTTGAAGTTCATTAGTCCTCTGTAATGCATTCACTCTATCATTGGTATATTTGATACATACAGTGATACTGAAACAAATCATTACAGACTTTTTTATCTGTTTGTAAAATCAATCAGAGAAGATCATATAATCTTCCTAAAGAATCTGTTCCAGTGTTTAACTATACTTACAACTGAAAAAAAATCATGCTATTTGTTTGGAGTACATTAATGGATTTAATATTCTAGTTCCAAAAGAGATCAGTAAATATATATTAATAATTAATCATAAATATTGAAGGACTAATTCATATATCAAAAATATTCCCTAAGTGAGACTCCAGCACTTTCCTAGATTAATATATCAATTCCACTCAGATTGTGATGGAACATTATAGAAAAAGCCAGACTTTGTTCCTGAAATGGAGGTGTATCATTATGTATTTTTGTATTTGAGTCTGTGTTTCCAATAAACTTATTGAGTATTAGACTGTGATCTCATGCAAAAGACCACGTGAATGTTCATTTCGATTCAAGATATTTATACCAAGAAGTGGTTTTGAATAGCTCTACTAAAATTGTGGTTTGTGACAAAGTAGATATTTTATGGCTTTGAACATATTTAAAGCTGGATCTGTATTATGTGTGTTCATTACTACATAAGTTATTTAACTACGCAGAGGGCATGAACTTCTAACAAACTTTTGATGCAGCAATGTCATCCTTTGGATAGAAATATTCAACTTTGGACAGAAACACTTGCTGCTTTCTTTTTACTTCCCCAAGATCAGTGAGCAATGACTTAGCAATCAACAGCTGAAAGCAGTGTTTGAACTATTTTAGATTGGATTTTACAAGGGGAAGTAGAGGAAGGAACTGAAAAAGGTGTCTTTTAAGGTAAAAGCCTATTGTGCATTATGTTTTTATCTCACCTAAGCAAGTACAAAATTATGCACTTCCTATAGCATCTTGCATAAAACTTCTCACACATGCAGAGACTCCAATAATGTAACTTCCAAACTGGCCATATAATTAAAAAAATTACGGCTTAACTCAACTCATAAAAAAAAATTATCTTAAAAGCAAATGCATTATTATGATTTGGCCTGGTACAAGACACTTTGAATCTATTGTTTAAACACTGTCCTTTATTTGGACCTTTTCTTTGTGACACACTCTATACATAAAATATTAGTAAAATATTTATGAAGTACACGCACAATAAGCAGCTATCTAGCATTTACAACTTTCATATTTCTCATCTATTTCTATTCAGAAATAGATTTTTTGTTGCTTTCTGTTCTAGGAAATAGCAGAAAGAAGGTGGGCAGAAAAGGCTTTTCTTATGTCTGTGAAAAGTTTGCACTTTTGAAAACTCATTTTTTCAAGCATCAGGCATTAAAAATATTCAGAATGCTCTTAACAGAAGACAACTGCTGTTTTTACCTCCGGATTTCTGAATTCTATAAAGGCTGGCATTCTGGGAGGGTTTTATTTCTTAGTTTGTTATGTTATGTTTTTAAAGAAAAAACGTACAAAAATTGCCTTAAGAGAATTATTGATAATGTTTTGCAGAATGATAAAACCCAAATCTTGATGTCACACAGAAAATTGTAGTCAGTAGTAGCTGTATCTGTCTCTACAAAGCTGTATTTCTTTTGCAGTCACCTTCTAATCCAGTCATCTTCTCCTTTTATTTCTTCAGGAAAAACGACTTCATTTCATAAAAATATCAGTAGATTTTTTCCCTTGTTTTGATACCCCAAAATAACAGAGTTTTGTTCTTTGACCCCAAGTAGACTTTTGCGTGAGTGTACACCTGTTCATTTATTATCAGTATACTCCACGGCAGTGCACTGGATCTTCAAATATTTATGCTTATATCTATGCACTTTGACTGAAATCTGGGCTTGTACAAGTACAAGATTCTGTAGTTTGTCCCTATCTACTTGTATAGACTGCAGCAATTTACAAACCCAGCATTGGTATGAGTCAGCTCAATCATATTCTATGGCTTCAGCAAACTAAATTGGTATTAAAGCCTCAGTCCATATAATTGGTCATTTGACCAGTTAAACTTTTATCTCTTGGGCCTGAACTTGTGCATTTTCTAAATGAAAATCTCCACAATAGTAAATCTCCATTTGTGGAATATTCACCCTCATAATGCAGAGCTTAAAACCCTCAGGGAAATGTAAGTCAGGAGAGAGTCACAGGGCTATACCAAATATACCATCCAGCAAAATTAAGAGATCCTTGGATCCCCTTCTGGATTCTGCTTGCCCTACAGTTTTCATTTGAAAGGAAAAAAAAAAAAGGAAAATACAGAATATTATACTTTTTCTCTATTGTATTCTTAATGTAGAAGAGATTCTTTGCTGCTATTTAAGTTTTATTACACACTTTAAAAGTACTATGCAGAGAGAGTAAAGGCTTACAAGTATGAACAAGAGGACAAACAACAAAATTATGCAGTATCTGTGTTCATGTAGGCAAAGCAGAACAAGAGCTGGAATAGAATTTCTTTGTTATACAAAGAAAATGCATTAAGTTGCAATAATTTCCTGCAGCTTTAGAGAGCAAACCCAGAGAAGAAGCCTTTTTTCTTTTTGTTTGAGAATTGTACTTTTGAAGGTCTTTTAATGAAAACAAGGTTGTTTACAATTTATTCTGTCTAGGAAATTGTTAAAATTTCTCTTAAAACCTGAGAAGCCAATTACTTTTTTGGCTGTGCTTTTATATTGTAGATCAGATTCTACATAACTCATTTTGTTGTTTTCTGTGTTCTCCACTTTCTTTTTTAGGATGTTTTCATAGATAATTTTGTAATCCTTTTTCTAATATCACAAAGTTACACTTTTTGCCTAATCAGAAATATCTTATTTTGCATATCCCATTAAAACTGTCATCTGTTTGGAAATCAGAATAAAGATGACAGAAGTTCTTCACAACAGATTCGTTTCTATGTATTGAATTCTAGACTTGTACTTTTTTATTTCTTACCCTAAAAATAATAATATTTTTCCAGATGCTTAAAGAATTGTGGATATATTTGTCAACATTTTTTAGTTTGATGGAAAATGCATTTGAACATGTCATTATTATCAAGCATTAATATGTATACACACTTCTCTTTCAGAACTTACATAATAGTTTTCAGGAGGTGAAAAAAGATTGAACCCTCAGAGAACAGTTCAATGAGAACATTTAAGAAATTTCTGCACTGTAAAGCACTGTTTTGCTGGTGCTATTTTTGTAACAAGATATACAGTCTACCATGGATGTTCAGTGGTATTGTAAATTTCCTGGACAAGGAGGGTTTATGCAGATAATGGAGACATTCACCCAACACTGCCAGTAAGATCTGTGCATTCTCTTACTTCATTAAATTGAGATTGCTGACTTCTGATAGTAGACTAAGTTTAGCTTATTTTCAATGAAGAACAACTCCCTAGAGAATGCTTAGCATTTGTTCTCCTCTTCTTTTATTTCTTCAGGACAAAGGTTTCATATCAAAAAAGTATTTGCAATTTATTTTTCCCCTCTGTCCACTAATCTCAAAGATCTGGCCCTTTGATTATTGCCCAGTGATGGAGAATATTCTGGAATTGGAATAAAGGTATGCCATTTTTCTGATACTATAATTCTGGAGATTCCATTTTCTTAATTTTATGTCAGAAGATCCATTAACACCCACAGAAGTGGAGATGTGGTTTTCTGTAAAATCTAGAGTACAATGAGTTCTGTGGCATCTGTATAAAATGAAATTTATAATGTATTCATCCACCCATGCCTGTGATATATATTAACCTTTTTCCCTGTGTCACAGATCAAAAAATAGTAGAAAAAAAGATCAGTTTTACTCATCATTGCTGTTATTTAGAAAGAGAACAGCCTCCAGAGAGTAACTGATCCCATCCCAGTGTGAATTTTTTTGCAGAACCTTCTGTTTATTACTCTGCCCTTCTTATATCCTACCATGTTGGAAAATGTGTCTGTGAATTAACTTCAGAGCTTTCAAGCTGCAAATGTCTGTGCCAGATAACAGACCACATCTTAGTTGTTCTAGAACATCTGAAGTGGCTTTTAAAAAGGTCGGATTGAAACCCCCACTTTGCAACCCATCACGAGGGGAAAACAGCCGCATAGTTCCTGCTTTCATTTACATCACAGGGTTGTGCTTGTTCTGGTTATGTGATACTGTGAGTTACTGCTGACGTTCTGTAAAATATCATCCTGCAAAGAAGGCAAGTTGTAACTGGAGAGAAATGAGAAGGTGCAAAGTTAACATCACACATGGTGACTAAGTACAGTCCACAGAAGTACTGTTACTGTAAATGGATTCAATGTCTGAGTAGTTATTATCACAGAATCAACATATGGAAGTTAAAAAGGAATTCTACCATGAGTACAACAGAAAACCAGGACCAGCTACTGCAGAGGAAAGACATTTTCCCTCTTCAGGCCTCTAAACATCTTTGAAAATGTTTTGATTTTAAAAAGTTGGCTCTTAGATTAATTGTGAAGGTAGGTTAGCGCATAGTGTAGAGATTCTTGCATTTCTTTTCTGGACTGCAACTTGTTGGGGATTCACAAACCAACCATAAGCAAATAACTATATTTTAGGCCAAAAATATGTTCTATGTTACTTGTCATTTTTGCTACTCACTAATCTAGAAACTTATAATAACTTTTTGCCCATTGGCAATGGCTTTGAAGACAGCAAAAAAGAAAAAATATTTACAAGAATTATCAATAAAGAAATGAAACAGAAATGCCTATCATGTAGTCCACATAAACAAATTAACAGCTCCAACTTTAGAAATGTAAGAAATGCAAATCATTCTAATATATCTTCTTTGGTTTTAATTAGTTTATGACTTCTCAGAAAATTTATAGTAGTTGAACTGCTGATATAAGCAGAACTGAAAACTGAAACATGCCTGAAGTTATAAAGAGGATTTTACTTTTTTTTTTACTTCCATTTCTCTTGTCTCTGCTTTTAATGCATAATGTGTCAAAGGAATTCTCAAATTGTGAATAATAAATGAGTATCCTCCAATGTGCTCCAGCAGTCATCACCTTCCATGGTGTTACCATTGTATCTCTGCTTCCTTGATTTTCCTATGCCCTCCTTTCTTTATTTAGCTCAGAAGCTCAATGTAAAAAGATAGATGATGGAAACAAACCTGTGATATCAGTCTTGTATGTACAGTGTACAGCCTGGCTTAGTAAACTACGACATCTTCAGAGTGTGAAGAGTTGCTGTGTTACAGACATGCAGCATTTCCCATGGGCAACCTCTAACTCACTTAAGATGAATCTTAACTTCTAGTTGACATATTTGCAAAGGACAGCCCAAATAGGAGTAAGTTTAGATCATTAGAAAGTTTAGATCATTAAATGGAGCAATGTACAACACAAGGAATCAGATAAGTATTTCTTTCCCTATGTGGGAGTTGTTAATTTTCCTTAGCAGTCAGTCCTGTAGTCTCCAGTGAGTCCTGGTTCTTATCATACTCCTCAGGGGTGAAGTTCGCCATTTAAATCTATTGAGATAAAAATGTGTTTCCTTCCAGGCCTAGCAGAATGAGATCTGTAGTTCTCATCATCCTATTGCTATTGCTGCTATCCTATACACTTGCCTTCCCTGACTATTTGCTGTATCTCTTTTCAGATACCAAAGAAATTTCTCACTACATAACCCTCTGGCTCCCTTTCAAACTACTACTGTTGATACGACTTTTTTCCCCCTTCCAATAAACTTTTATAGTTCATCAGTGTCTGTCTTTATACTTGGCTTCCTATAGCTTTTACAGATTGTGAGATTTTTTTTGTTCTGTGCAAAGCTCTTAAAAGTTGCTGTCTTTCTAGCTCTTCTCTCAACATGTTCTTATAATGGTTTTTGATAAGGAACAAAAACAATTAAAATTTGAAAGCTCAGAATACCAGAACAGTTGTCAGGATGCAATCAATATTGCAGTTTGGTGAAAAGTTTTTCTGTCCATTCATTTTGTTGGCATACTTTTGCATATGATTGTCCTCAAGAACAGAGCTGTGACTAGAGCACCAGAGACATAATTTCTGTGTAATGGCAATATGATTGGCTTTGATAATTTTCTGCTATGCTTAATTCTCAGTGACCTTTGGAAAACCTCATACAGTCTCCTTTTCTGAAAAAATGTTAGATATCTTATTTGTAAAATATTTCAAGAAATTTAATGAGAAAAAAATAGTATGTGAGAGTTCAGATACTTTCCAGTATTTTACTTATGTATAAACACAATGCACTAAGTTACCATATCCAAATCTATGACAGAGTAACAACAAGAATTAACACCTCTGATGATAGTGGGAACAGAACATTTCCAAGCTAGTGTCTGAAAGATCATACTTTTTATTTGTGTTACAATTTGTGAAATTTCATTGAAGGAAAGGCTTTACACTGTTTCTTTGAGAATGCTTATCACTGGGTATGTTATTACAGAAACTCCTGGGTATGTAGTGTAACATCTGTTTCTGCAGAAATCTACTTATTACTCTAGAGAATATAAACAACACAAATTCACCATGGCAATTCTTTGAAATTAAAATTTTTTTACTGGTTCTTTTTTTTCCTTTAATTCTGTCTTATACTAATATTTCATTGTATCTTATACTAGTATTTAGCTGTATAATGTTAAGAGTACAACAAAAACAATTTAATATTGAATGAACAAATACAACATTGAAAGAAAAAAATGTCAATTTTTAAAATTTGCAGTATAAAAATACCAGTTCCTTGTTTGGCAAGACCTTCCTCCCAGAGAAGCGTGGTTTAATTATAGTTTTTTCACATTTTTTCACTGTAACATTGAATTGTATAATTTTCCCATTTCTTCTTTTTTTTTCTCTTTTCTTTTTTATGTTAACTTTAATATTTTTTTCCTCACAATTTTTATCCCATCTGTCCACAGTTACCCTCATAGCATACATTCTCACATCTCAATGTTCTTTCCTTTACATCTTTGCCAGTAGTCTCTGTGCTAAAATTCTATCATTACTGCAAGATCCCTGATCAGGAATGCCCAGTTTTTCTTCATTCTATTCAGTCTCTAATGCTTTTGTTTTCAGACAGCATTTTCATCACTGCCTCTGGAGCTGTGGACTGGTACTGGATCATTCATTCTTTTTTTAAATTTATGTCACAAGCAACAAGCACAGCACTTGGCCTTGTACCTCCTCTTGACTCTGCATAGAACCCAATGGAACCCAGATTTCATTATCACGGGTTTTTTCTCTTTTTGAATTTACAAAATAATATGAAAGTTGTATTGCAGCTCAACAGAATACTGTTATCATATTGCAAAAGGAATTTACATGCCACATTGTGTCATGGTTTCTGCCTGAGGCTGTTTAGGGATGCTTAAGGATCTGCAGAGTGTTGGAATAACGTTGAGGCAGGAAACAAACCTGGTGAGCTCTTGTCCATACTGCCTGAGAAGGGTCGCTGGTGTGTGTTAACAACAGTGACTGTGCTTGGGTGTTGTGTGAGAGACCTAGTTGGCCCAGAACAACGAAATGCAGAATATTTTTGGGGCAGGATGTATGTGTAACAAATAACTTTGCATAGTATGTTATATCATAGACATTTTATAACCCTTACGGAAATACAATTTCTACAACATGATGTTCTTATGTTCTGTCACAATCTTTCAGATTAAAGAATTATCTGTTTACCTCATTCTGGTTCCAGTAAGGTTCTGTAAATAGAATGAATGAAAAGAGCATAATAAGTGACTGGTGTCATCAGTCATCAAAACATAACCTTGTAGAAGTAAACTTGACATAAACACGTAAAGCAGAACTCCAAGGAGTACAGCAAATAAATAAATAAATACCTTATATTGTGCCCACTCCAAGTGAAAAGAACAGCACTTAATGAATTTATAGCAAACTCACCATGCTGGATATTGGATATTTCCAAAGTAGGGAGGAGTATGGAGGGGTGTGGAGGGGTGTTGTGGGTGTTGCTTCTGTGTGGAAGTAAAGCTAAAGGACTTCAGTGCTTAATCCTCAGCTTAGCAGCAACAGTATCGCTTCCCAGCTTATATATGTATTTCTTGTGTGAAACCTGTTGCCAAATATATTATCTTGTGATATTATGCTGATGTGGAATGATATTAAGAGTTTCTCTAAATATCATTGCCAGATGATATGCAAACCAAAATGTTGACAAAAGTGGGTTAAAATGAATGTTCTAAAATTTTGCACAGAGCTTGATGGAAAGTGTTGCATGAAGAGTAGTCACCTGAAACAGATCTTCTATCTAGTTTAAACAAAAACTTAACTCTTTCACTCAAATGTGCATGCATCAGTCCAATGGGATAATATATGCCACAGTGGCTTTATTGTTGCGCTAGATTTTCACAGAGTGACATGGATTTCATTCTTCCATAGATGATGATAAAGCCATTTAATACTGTAGCTACAGTGGTAAAGAAAAATAAGAAAATTGTTTGTTTGTTTGTTTGTAATAGGAAGAGAAACCTGGCAGATGTATTTTGTACTTATGATCCTTCTGTTGTTTGCTAAAAAATTCCAATCTCATAACCCCACAATTTGGAAACCATGTGACAAGCAATACAAGAAGAAAGCTCTTTTCTTCTAATGTGTCTTTCCATTTATCAGTCCCCATCTCTCTCTCTCCATAATTGCATGTTTCTCAAATTCTCGCTGTCTCCAATTTTTTTTTTTTTAAATTTATCTTGGACTTTTATTCAGGGTCTAGTACTTTTATAGTGGTAGCAACAAACTAAAAATAAATTTTACACATATGAATATTAGCTATAACTATATATTGTTGTAGCATTTTTTCCCCTGCATTCTCTTTATACCTCTTAATTTCTTGGGTTTAAAGGGATATGGGTGGCAACTTCCTATGCTCCTTAGTGCCTTCCTGCCCTCCTCAGTGTACAAATGCTCTTGCAATGTGTCTGTAATAAGCAATAGATTTTTCTTGACTGTACATTATGCCAGATGGACCTGTAGGTAACAGGAGGGCAACAAAGTCTTGTGTCACTATCTCCCCTTTTCTTACTTATCTTTCTACTAGTTTAGAACTTGTAATATCCACTCTTTTTCCCTTCCTTTGTCTTCCTTTGCCTTCCCTCTTCCTCCAGACCTCTCCATATCATGCGTCTTTGGTCACTTTCAGACATTTTCTGAAAGCTTACTTAAACTTTAAAATCTTTTGCAAAAACTAAGAGATGAAAGTTTTATTTTAGTTTTTACTAAAGAATTTTTAATATTCTTCTAAGAAACAAGAGGATTTTGTATTGTGCAAAAATTTCATAAGAGATATCCTTGTAATTCCAGGTATTCAAATTGACAAGGGTCCATATGCTAGCAACAGCATAACATGGGATGAAAATACTTGCAAATTGGGCCCAAAGTGTTTGTCAAAGTTCACTTAGATTCCAATAAAAATACAAGAGTTTTAAATAGTCTTATTTACATAACGTTAGTTACTTTCCACTTCCTCCTCTTTTTCCTCTATTGGCCAGAAATGCTTGCTGACAAATTTTAATTCTAGATTGTGCATTTTCACAGATTAGGACTATCTAGTTTTAAGATGCTTCATGCTTCCATTTGATGGGAAACAAGCAGTAAATAACTTTTTTTAAAATTGTTTTTTTCACTGAAATGTTATTCTGGTTTTGATATTGTAGATAATACAGCCAGTATCCTGACAAGACGAAGGAGATACAGTCGAACCACTCAAGATATCTATTACCTCCCAGTTTTGATTTCTGATGGAGGCATGCCCCCTCTCAGCAGCAGCAGTACCCTCACCATCCGGGTTTGTGCCTGTGAGAGAGACGGCCGAGTGAGAACTTGCCACGCTGAAGCTTTCCTCTCCTCAGCTGGCTTGAGCACAGGAGCTTTAATTGCAATCCTGCTCTGTGTTGTCATTCTTCTTGGTAAGCCATTTGCAATATTAAGTAATGCTATCCTTCCAATCGCTCTCGAAATGTGACAGAGCACCAGGTTTTAATACAGTATGCTTTTGAACTGGTGGTTGCCTTGTAGTAGGAGGCAATTAGAAACACATAGCTGTGATTAGGGGGGAAAGGTTTAGCTAAAATTAATAGAGAAAAATGCCTTTAAAGTACATTTGTGAATATCTGGAATCCAGTAGAATTTTTTTTCAGAGGTTATCATGTAATTAGCACTGCAGATCTTTTTTTTTCTGTATTTTGGGAAGATTTCAAAAAGAGACTGACTCTAATTCCATGTCTTGAACAGTGTGAAAAATTATAGAAAATAGATGGGCAAAGCTTTTTGAAATGCATTATACTGTAAGAAGCATCATTAGCACTCTAAAAAAGCCATTTCTTAATTACCTTTGTGGATTAAACTGATAGCAATGCACAGAATAATCCACAGGGACAAGGGACATAGGAGATTATACGAAGACTCAAGATTAATGCCATTGCAAGTGCATTTCCTCTTGATTCTTTTTAGGTTTTTTTTTCTTTTCCCAGGACAATTTGAATGTTACCCATTAGTTAATATTGTGGTTGGTTTTCTGTTTGGGTTTTTTTTCCTGTCAGAGACATAACTTGCTGCATACATGACTCTGTGCTACTCATGTGACTTTCTGCATTCTTATAGAGATGGCAAGAAGTAATAGTAATTGGAGTGTGACCAATGGGATGTTTTGAGGATTTTTTCCCAAAGACTACATTTTCTAAGAACTACTTTCCTTACAGTTTACTTCAGTATTTTCTTGTCAGAAGGCTGTTTTAAAATATATAGTTATACATTTGGCTTGTAATTTTGTATTTTATTAAACAAAATCGAATATTCATAAGAAGAAAAATAAACCTTTTACATATTAATTCAATTTATATGTTAGACGTTGGTTTTAATGAAGCACTGAAAGCCCTGGATTATGCTTCTGAAAAATGCCAACTCCAGTTACTCATTTCTCATTTACCTGAAAGAATGTTATCTCGATTTATCTCCATTATGAGATTCCTAGTAAACTAAGTAGCAGATGATCCCATATACCAGTACTGAAAATACCAGCCTGAAAATACTACACCTCTGTATTTTTGACTTAGTGTCTGCTATTTCTGTAGCATATTCAGATGTAAACTTTAAACCTACTCTAATATCTGCAGTTTTCTCTTTAGCAATTGTGGTCCTTTTCATCACCCTAAGACGTAGCAAGAAGGAGCCTTTGATCATTTCAGAAGAAGATGTCCGGGAAAACGTTGTGACATACGATGATGAGGGCGGTGGAGAGGAAGACACAGAAGCATTTGACATCACAGCACTGCGGAATCCATCTGCTGCTGAAGAGCTAAAATACAGGAGGGATGTTCGTCCTGAAGTGAAGCCTCTGTCCAGGCATCATCTCTCCTCGAGCCTTGACAGTATAGATGTTCAGGAGTTCATTAAACAAAGACTGGCAGAGGCTGATCTGGACCCCAGTGTGCCCCCGTATGACTCCCTGCAGACATATGCCTACGAGGGTCATAGATCAGAAGCTGGGTCTATCAGCTCTCTGGATTCAGCAACGACACACTCCGACCAGGATTATAATTACCTTGGAGACTGGGGACCTGAGTTCAAGAAGCTAGCTGAACTCTATGGGGAAATAGAACCAGAAAGAACAACTTAGTTGTAATTCCCAGAACAGAGAAGTTCCTAAACAACTGGACAGATAATGACAGCAACAATAATAAAAAAAAAAGGTGAATACAGTACTTGGAACTGAGTAAGTTGTATGCAGTTACTGTAGAACAAGTGCCCTTTTCATATTTGAAACTGGGTTCTCCAATTGGAAGAAAGTCAAATTTTGGAAAATACAAAAAAAAGAATCTATTGTCCCTTGTGTATTTTTTTTTTTTTTTAAATTGGTCAATAAAGTCTCTGGTACCTTATCTGCAACAATACCTAAAGTAAAGCCAAGAAATGACATTTTTATTGCAATATGCCTAAGAGCTCCAAGCTGCAGTAAGTTTATGGTCATGTCTGTTTAAGAAGAGAGCTAACAGAGGGTCAAATCTCTTGCAGGTGGTTGTGATGTTGCATTTCTAGCTGTGCTCTAGGCCTTGTGATCCCAATGTGAGGTAGCTAATGGGGTTTACTATCAGTGTGAAAAGTGCTACCAGTCTGTTTCCTTTACAGAGGCGATAAGCCACACCTGTCCTCTTAAATAAATGGTCCTTTGATGATTTAATCTTATTGACTTAGCAGGTTACATTGAGAAGCTGTCATTTCATTATGTCCTTCATAATCTTGTCATCCATAACCAGCTAACAGATGGAGGGCATCATTATCTGTAGCTCAAACATAGCTCTAGCCCATAACCCCAGACCTGCTCTGTTACTGCGTGCTAGAGGAACTGTTGTTTCCAGTGATGTGGTTTTTCTTTTTGTCTTTTCATGGGAACATCATTCATCTAAATGGAATAGGCCCAAAGTACTCTTTATGCAGTGAAGCAGATGAAGCATAGGCTTTTTCAATAAAAACAACAATTGCAGCACCATTAAACTATGCAGTTGTTTGGATCACTGTGCTTCACTTATGTCAAGAGCTGAAGCTTTTGCTGGTCTGAGTCCAGAAGCTACAACAGTCTGTTTAAAACCCAGAGTTCTTAATCATAATGTTTTTCTATTTTGTGTGTGACTAAAAGCAAAATAGAGCTGCTGGTAAGACACTGGAATAGCAAAAATTGAAACGAGGAGAATAAGATGATTACGCTTTTTTCTTTTAAGTTCAATATACTGATATTTATTTCTCTTACAGCAATTGCCACCTAAGCAGAACAAGATGTTTTTTCCCTATTTCAAGCATCATGGAAACAGGAACATTTTAAGTCAGTGAAAGAAATACACAATTACTGTGGTTCCTATGGATTAAGTAAATTGATTTCTTACATTAGTAGCTTTATAGCATTGCAGAAATGATAGTTCTTCTTAACATAGCAGACTGCTTAACACCTAATCCAGCAAGTTTTTTTTTCCTTTTTTTAGCATTGCAGCTGCGGAACTGCTAAACAGTTCTGCTTAACATAGCAGCCTGCTTAGCACCTCATCTAGCAGATTCTGATTTTTCCTTTCCTTTGTTTGAAACTTTAACCTTTTCTTTGTCTTTTTGGTTGTAACATTGTGACATGACCAGGAACTCATAATATCCCATGAAAGATTATAACCTATAATGGTCACCATCACTATTAACAGTCCTCTGCTTCCTATTGTAGCTTCACTTAGGGAAATGGACTTCTTCCAGTATGCATTTGATAGGAAAACTGTCCAGAGCAGAAGCTGTGTACCTTTTTCTTACTCTCTGGTCTGGTGTGCAGAGCGATACAGATTTCTATGCTGCAGTAGATTCCTCCCTCTGCATTTTAGGTGCCACTTACATTCAGCTTAGTAAAGAAGGGTCTATATTTATTGCTGATCTACTGTGAGCCACACAGGTGAACTAGATAATTAGGCCTTCTTTTCTTTCCTCTATGGTTGGGTAGGTCCTAGACATGACTGAAATTTCTGATCAGTTTAGTTTGAAGAGATTTTTTTTTTTCCTTCCTGAGATGTAGTTGACTGCTTTTGGTTTAAAAAACCTTCTGGAAAAAAAATAGGAAGTAGCTTTGTAAGAAAATTTTTACACTCTAAAAAGTATTATTTGCACTGTAGTTCCAGAATTGGTTTTTAGTACACTATTTTGTTTAAAATTGGTAATATTTCTTCTTTCTTTCAGAATCTGAACCCCCAGGAAAATTTAGTAGGGAAAAACCCCTAAACCCTAAGATATTCTGCTGATGACTTGAAAGTAGTTTAATAATTCGTGTTAATGTTTTGGTTTTTAAAATATTTTTTATGAAATACAGAATCTTTTAGAAAAGCATTTAAAGAGGCATTCTTACTATATAGTGAAGTTAAACAGATGCAGTAAGAGTAACACACAAGATGAGAATGGTTTATATATTGTCTTTCTGGGGGTAGATCTAGGATATGTTTCAGTTTTGTCCCAAATAAAGCAACTAGTAGTGTGCAATTTTATTAGGAGAAATTTTCTTTTTATTTAGGTCACACTTGCTTTATGCCAACATCTAAATTTTTATACTGTGTGAGTAGCGTGTTAAAAACAAAATGTTTCAGCATTACTACTGCCATAATACTTCGTATCACAGCTGCATGCAAATTGCATTCATTGTTGTATTATAGTTTTGAGAACTAAGTATTAGTTATCTTTATGTCTGTTCCCTCTGGCCCTACACCAAAGCAGGGAAAATCAATTGTATTTTGTGTTTTAAGCGGTGTTCTTGCCTTTTTTTTTTTTTTTTTTTAATTTACATCACAGAACGTTTAGGCTTAAAGGCAACAGAAGTGCAGTGACATAAGCAAATAGTCACTCCTTACGCTAATGGTCTGTTTAAGTTAATAATATCTCAGAGAAATAAGAATCCCCTTTTCACCATTCCTGGTGCTCTCTTTGCTGCTATACAGCAGATGCATCATACCTGAGGAAACCTGAATCCTTTAAAACTCTGCAGGGTTATTGAGACGCTGCTTCTGTGATGCTGCGGTGTGTCCTGTTTGGTACGTCCTATCCACAGTGATCGCCAAATGTGCTTTTCTATCATGATATGTCTGCATGCTTGCTATGCTTACTGTGTTTTATTCAAATACACATCACAGTGTCGTGTTGTTTGCATGACAAATAACAGAATATTAAATCTTCAGGGCCACAGAAGAAGGCCTCACAGTGCAGAAATAACAGGTTTACAGTTTTATTATCCCAATCTCACAATTTTTTCCTTTGGTCCTTTGTGTCCTAAAAATAAATTTAAACTATATTTGAGAAATTCTATGTTGACCTAGATTGAAGTGGAAGAAAATTAACACTGGATGGCACAACCATTTTGCAGGATTGCTGATTTAAGCAAACTATACATTCAGTGAAAGTATCGTAGGAAACTTTTTCTTAGTTTATGGTGAAGTTTGATTATATAGACTATGCTTAAAGCTTTCATGGATCTTTTGTGTACTCATATTCTCAAATATTTTCCTATTAGCCTAAATAGTAATCCTGTTGCTTCTTAACAACTAAATGCTGAAAACTGCCAGTTTGATTTGAACTGAAAATGCTAAGTAAAGATAAATGGCACATGCAAAGTGATACTTAAGGGCTTTTCTACTTACAATTTGATTTCTACAACAACCATTCAACTAATAGTACATTTCAACCAAAATAATTAGTTTCATTCCTTCAAATAAACCCTCTTTCTTATCATGGTGAGAGAACTCGGTGTGCTGTAATCTTGACAAGTCAAAATAGGCTGAAAAAATGGTCAATATAACAATGGTAAAATGTGAAACTATATTGTCAAACTAAAACCTATCAGAAATGTAGTTTAATGCACTTTAAAGAGAAGGAAGAGCTTGAATTCAGCTGGCGTTAGATTAAGGTTCGTACACTGAAAACAAATTAATTTCTTAATCAGTACAACCTTTTATTACATACACTTAGAATACTGTAAAAGTTGAAAGTAATTTCACTCTGTTATGCACTTTATTTTTTTGCATTCTTCTTAGAAAACCAAAATAACTGCAAATGTTTTTGGGTTTTAATTCTAATTGATGCAGTTGTTTAATTGTGAATACTGAAAGAAAATGTCTATGGGAGAGTATTCTTTCTGGTATTTAAAAGGAATTACAAAATTTTTGTGGTATAAGAATTTTTTAAATCATCGCTTAGAAAATATATGTATTGGACCAGTCTGGAGTTAACAAAACTCATAAGTTCACACAAGGGTAACAAAAGGAATATTATAAATGCAAAGAAGGATATGAAATTATGCTGCCTAGCATTACTTTGTGGATTATAAAGTGCTAAGACCTTGTACTTGCAGTACATATAAATGGCACAGTGCATTCTAAAGAACATTAGAAGTGTGTTGCAAGTTTTGGGCCATTCTTATTTTTCCAAAGTCTCCAAAAATATATATATTTTTTTTAACAAAAGAGTAATGTAAAGTATACCTCCTTATGCAAGTGTTACTGATAGAAATTGTTACACTTTCTTTTAATAAACAAAAGGGACAAAATCTTTTATTCGTATTTTTCAAATAAAATGTGCTCTTTGCTATGGTGATGGGTTATTGTATTCCTCATCACAACCAGAACGTGTTATTTTGTCTTCACTTCTGTATTCTATACTCACCAAGGAATCAGAACATCTAACGACGCTCCATCTTTACGGCTCAGGTGTGACACGGTTGTGTTAATGAGGCCAAGGCCAGAAACGGTATGGGAACTTGAACTGGATGCCTGTAATGCCTGGTAGAGTCCTTTGGTTGTGCCACTATTTCAAAGACTGTCTCCATGGTTATTGCTACAGATGGATAGGGATGGAGAGCGACACCATAAGATACTTTACAACGGCCTGCAGTATAACTGCTAAATGGTTCATTACTTCTGGCAAATGTTTCTCTCGAAGCATCACTGTCCTGAAACTGAAATACGGTGTTATAGGACGAATACATTATTCACATGAGTGAACTGAGGAATTGCACATCAATGAATTCAGATTGGTGGTAAAAGCCATGGTTATTATCCTAAGTTGACACAGAAGACAAAAGCAGGCAAGGACATTTACAATGATGGAGCTCAGGCACACATAATGAAAGTGCACAGGAATCACTCATTCTTTTTCAAAGGAATTAACAGGCTTTATCAACAAATGACATCTTAGAAAATAATGATACCATAGCTCACAACAACCATGTTTCATGCAATGCTGTCTTTCCCAGGCTGTTGTAAAATTCAAACATAAATCTAGGGGGGACAGGAAACGAAAGTAAAATTTTCTTGTTGTACTCTATTTAATCTACATTATTGTCCATTGGTCAATTTAGATTGTGTACCACCATACTATGCAATTTTCACATGTGCCTCACCAGAGACCTAGGAAAAAAAAAATATTATGGTAAGATAATATTTTCAAGATAAATATTGTCAGCCTGAATCTGAATGCAAGCTCAGGGAGGTTTTGTGATATTTGTTTTGGTCCTCAGCTGAAGTGCTAAAACTTTAAAAATAATTTTTAGAAATATTTTAGATAACCTTTTATATTTAAGATTGAATTTTCTTTTTTTTTTTTTTTGTCTTAGCAAAACTTACTATAATCTTATATTATCCTGAAACATATTTTTAGTTTGTTTGGAGTCCGTACTACTTCTACATATGTTGCAAATGTATTATTTATACTTAGGTGCAGAGAGTCTTCAAAAGCTAGAGCATTTTGCTTGTGAGTTTAGCAGATTTTTTCTGTAGGCTTCATGATTCCATGTAGCATTTTTGTGAGCTTGCAACTCCTCTCAAGTCCATTAAGGAAGTCCCAAAGATCCAACAGAATTTCCACACTAGCTGTCTCTTAATCTGGTTTGTTCTGGAAGTACATGCAACAGAGCTGATAGGGAGTCAGTACCTGCAGAAACATACTCATCCAGTAGAGATACCCTCAAAGCAAAAATGGACATTGGGATTAGCACTCTTAGAGGATCATAGGGCACACAGACCTTGGAAGGTGTTAAATTCCTAGCCAGACCTGAATAAAATCAGGGTCCACAGGAGCTCCCACCACAGTGGACCTTGTCATCGTGCACGTTCAACGTCCAAATACCTGGTGAGCTCAATGGAAAGCTCAGCACAGGTACATGTAAATAAGTGAACTGCTCAAATATCAGAACTGCCATATCTTCTGCTAGAGTTCTGGGTAGGAATGGGTCTCTCTTAATACATTTGTCAGGCTAACAGTGTGAACACAATTCTGAGACATTCTGCAGTTCTAACACAGCTTTACCTACCACATTAACTGTCTTGAAACAAACTGGATATGCATTGTTTTTTTTTTTTAATCTGAATTAATATCCTTCATTTAAGAGCAATTCTTCCCTTTATCTTCTGGAACTGATCTGGAGACAAAGCACCTACAATTAAAGTTCAGCCCTGTTGTGAAGTCTCAAGCATACACATCTAACTAAATCCATTTTCATTATTGGATTTGGGCTTGGCAAAAATCAAACACTGCTTGTGTATGAAAAGTAAAGCTCACTTTTACTAAGCCAATTTTTTTTTTTCTACTAGTGTAGGTCTATTGATTAAAAACTATGCTTGAAGTGAAAAAGTGTATGAAAGTACACAGATCCTGGTTATGTCATATAAATCACATTTGGATTTCTCAAAAAGAAGTAAACATAGCTCATAATCTGTACTATTTACAAACTATATTAACTTTTTAAAAATCAAGCTTGTATTTTCCAGATAGTTTCAATGCTTTGTGCTACATAAATTTTCATCTGAGGAATGGTAACATGGAGAAGAATAATTGAGAGATCAAAATCTTTTTCATCTCTAGTTGCTCTAACTATTAAAAAGGAGAAAACTTGAAAATATGTTTCTTTATGATACAAATTGAATTATCAGCTCTGAAAAACAAGTCTCTTGCATATGATGTTGGTAACAATAAAAATAACTATGTTATTGTTCTTTCTTAATTGTTTTTAGCATATTTTTTTTATGCAGGACGCCAAAGTGTGCTTTAAGTGTTGACTAAATGAGTTATATAACCGTGAGAACAGCATGCAATTTTCTGAGAGAAGGAAATGAAATATAAAGTAAAACTCTCAAATCTTGTACATGAAACAGAAACTCAGACTCTTTAAGTGTATCAAAAACCACCATCTCATAAACATATTCTATTCCATGTAGTGCTATTTAAAAAAAAAAAAAAAAGGCCTCTAATGCTCACTTGATGTTTTGTCCTTTCCAAATGACAATTTCATGTATATATCAATAGGTTTTTTTACTTTTTCAATAAGAATCACTGCATTTTTTTTTGACAAACTTTCTTCTTTTGATTTCCTCAGAATATTAAGAAGTCACTTCTGTTGAATTTGATGGAAACACTATCAGAAGGACAGTTCTATGACCAAGTCCAGGATAGAACTTCTCACCAAAATCTGCAAAGACTAATCAATAACTAACTGGTCAAAGCACTTTATCATGGATGTGCAATACTGACTTCGGGGCAGGATGTTAGATGGGGATCTCCCACTTCACTTATTCCTTTATCATAATCCCACATTAGAAGTTTCAAGGAATTTTTACTAATTGTTTAATGAGTACTTTTGAGTAAAACAACATTCTTGTTTTATGTCAAGATCTGTGGGGCTGAGGGATCCTGAAAATATGACTTATATATTTTTCACTTTGTATCCTGCTTTATTGTTCCTCTTTTTTTTTTTTTTTTTTTTTTTTTTTTTTTTTTTTTTTTTTTTTTTTTTTTTTCTTTGCCTTTTTTTTTTTCTTTTTATTTTCTACCCTCACAGGCCCCCTTTTTGCACTGGATGCTTGAAGCACTGCCATATATTAACATAGATTAAGAATATCAGGGGAATCTAGGAATAAAACTTCATCTCTCTGAAAAAATGGAAATCCTTTTCAGTGGTATCTGATGCCAAATGTACTAATCTTCATTTTTTTACCCTGGGGCAAACATTTAAACTGGGCTTTATCACAGTTGAATACCTTACCTTTTTTTCCCTGCATGATAGTCCAAAATTCAAATAATCTTTTATTATTACTTAAAAAATCTTGCTGGTTTTAAACATTTATATTATCCAAGACCCTAGAGTCTGAGGTTACAGAGAAAATGACATTATTTGCCTAAGTAATTACTTACTTTAAAGGCAAGATTTCTGATTTCGGTGTTACAAAGTTGAGTTAGAAGGGAGGGAAGGGAATTATAGGAAGCATGAAGAGCAATGGAAGGGTAGTAGAGTAGACAACAAACACCACAGGACAGATGTGATTACACAGAAATGATCAGAAATATGTCACAAAATAAAGTACCTAGTGATAGAGGACAGACTTTTCAGTAAGGTATTACAATCCTTATTGTAAATTTTACGAATTAAAATTAAAATATTTTATGACTAGTCCCCTTCAAGTTAATAAAAACATAAGTTATATGTGATATATAATGGGGATAGGTTATGAAATCCAGAAAACAATCCAGTGGAAAAGGGACATAATTAAAAGTTAGTTATTTATTTATTTGTTTATTATTGTGTTTCTTTATACTATTCAGGTTATGTTAATTTCTATTGCTGATATTGTAAATAACCCACCCTGCTGGATCAGTCATATACACATAGATTCCCACTGGTATGCCTAGGTTTTTGGCTTGCTAATTTGACATGGATTTTGAAAGTATTTAGTTTGTCTCGCAGGAACTTTTGGACTATACTCCTCTGACACGAAAATCTGCTACAACTTCCTCACTTCTGGAACAGAATTTTAATTTTTCTGATAAAGACTACAGATTGCAAGAACAGTGACAAAAGCTACCCAGATGGCTGCAGGTGAAAACAGTTATGTGTCTACTTACAGGAATCTATTATTTTTTGCCTGATTTGTATTCACATAAAATATTGCCAGAGCTCACAAGGCATTGGAGAAAGCTGCGGTCATGATGTACCTAAGAAAACCTGTGTTGAATCTGTTCTATTTCTTTCACATCTAACCAAATTTCAGGTTAATTGAGTCTAATATGACTTCATTGCTCACACTTTGTTTAGCTTGTGTGAAAAAAAAAGCACAAAAATATAGACATTACATAAAACACAGAATATAAATGCACAATACGTGACCTTATGCTATGTTTAGCTTACTCTCCAAGCTTTATCCCTACAAGGACAAACTGAAAAGGGGCAAAATCTTAGGCTATCTTGGACATTCGACCTCCACACTGGATTCTCAACTGTCGGGTTAATGAAGTAATAGTTTTAATGTGTACATGCAAAGATGCAGTGTGTCAATTGAAAAGTAAGTGACTTTGGACAACAGTTTAGACTTCAACTCAGACTGTCTCTTCCCAAGCTGTATTTTAGAAAGGAAGAATGCCTTTTGATAAAATGGGTCAGATGATAGAAACATCCTAATTCAAGTGAGTGGAAAGAGTACTTGATGCCTTGGAGAGTTCTACATTATTCTGACAGCCAGGAAGATGCTACTGTGACATGTTACTGTGGAAAAGAAAACTTTTGGCCTCTGAAAGTGAAAAGACTATCCTTGTTTTTGAGGTGTTTTATGACAGAAATCATCACAGCTTGAAAGGATTTATCCTGAATGTGAGAGGTTGTGATGGTCAATCTGTCTATTTGCACCTTGGGCAGTTCCCGTTGATGGTGCAGTCTGCATGGTCCCTGGTACTGCTCAGGAGCATCCCATTCTTGGCAGACTTTTTAATAAGAGTATAATGGTAAATGTACTTGATTCAAAGAAATCATATGAAACTGAGCATTTCAGTTCAAGGTCACTAGTTCATATTTGACATGGAAATGCAAAATGCAAACATGATTAGCAGTAAATGACTACTTCTTTACAGGAAATTTGTTTCTAATCTCACTTCAGTGTTGGTACAGAAAACCTGCATTGTGG
This sequence comes from Callaeas wilsoni, assembly GCA_013398955.1. NCBI lineage: Eukaryota > Metazoa > Chordata > Aves > Passeriformes > Callaeidae > Callaeas > Callaeas wilsoni. The sequence goes on along the minus strand of VWPU01004335.1, from coordinate 21,414 downwards.
CAGTGCCAAAGAAATAGTCACACAGTATGATCACCATATTCCCATCTGCTCCTAATTATATTCTGAATCTCTTGTTTGACTGTGGTGATTTGACAAGTAATCCTGTAACAGACATATCCAAATTTTAGGTAAAAGCATTGTGTCTGTATTCAGCTCAGTATTCCATCTCCAGCTTCCACCATCGCTACATCACTGCTGTTGTTCCCAGATTACAGAGGAACTAAAGAATTTCTGGATGATAAGGATCTGAACTTCTTGCTGCTGAATAAACACCAGCTGAGATTTGCTACCTCAGGAACCTTAACATCTACAAGAAGCTGAGAAACGCTCTCATTCAAATGTTGACAGAAACAACATAAATAAAAATAAAATAGATAATGTTTTGTAATTGAAGTCCAAGAAACAGATGAACTAAGGAAAAGATAAGATTGAAACATTTCTGAGAGAAGTAGAATAAATAACTTGATGCTTCTGGGTGATTTGATATGTCTGGTTATTTACAATGGATAATTTATGGATGAGCAAAAGTCCTTCTTACACTCTTTTGAAATTGATAAAGGATAACTACACAATGCACACAGGAAAGAGGAATAGCCATATGGGATCCAGTAATAATGGACATAAAACTGCAGTTCACTTAGTGATAAGAAAGCTCTTTGTATATGCAATGATATAGAACCAAGGCAAAATATTTTGTATATAAGAACAGTACAGTAGAAGAAAACTTGTTCCTTGATCTTAGTATACTGAAAGCAAAATTCTGTTCCATGAAAAAGAAATGATGATGCATCCATTAACAAATATACTTTTCCCGTCTCTTTCATTGATTCCCCATCTATCCTTAAGAAAATAGCCTAATATATGCCTATTAGCAAGGAATTAATATTTTTTGCCAGTCTGTTCATATATGCTTTCTTGAAATTAGTCCTTTCCATACATATATGGAGTCTAAACAGGGGATGCTAAAACAAAAGGCGCTGAAGCTTCCAAGTCATAATTTCTATGAATAACCTGGAACCTTAAATGTAAGTGATTTAGAATCTCAACTTTAATGTTCAGGTTCGAAACCTTCTTTTTGTCAGGTACTTTAAGAACCTGGAGTGAAAGTGTTGGAAAAGTCTAAAACCTACACATTCTATTCTGAAAATATTCTTAGAAATTGTCTAGAAACTGCCACAAACAGCAAAATTAAGTGGTAACAGAAATTCCTAGGATATGAAAGCTAGAAGTAAACCTGGTTTATATAGAAGGCTAACCTTCTAGGTCTTCTTGAAGGTGTCAAGAAGCCTTTGAATAAAGATAATATTATTTAGTCACTTGGATTTCCAATAAGATTTTGATAAAGTCTTTCATCAAACTTATAACAGAATGGCATGATCTTAAAGACAGATTTAAGAATAGGAAAAAAGTACAAGTCTACTTTGTAAGGCTTCTCACTGTAAAGAGTACAGTTAGGCATTATTTTAAAATTGGAATTGTTTGATAGAGACAGAGATAAGCTAAAAAAGCAAGCTGTGACTACTTGCAAAACAGTCGATGGATCATTACTGCATAAACTGAAGTTGTGGTTGAAATTGAAAAAATAAAAGCTAATTGGCAAAGGCAAAACCTATGCAAAATGCACCTGCTCCATGAACTCAGATTAAATTTATTACCCAGGGAGAATATTTTGAGTTGCTGTTTCTAACTAAATATCTGCTAGGTAGTGGCCAACTACCAAACGTAACTACCAACATAACTGCCAACTACCACCATAAACAAATCTGGTATTAAAATTTACTAGGTAATAAGAGAAAAAACAATTAAAAGTGTCATCATGCTATTTCAAAAATTCAGAGGGACTCTATATTTCAACTCCTCAGTAAAACAATCTGGTGCCATTCAAAAAATTAGAGAAAACACACAGAAATCAAGAAAATGGTTAATAATTGTGAAATAGTGTGCATATTAGAAGTTTTTAAAAGTTAGGACTTTTCAATAGGGAAAAGAAATGAGTGATGGGAATAATATCTAATAAGTCAAAAATTTCAAAATTACAACTGACACATGGGAAATAAACAGAATACTACTACTATTATATTTTTCACAATAGAAAAGTGAAGAGAAAAAACTAGGAACTGTAAAATAAACTTTTAGTTAACAAATTTGAAAAAAACAAAATTAAATAGTTTTTCACATGGCATACAACCAAGTGGTAAAAGTCAAGAACTGATAGAGTCTTTTTTCCATGACAGATGTGGCTTTGGAAGTCACACAGCTGCAATTTTTTCTTAGCTACAGTGTTGTTGACCTGCACAATTGTCCTGGTTTTTTACCTGGTGAAAATGGAAAAAAAAATCTAGACTCTGGCTTCTGGCAAAGAGAAGAGCTACTGAAAATGAGACCAAGTATCAATAGCATTAAAACTGGCTCCAGTGTTTCATGCCTAACAGTTTGGAATACAAAGAAACCATCAACTAATTTCCATCCCTGTAATGCTTACCTCCATCCTCTCCTGTATCTTTTGAATCTGCCAGTCCCCCAGTTACAGAAGTAGTTCATGAACTTTCTTCAGCTGACTTAGTTCACCTGTAGATAATGCCAGTAAGGAAAATGAACCCACAAGTTCATTAAAGTCCAATGAATTATGAAATGGTAGTCAATGAACTGCTGGCCTCTACTCAACCTGTACTGTCCACAGGCTTCTATTATCCCATTCAAAATGCTCTGAAGTGAATCATTACTTAATTAAATTACTGAGAGCTGAGATTACAGAGAAACCACATAAAATATTCAGACAATCAGTTTTAAAGAGAAATAGAAATGTGAACCACTATGTTTCTCAGCTGTTAATCACATCACCTATGTCACTTAGGGGGTTCTTTCCTTTTATGCATGAGACTGTAGCTGACAAAATACCTGTTGAGAAAAACACTCAGCTATGTGTTTTACTCAGTATTAGGATAGCTTAAAGACAACTTTAAAATTAATCATTCCAATTATATATGTTAAAACTTGAGAAATTCAGAGTAACCCAACTAACCATTTAAATCCATCCATTGCTGAAAGTGGTAATTTGGAAGAATACTTTGAACTATCACATCTTTTTCTTCAAATATGATAAATTGAAAGAAAGGAAATTAATATTTGAAGCATACGAACTCATAAATTTTACATTGTCCATGTAATAAGGAAATAAATTATTCATATTATGCAAAAGGAAAAGACACGTGTGGCCAAAACACATTTATTTCTTACCTGCAAATTAGCGAGTGGTTTTATTATAATTACTCCTCTTCTTTCCGGTGCCTAAACTTTTTAAAGAAATCACTCTTAGTTATATTCACTGATAAAATTTTATACTATGTAAAAATAGAGTATTTTGTAGAAAAAAACCTGTTGCTTACAGAGAAAAAAAAGTCATGCATTTAATTTAACAAAAGACAGAATAATCATATTGATTATGGTAAAATATATGTATGGGACTGGGACTATAAATGGGTCTATGGAGGCCTTTCTGTGTGTAAACATATCAAGTAAATACATTAAAACTTGTAATTCTCACTTCCTCTTGCAGAATGAAGACTGCATTCTTTGCTTACTAAGAGTTTACTGCTAACACGAAAAAATTCTGTGGGGTATTGATTGTTTTGCAGTGAGCTATTTCTTCCTTCCTTCTTGATCAGTTGAACATTTATTAGTTTCTTGTCTTTAAAATTCATCATCCTACCCGGGCTTGTATCTAGCTTACAGCGTTTTATTACCTCTGTCAATGTCATTTGCAAATGTCAAAGCTACCACCCATGGTTAACAGCTTATTTATTAATACAGAAGTCACACCAATATACTGGCCAAAACAGTCATAAAACCCAGTTAGGCATAGGTATTTAATGTGCTTCGCACAAAATACGAGAGAAAATATTGATCATATAAATAAATAACTCTGCCTATTTCATTTAGAATATTTTGAATATTCTAAGGTAACAGCCTTATATTACAAAGTTCTGCTTACAGATCCAGTTTTACTCAGTAAATCAGACACCCCCCTCCCACAGAGTCAGACCACACATACATTCCCCTGATATACTGTTTCATTTTAAACATGTTAAATATATGGTAATATTACAAACTTGGTTTGAATAAAGAGTAAGAAACAGTGTTCTAAAGAGAGAAACAGAAATCCATAGCAGAGCAACAAATTTCATGCACTCGTGTCAAACTTGACCGATTTTATTCTTGTACTAAAAAGTTTCAATACATCATCTTTACTATTGTGTTTATTTGACAGAAGCAAGGGGAATTTTTTCCATCAAACTGAAAAAAAAGTCTTTCTGATTGGTGATATATACTAACTGACTGTGATATTCTTTCTTATCCATTTGGGATAACATTGGAGCTAGATTATTTCTGTATGATGAATTTATATTTATGTGTCTGTTTTTTAGGACGAATCACAAGATTGAACGGTCCACTTAGTTCTGGGATGGCTCCCCTGCTCTGCTGCTTCAGTTTGAAATAAAATCAAATTTTCTTTTTGTTCAAAGATGCTACCTGATAGCCTTCCTGGGGGAAAATTGTTTTGCATTCCAAGATGTTGGGGGCATATTAGGGTATAAATGGCAGTGGGTGGTGTGCGCTTAGAGGCATTTAATTTTCTGTTTCACAATGACCAGGGTGGCCACAGTTCTGTTCTATGTTTTAGCCATGACTGATGCCTCTACATTACCTAAGAGCCTGATAGAGCATACAAAATATTATGTATGGAAAAAATATGACTGACAAGTGAGATTCAAACATATTTTATTCAAAAATCTTCTATTTTAACCACTCTATATGAGAAAAAATGTAGATAATTGCATATAAATCAAGGCTAAGGCGTTAAAAGAGATAATGATGGGTTTTGTCCTCTTGTCCTGCAGAAGCACAGTGGTAGGCTGACCTACATCAGACTAGTTCTTCTCCTGAAGCCTAAATTTTGTGCAGCTGGGCATGATGAGCTATCTTTTATATATTGTTGGATGGAGTGAAACTGTTTCCCAGCAGGGCTTTCTAAATGAATTTTTGCTGTAAGTCACACATTCAACTGCAGTGTATTCACACTGTCATCAGAGATACAACACTAAGAAAGAGGTTTCTGTATGAAGAAGTCACACAGTTGAGCACTTGGGAGTCATAGTTGTTGATGCCTTATCATGGAATATAAGCATGAGGGAATAAGAAGCTCTGCTTTCCCATGCTCCTGGGAGCTGAAGTATTCATTTATGTTGTTTGGCACTTAGATTTCTGTCTAATAGGAAACTTGATTTCATTTGTTAGCCTCAAGACTGGATGGACAAGGTCCAGACTCCTCTAATACAATTCCACTGGCTAGTTTTCCTTTTTATTTGCAAGTAAACTTGATTTTAACTTATTGTATGATTTGACTCTCAGGCATGGCAGAAATATGATGAAAGAGGCAATCTAGAGCAGAAAAACATTTCCTAAGAAAAATTTCTCTGTTTTTCTTACATTCTTCAGTTATTGGAAAATAAATCATTAGCAACTCAAAGGCTTTCAAAAATTTAATGATTAATTTTTGCTATCAAGTTTGGGCAGACAATTGTATAATGATTTATGTTAATGTGTTCTTGTGCATTTAACCTGACAACCATGTGCTGGGGTCACCCTTGTCCCAGCGACGCTGCAGCAGGGCCGGTCTCCATCTCCCCACAGCCACGCTCTTCCTGGCCATAGGCACCACTAAGCACCCACTCGCAGGCCCAAATCCTGGCCACTCCACCCAGGGGTCACCCCTGCAGCCCACCCTTGCTGTCAAAGTCTGGACATCTGGACACAACACAGCCATGATTCATCCATGATTTTAATATGCCTGGCATTACTTTTTCAGAGACTCCAATGCAATTTCCAAAAGACTGTTTCATGTCATCTCTATCTTGTCCAGGCTAAGTTCTATAAAAGACAATAAGAATGTTGCTGCCCTTTGGACTGCCCTTTGAATTAACTGTGCCTACAACCTGCATTCTGTAAACTTAAGAGTATCCCCTCATGTTTACTGGTCAGACAAGAAACGGCCTCAGGTGATGCAACATTTGCCCAGTGTACTGGATTTGCATGGGCAGGTTTTGGTAGTGGGGGGAAGCTTCTAGAAGCTTCCTCCATGTCCAACAGAGCCGATGCCATCCAGTTCCAGGACAGACCCACTTCTGGCCAAGGCTGGGCTAATTAGAAATGGTGGTAATGCCTCTCTGGTAACATATTAAAGAAGAAGAAGAAAAAATTATTGTTCAGTTGTAATTGCTGCCAGAGAAGAGTGGGGTGAGAACATGTAAGATGAACAATTCTGCAGACACCAAGGTCGCTGGAGAAGGAGAGGGAGGAGGTGCTGCAGATGCCAGAGCTGAGATTCCCCTGCAGCCCCTGGTGCAGACCACATTGAAGCAGCTGTGCCCCTGCAGTCCACGGAGAAGCATTTGGATGCAGAGATCCACCTGGAGTCCATGGAGGAAACCCATGCCAGGGCAGGCGAATGCATGAGAGGAGGCTGTGAACATGTTGGGAAGCTTATGCTGGAGCAGGCTCCTGGCAGGGACCTGCAGACCTGTAGAGAGTGGAGTCCGTGCTGGAGCAGGTTTCCTGGTAGAACTTATGACCCGATAGTCCTGACAGACCTGAAGGACTGTGCCTTAAGGACTGCATCCCATGTAAGTGTGACCCATATTGCAGTAGTTTGTGGAGAACTGTTGCCCATGGGATGGACTTGTTGGAAAAGTTCGTGGAGAACTTCCAGAGCAGGAGAAGGACTCCTCTCCAGCAGCAGCGGAAAGGAACAACATGCAATGAACTGACTGCAACCCTTATTCCCTGTCTCCCTGTGTCGCACGGGAGAGGAGCTGGAGCTGAGAAGGGGATGGACGAGGGGGATGGTATTTTAAGGTCTTATTTTGCTTCTCATTATCCTGATTATTGCTAGTAATAAATTCAATTAATATCTCTAATTCAAGTCTGTTGTTTTCTGTGACAGTATTTGATGACTGATTTTTCTCTGTCCCTATTTCAACTTATGAATCCTTCATTGTATTTTCTGTGCCCTGTCCAGCTGCAAAGGGGAGATGCTTTGCTGGGTGTCTGGCATCCAACACCTAGCTATTCTTATTTTGTTGCTTTTCATAGCTTGAGGGCAGCTGATGTGTTTTAATACATCTAGCTCAGAGAATATATTCAATGGTTTTCTGCTTGGCAGCAAAGCCTAGTTACCAAACAGAACTGCAGAGAGGAAAAGTCATTCTCTGCTTGCCATTAGATTGTGCCACTCCTATAAAATTCAAACTGAATCTAAAGTAGCCCAAACAGAAGTGTGATCAATTTCTCAGTGTGAATGAAGATAGAGGAGCCTCTAAAACATAACATGATAAAAATTTCCCCCAATCTTTGTACAGTACTGCCACAGTATATGCAGGAAAAAATCATGAATATTGCATAATATATATTTGGAACATAGTACCAAATGTGTAATTCCTGAGTAAGTTGTTATTGTACATCACCATTTGTAATGGTGTTTGTCATAAGAAAATATAAATTTTATTTCAGAAATAGAGATACTATTTTCTTGTGCCTTTAAATCTAATTGCTTAGAATATTAGTTCTCTTGCAGAAAACAAGACAAGAAATCCTTTCTTTAGTCTATTTTAAACATTGCTTCCTTTACCTCTTATTTTCCACAGCAGTGATCAAGGCTCAAAAAAGCTCTTGCAACACTTTTCAGATAGTTTTAGTCATTTTTGCTTCACTTGATGGAGATTACTATTCCCATGTGTTATGTTAGCAAAGTCGTCATGCAACACATTCGAAGCTTGAATTAAAAGTCCATTTTTTCCCCCTGAACAAGATTCATAAATAAAAAATATCTTCTCTGAATAAAATTCAGGTATTGCACTGAAGGGAAAAGGCTTTATATGTTAACACTGTCAAGAGTCAACGATGCATAGTAAAATGGCTCCATGACTGATGAAATTCAGATTTCAAGCTAAATTCTCTAACTTTCATTTTAAGAAAATACTTTACCCAGTTTACTCAGTTTTGTTAGGATTTCTGACAGGATCAGTTCAATCTTATTATGCACATGTGCTAAATGAAAGCCTCAGATATATAGGCTGCCTTTCTGCAAATCATCATTCATAGGGTTGACCCACTACCCTAGAGGAGATGACTTTCAGAACATTATATCTGAGAGACAGTGTTAGGTGACATCTAGATGCATCCATTTATCACTCACACACTTTTCCTCCTCCTAACTCTAAATTTCCTTCAGCAGGTTGTATCCTACTTCATCCTTGTACACTTAGCTGACTATCAGTGATAAAGAAGTGAAGACTGTTAACAATCTTAGAGTTCTCATGAAAATGATCTGTTGAATGCTGTCAAATCACATCTATTCCTGCAGCTGTCAAAGGAATGCAGTTGTTCAGGCTATGGTCTTTCCAAGAACTGGTAGTTCTGTTAGTTCCCTTGAAAAAACACTGACAATTGTATGCATTCAGGTCACATCAGTTAGGGATTTTAAGGAAGGTGTTCATACTTAGTGCTCATTCTTTGTGCGTGAACAATGTCTCTGGGTAATAGGTATCTAACTCTGTTTATAGGCATTATTAGGATAACTATGTGTATCCAGCTGGTAAAGTGTTCAAGTGCCATACTGATGTAATACTAAGTATTTAAATGTGTTAAATGTGTGCCTATGGTTTGAATGAAAGCAAGTTTATTTTTAAGTTGTGTTTTTAGAGTGTAATTAGTTTTGTGTTAATTTAACTGGGTTTTTTGCTGCTTTGTCCATCACTGTTGAATAGATCACTGTAAAAAAGTAAACTTGAAGACGAAAGTAGACTTGAAGACAAAAGTAGATTAGAAAGAATTATCTTGGTTATACATATAGACCTGTTAAAAAAAAAAAAATTAAAAATAACCTGCTATAGAAGTTCAAAACTTGCTTTATATTTCTTAGACAATTTTCCTAACAAAAGTCTTACTTAGTATTCTGGATAATAAAGCCACTTTCAGAAATTAACTGATTTAAAAAGTACAAATATGTCAAATGTAGATTTTGAAATAATTAATTGTACAGATTTGCACAGATCAAATTGAAAAAACCCTCTATCCTGCTATATTCATCTTTGGTACTGTGAACTGATTACATATCAGATAGACACACAGAACACTCCTGAAAAGTTACAGCTGCTTAAATATTTTTCTGTGTTGAAACAAAAGTTGATTTCCTGCTATTTTACTAATGTGTTTACCAAAGAGAGACGCGGTGGTTTTGCTCATTATGTCAATAGAATTGAAACTCTGTTTCTGTGCAGTTGGTGGCCTCTCACATTTTTTGAAAGTAGCTGAAAGCTTTAAAATCCTTTAGTTGGCTTGATTAGACAGTGACCCTTTGCCTCTCATTGATTTCAGGATCTAGAGTTTATTAGCAGGTCACCAGGGTACTTTTTTTCTCTTTGTATTGTTGGCCATTACCCAATTTGAACAACTAAATGCTAAACCAAATCAGAACTAATGTTGTTCTCTTTTACAACGTTTCTGTGTTTCTTTTTCCTTTGCATAGTTACAGAATTTTCATGTATATACTAGTACTTTAATATATTTTATATTCTTATGTGCTAATTCTAGAATTTTTATTGATTTTTTAATATAGGAAAGTAAGGGAAAAATAAATTGCAACTCAGTATGGATTTCAGTTAAAGATTAATCTATATTAAAGCCTCTTAATGAAATAAAAAAAAAAAAAAACCAACAAAACAAACCCCCTAAAACAAACAAAAAACAAACCAGAGGGAAAAAGTCAAACAAGATATTACTAAAGTAAAAGTTCATAAAGTGATTTGCATCATGCCATATCACTCCTTTCTGAAAACAGATCCAGAATGACAGGTTTTCTGTATAGTACTTATATGGAAAGAACATTCAGTTAATAAAGTGCAGTGGAAAATGAAGGGTTACAGTCTGCAGATGGATGGCTGTAGCATGGCTGTGCATAAAGCATTGATTGAAGGCATTGGAAGCAGAGTGCTGTGCAGAGCATCTATCAACTGTGCAAACAACAGAATAAAATGGATACTGTCCAACACAGCTTTCAATACCTCCTGGTTTGGTGCAGTTTGCATACTCGGTAAATGTACCTGCTATTCCATCATTATGGAGCTTGAAAACAGCGAATAGTAAAGGATTGCAGTAAAATTTCCATATAAAAGCACTCAACCCATTATTTGTACTTTCGACTGTGATGTTCAGCTGGCTATTTTTTGAACAGTTTCCTGATAAGTTCTGCATGCATTTGATTGAGGCTGAAATCAGGTTTATGTTCCCCTAATCTGCTCAGGAATGTCACATGAAAGAGCATTCCAGTCTTTACTTGTGTCTACATATGTGAAACATTATTCATAAGAGTCAATGTGTTGTAGAAGGTGTAATATTGGACTAGACAGAGAAATATCTTCACCAACTGAGATTTGGATGATACAGATAAGTTGTAGGACTATTTTCTTCAAAGTTCTGCTGAGAATTGGACTTCAGCTGATTGATACATAGTATTTGGAGCCTTTCTGTTTGATTGTTTCAGACAGGCAAAATTATAGAATCATAGAATGGTTTGGGTTGGAAGGGACCTTTAAAGGCCATCTAGTTTCAGTGCTCTTCCAATGGGCAGGGACACCTTCCACTAGATCAGGTCGCTCAGAGCCCAGTCCACCGTGCCCAGAACACTTGCAGGGATAGGGCATCTACCACATTCATGGACAATGTATGCCAGTGTCTCACCACCCCCAATATCTAACTTAAACTGATCCTATTTTAGTTTGAAATCGTTACCTCTTGTCCTATCACAACAAGCCCTGGTAAAATTTTGTGCCTATGCTTTTTAAAAGCCCACTTTCAGATCTGAAAGGCCACAATAAGGTCTCCCTGGTGCCTTCTCTTCTCCAGGCTGAGAAATGCCAACTGTCCCAGCCTGTCCTCATAGGAAGAGTTTTCCATTCCCCTTATCATTTTTGTCACTCTTCTCTGGACCTGCTCCAACAGGTCCTTGTCTGCCCTTGCGCTGAGGACCCCAAAGCCAGATGCAGCGTTCCAGGTGAGGTCATATGAGAATGGCGAAGAGGGGCAGAATGCCCTCCCTCACCCTGTTGGCCACACTGCTTTGAATGCAGCCCAGGACACCACTGGCTTTCTAGGCTGCAAACACATATAATTGACTCATGTCCATTCTCTCATCCACCAACATCCCTATGTCCTTCTCCACAGGGCTGCTCTGAATTTGTTCATCCCCCAGCTGAACTAGAACCATTCCTAGTTTTCTGAGATATTACTTATCTTCCATTTGTTTCAAAATGGAAATTAATGTTTAGAACCATTAGTTGTGGAAGAGCTTTGTCTCATAAAAGTAGTCAGCAAATTTCCTAGTAAATTTTCTGGCAAATGAAGGGAACAAAGATTGAAGGGAACAAACTTTGATTTTTGGTCCTAACGTGCATGCTATACTGCAGAATTTTTTCCTAGTAGGTGTGATTATCCACTTTATATGTTGTCTATAGCCATCTGAAGTTTATGGAAAAAATATCTCCCATTAGGGCTCCTATATTTCTTTCAAAATGGGTAATTTGAAGCTGTGCTTTTAATATAGCTTCTTTAAGAAATTCTTAGTTGTTTCTGATAATTTGTCACTCTACATTAGTTGTATTTATTCTGAGGAACCTTTCAAAAATCTCTCTTTTTTTTCCTGGACTTTCATGCAAAAGGGTGTATACCTGAGCAGCTCTAACCACCACCCCTGCAGCCTCTCTTCAGTTACCAAAATCTTGCAAAATTAGATAAATAAACAGATTCTTGTCTGTTGATTTTTATGAATAAGCTGACAACAATGTTCTCTGTGCTTTTTTTTTCTGGTTTAAAATTTCCATCTCTAAATGGGAGAAAGCAATAATCTCATATGATTTTTACAACAATTCACACAATAGTTGCAATATGTTATGAATATGATTTTAATTTGACATCAATAATGAAAAAAAGTTTTAACAGTTACAGCTTTTCTATATTGTAATTCTGGTTTTTGTTCCTATCATAGAGAAATATAGATTGCATTTTCCTCCACTCATTTCTCTAACTCATTTCAAAACAAATTCTTTTTCATGTATTGAGGGAAATGTAACAAACTCAATAATTGTTTTGCCACATACCTTAAATTATCAGGTAAGTGTAATTTTGAAACTTTTTTTTTTTCCATTTCTTAAATGACCTGAGACAAAAAGGAAAATTAAGTACTTTATCAAAAAAGACTTCATTTTTTTTATAATTCCTATTTGTAATTTAATATAAAAGAGCATTTGTCATACCTCCTCATTCTTCTCCATCTTTTCATCCTGAGCTATAATGCCATCATTTGCTTGACTGACTTTCTTGAACTTTGACCTAGTCATGCAGTGTGAAAAGTATTAATCTGGCACATGCACCCAGGTGTGATCTGCTTACCTATGCAGTCATGGCTTCTCTGCCTCTCATTTGTCTTAATAATACAGCTAGAAACATTAAGAAGCCCAGTCAGGTCACATTAGTTGTTGGACTGTTCTTGTCACACACAAAATTTTCTCGTTAGAGGCAGAAGGGAATAATTTCGATGTTAGATCTCTTCTAGACATTAACTATCTGTATACTTTCCCCCTCCCCTGCAGCTCTCCTGTCTAAACCATCACTGGTTTTAATTAATATCCCCTCTTTCTTTCTTTGTGTCAGTGAGCCAGCAATAACCCATGATGTGTCATTTTCTGTTATGTTATACTATTTGTATGCTAGTATCTTGAGCATGGCATTTGATCCCATTTTGCAGCTGAAGATCTACTCTTTATTGTTATAGACCACTGAAAAGAAAGTCAGAGTATTGCTTTTTATTTTTTTTCCTTAAATTTGGCATGTTTTTTTAAGAAAACACCAAGTAAATTACTAGGTAATTTATTATTTATATTAGAGCTGAATTCACAATATAAAGTGATAATATATTTAGGTCACACTAACAACAGGATATGATCCCTAATTTCACTACAAAAAGCTGAATTTCAGCTGAATTTTTGTCATTAACTTAGTAGAACAGGGATACATTCTTTAATTTTATCAAGATTCAGATTAAAATCTTGTTGGAAAGAAACACAATCGGAAGTGGATTGTTATAAATGGTTGGGGGTTTCTTAAAATAAAATGTCACTAAAGAGTTGATTTGTTACATTTAATGTTATAAGTGGTTAAGAATATTAATTAAGTTGGGTTGTTACTGTTGAAGAGGGGGTAGTCATAATTGAGTAATATTGCTGTTTCCTGTTTAACTCTTGATAGTTGTAAAGTTAAAAGGTTTGGGGTTGACCCTTTTGTAATGTTCCCTAGTGTTTAAGTGTGTTGTTGCTCCCAGAAGGATGGGGATCTTCCTAGAAATGTTTCAGGTAGGGAACAGTGATGTCCCCCGGATCCTAATTGGACTAGACCACGACCAATCAGACGACGCCGTGCAGGAATGATTGGACAGGGATGCACCTAGGAAACGAGCCAATCACCTCGGAGAGAAGGAACCAATCGCACGGAGGATCCAAAAGTGACCAATGGGGAACCAAGGACAGCTTATAAAAGCAGACTGGTGCTTTGCACCTGGCCCTTTTCTCTCGTCATGTTGGCAGGGAAAGCACCCAGCCTTGTGCACGTGCTGTTTGGGTCTGCCATGCCATTTTGTTCTTGGCTGTTCGGTTATCAATGAATTGTTAAATTACAACGGCGTGAGACCGTCCTTCTCACATGGATGAGACATCTCTTTCAGCACTGCTCACTCTTTTTATAATTTAAATGGTGTGGTTTTTTCCCTGTGTTTTTCAAAGCTCATAGCCTGCTTCCAACCTTGCTCTCAGAAGATAAAACTTTATATCCTGTCCTGGTTTCGGCCCAGATCAGCAGGAGGGGCGTGGCCAAGACTGCAATGTTATTTGATAGAGAGGATGTTCAGAATGATGTAAAATCCGTGCTTCCTCAGAGACTTAATATGGGACATTTGTAATGGTTTGGCACGGCCTGGTTTTCGGTAGCAGGGGGCCACAAAGATGGCTCCTGTGGGAAGCTGCTGGAAGCTTCCACCATGCCCAGCAGAGCCAATGGCTGATGGCTCTGAAGATGGACATGCTGCTGGCCAAACCTTGGCCAATGAGAGAGGCTGGTAATGCCTCTGTGATGACATATTTAAGACGGAAATCAAAACAAAGTCAGGGGTTCTTGCTACTAGGTAGAGGAGAGGAGGAGGGAGGGAGGGAAAACAACATGGTGACACCAAGGTCAGTGGAGAAGGAGGGGGAGGAGATGCTCCAGGCGCTGGAGCCGAGATTCCTCTGCAGGCCGTGGTGCAGACCATGGTGAAGCAGCTGTGCCGCTGCAGCCCATGGGGATCCACGGGGAAGGCAGAGATCCACCCACAGCCCATGGGGGAGGTGCCCACACTGGAGCGGGTGGATGCCTGGAGGAGGCTGGGATCCAGTGGAAGTTCTGGAGGAGACAGGGGGCCCTGCTTCCAGGCTGGAGCAGCGTGTCCTTGGAGGACTGCATCCCATGGAAAGAGAGACCCGCGGGCAGCAGTTTTGGGAGGACTGTGTGCCCATGAAGGAGTTCACGTTGCAGCAGGTGCAGTTTGGCTGCTGCTCGTGAGAGTGGACCCACGCCAGACAAGCTCACAGAGAACTGTCTCCCGTGGGAGGGACCCCACTGTCTCACAAGGGAAGGACTCCTTTCCCAGAGCAGCAGAAGAAAAATCTCAGTGATAGACTGACCAAAACCCCCACTCCCTGTCTCCCTGTGCTGTTGGTGGGAAGGAGGGAGAGGCTGGGCGGAAAAAGGTGTTTTAAGGGCTTATTTTACTTCTCATCATTCTCCTCTGATTCTGTTAGTAATAAATTCGCTTTGCAACCTTAAGCTGAGCCTGTTTTACCATTGAAATGTTTCTCCCACTCTTTATCTCACTCATGAAGCCTTTGTTAATTTTTTTTTTCTCTTTTCCTCTCCACTGCCCAGCTGTAGCAGGGGAGGATGAGTGAGCGACTCTCATGGGTGCCTGGTATTGGGCCAGTGTCAAACCACGACAGACATTAAATCTAGAAAATTAGTACTGAAAATCTTAACTAGGGCTGATTTCAAGACTAATTATAAAAGCTTTTTTAGAATTCAAGAATTGATTAAAATTAAAAGCTGATATTTACCTGATAAACTCAAGAGAGCTAGCAAATTAGTTGTCATATTGTAAGTCAAATATTTAAATTTTGAATTACTCATTCTGTAACTCTCTGAGTTACAAAGTCAAGAATTATTTTGAAGCCTTTGCTGATTGCCAGGTATATCTCTGACATATGACTGGTTTTGTTTAGCTATTTCTATCATTTGCTTTTAAAAAAACATGAATGTGTCTAGTCTACTAAAGGCTGCCTTCCCATATCAGATTAAGCATCTGTGTAAAAGCATTAAACAGCCATAACTCTATCCAGAATATTAGTGCTATTAGTGCTATTCTGCTTCTCAGGATGAGGAAAATAGTGTAAGTTCAGAAAACTGTGAACTTCACTGCATACAGGCAAACTTCTGATTGATCCAGTCTCATCATCACTGCATAGTTGGCACTTTTGTTTGCATCCAAAGGAACAAAAGGCAGCTGTGTAGCAACGCAGTACCAAATTGTGTCTGACAGATCTCTTCCATAAAAGCAGTCAGACTTCTGCAAATTAGATCTTTATCTGAAGACAGAAGTTTTCATACAGGTAGGCAGAGAATTCTCATTTCACTTTTAATGCTGGAAAACTAATAGGTCACTTTTTTGGTATATGCAGAAATTATGGGCTTCTGCAGTTAAGCATGGATGAATCAATAATATAATTTAAAAAAGTGATTTATATGTTTTACAGAAACTTAGTTCTTACATTTAATAAGCTATAATGCATGGCTAACCAAACTACTTGTAGAACTGGAGTAATATGTTTTGAGTTTACTTCTTGAAATACTTTATGTTGCATAGCCTGAATAACTTGAAACTTACATAAATGTAGTGCTACCAAAAAATGCTTATGATTGAAAGCATTATAATAATTCATTAATCCTATAATCTTTCCTTTTTTTATGAAATTAATTGCCAAAGTGCTTTTTTCTCTTTTTTTTTCAGCTGGTAATGATAGTTGTCTGTTCATTTTGTGTTACAAAAAATAAATAAATCAAAACTCATGGAGTTCTTTTCAGCTTCTGTGATTTCATGTGTCTTCATATTTGGGATTCAGTCCAGCTAAAACAGCAGGACTCTATATCAGTGCTCTGTAAATTCTATTTATCATATTAATTTCTATATTAACCATCAACTAAGGAGAAAAAAAATGATGCACAGGTGATATTTTGCACAATGTTATGCAAAACAGTCATAAACAAATCAAACAGAAGCCTCAGTGGATGAGCAAACACCCAACAAAACCCCTGCTAGCTGTTCTTTAAAGCAGACCCTCAGTGGGAGGAGAGGTCATGGGGGAACAGACATAGATAGCTCTCATTTCCCTCACAGCTAGACAATTAATTCACTTAACCTCCTGATTGGCCAGCTGATCTTGAAAGGTTTGTTGCATAAAGAAAATTTGTTTCATTTGTAGAAAATAGCTCTCATCCTTTATGTATTTTCCATCAACAGCTTGCAGCTTCTGTATTCCCCCACCACGCCCCCCAGATCTGTGATGAGGAACTAGAGCTCCAGGTCACAAGAGAGAAACTGCCTACATCGTGGTGAAAATCCTTCCAGAGTAATTTAAGAATGTTATTAAAAACAACTTTTTTATAAGATTGGTTGAAGCATTTGATATCTACCTGATGCAAATTCTTCTTCAGTGGGTGACAGCCGGGATAACAAATACAGTGACATTTAAAGAACAATAAATAGTCTTGAACATGGAAGTGCAAAATAATTGTTTAGAAAATTGATGGGAATTATGATTTCAAAGAAAGGAAGGAGAATATTTAATATATAGAATTTTCTACAGCAATCAATTTCCTGCATGATAATTAAAAACATTTGCTGTTCTGTTGCTTCAATAAACTGCACTATTGGTGAATCTGCATTGTGTAAGCTCTCATGGAACTTGGCCAGACCTTATGTATTGCATTGGTAAACTGCATGATTCATGAATCAGTGATTGTGCAAGTTTAATAAAACTCAACCAGACTGGTAGTGCTGAATTGGCTATAATCAAAAATTACGCCAAGCCACACCCAACCCTTCTGATCCCTGAGAACCAGCTGTAAGGAAAAGGGGTATATATCCTGCCAAACATCTATATCCTTATTGCGAGAGAAGGTAAAGCAAAATGAAGCAGAAATGCTTTCTGTAAAATAATTTTAATAGAATGAATATAAGTTGGCATTGGGTTAAGCTAAAGGAGTCTGTAGAAATATTGATCACAATCATGTCTCTCTCCAGAAGATCTTTATAACTAAATCATAAAAATAACACATTTTGCAGATAAATAAACATCATGTCAAACTCTGTGATCCCATAATTAAATGTATAAGATGCAAGGGTAATACATAAAGCAACCATTGTTTCTGTATTTAATTTATATTTATTTTTAAAAGAGTAGGATTAAGAACAAGAGACAGAGACGTTAAGTAGCGCGCTAATTATGCTTTTGGCCTTATTTGTACAGGAATATAAAACATTGTATAAAATGGTAGCCATAATAGGGATTGAACAAGTTGGAAAGAAAAAAAAAACAAAACCAAAAAACACCCCACCTATCTCTCCTCAGGTTCCCTCAGGAGCAAACATACGGAATTTTTTGCTTGGCTTCAGAGGTTACCTGAAACAAAGCAGTACAGAGAGTCAGTAGAGGATGATCATTAGTCTTTAACTTCTCAGACAGCACAATGAAATCAGTAGCATATTAAGAAGTTCCCTATCTCTTATACCTAATAAAATCCAAGTTCACAAAGAGCTCAATATATTATGTGGATAAATAGGAGATACATACTCTTGTCCTTCTGACGTGCCCACATTTTTGCAAACTTCAGTTTCTAAACTGTCATTGATTAAGTTTTGCCTGAGTTATCTAAAATATTTGCTTTAGGACTATCTACCATTGCTATATGAGCTATTTCTGCTACAGAGATTTGCCATTCAGAACCAGACAACAAGAGAGTTTTCAAAAATTGATCAATTGAATTATTCTTTTGTTCAGCTTTTAGCACAGCTAGTTAAAGAAAAAGAAGTAAAAAATAATTTTAAAAGCATCTTTTGTAATGTGAACAGTTATTAAATCTCCGACACAGTCAATGGATACAATAATTTAAATTAATTTAAATGGCAAGTGGGTGGTAGTGATGGAGACGATAAAATAATATGAAGAGATAAAAGCTGCAACAGTACCTCTGTCAAACAAGGATGATGAAGACTCCTCTAGTAGGAAGAAAGGGGAGCTGATGAGCTTCAACAGGAAAGATAAAGCAAGTCTCTTCTCCCTTGGACAAAGCATTCTCCCTTCTTGCTTCTCACCCTGCATTGTGATCTACCAGCTAGCTTCCCTCTTTTCTTTTTGGACTACCACAAGCAGTTTGGCTCGTCTTTTGGGCACATCTGTTGCTTCAGATGTCACTGGCCATGGATTGGTCTGCTGTCGTCTATTTCCCCAAAATTAATGTGAAATAGTAAGCATGGTTCTATAGTAAGACCAATTGTACCTGTGAGAGCTTCCATATTTTCTATTTCTTATTTAACATTGCAAACTGAATCTTTTCCTAAGGAGTCAGATAGGGGCACTGCCTTACCTCTGCAGGATATGCATCTGATCAAACCCGGAGTCTGTGTCAAGGATGGGAGCTGAGCAGTTTTACTCAGATAAAATTTAGCATTACACTTCCACTTTTTTCTAAACTCCAGAAGTTTGCACTGGTTTCTAATGAATAAGTTATTCTGCAACATGAACACCATGTCATGTTTTCTGTGTTATGCTGAGTGCATTTACTGAAATATCAACTCAAGTGAAACTGTATGTGTGACGGATATACTGCATTGATCGGAGATGCTTCCCTGGAATAAGGTCAAATTAGTGATGGAAGTGTAAAAAATGCCTCATAAGGTTGTTTTACAAATGATGTGGACATTCCTATCTATGCTATTAATTATGTAAAGAATTATCAGAAATTAAATGCACAGTACTTGTAAAAGTTTCTGAAGCACTATAGAAAGCAGTGTTTTCCTGGAAATTCATAAAATGTTCACTTTGCTATCCAAATCAAGTCTGAAATTGGTTGCTATTTTAAAAAAGTGAGGAACAAAAGCTGACTGAATAGATGGATATTTCAATGCAAATATGTAACCTCAGAAACTCTCTTTAAAGTTGATATTTTGAATGTTCTGCTATTTGTTCTTCATGATAGTAATGCAATTTCCATACTGTTATCTAAACCTACAAATATCACATGCAAAATACATACACATATATATGCATAGAGGCTATACTGGCATTTCGTTTTTTTCACTTAAGGAGCTGAAAGTGAGTACAAACATTGTAATTTTATACAGAATACAGCATACTTCTGAAGGGTTAAACTTCTTAATTTGCCAGTCATCTGTTCTTTTCTAGGAATACACGTTCGAGTGAAATATATTAGCTTAAATACTTTGCTGTAGTCCAGAAATCATAATAAAATAGAAATAAATCCCCCAATTTACCCTACTCACTAGAGATTAGTGTTCTAATCTATGACACCATGCAAGTGTTGGTGTTATTAACTGGAGTAATGACCTGAACCTGTGGGCAACGAGAATCGAGTTATAGAACTGCAGACATTGCTGGCGCCATTCCTTCCTTAATAACTCACTTCAATGTAAAAATAGGTGGAAAGGCTTGAGTCGTAGTTCATCAATAGAAAAGGGATTTTACCCTTCTGTAGTTCTCACTCTCACCACTGATTCTTCATTACTCAATCCTTTACAAATTCTCTGCCTCCAGTGTACTTGCTCACTGATCTGTCTTGGATGCCTGGTGCTTCTTGTTTTATTAGCTGTTATCTTGGATTTTACAAAACTCTTTACCAAAAACCCAGGTAGATTTTGTCACATGAACTGTTTTTACCAAACTTGTTTGGGTCGAGACCTCCATAAAAACCACAGGGCAGTTAAGCAGCACCTTAAGATTTTTGGAAATGTTTCGTGTTCTTATTTTGTCTTCCATCTCTTCACTACTTTTTGAACTAAAGACACAACCTTCAGTATTTCAAAAACAAACAATCAAAACAAAACAAAAAACACAGATAAACAAACAGTCAAACAAACAAACCCAAAAACCAAACAGACAAACAAACAAATCAGAAAAAAGCCCCCTGTGGAAATTCCATATATTTTCAGGTATATAGGGAGTTTAAAAATTAAGAAATGCCTATCTCAACAATGGCTGCTTTCTTGGAGACAGAAAGACAGAGAAAGAACATATTTACAGAGTTCATATTTAAATTATTCCAGAGTTGCAATATGTATAGATAAACCCAAGGCATAGGCAAACTTTCCATTTAGTCCTTCCAATCTTTTCTTCTCTTGGAGAGAGATCTGTTTTTATGAGATTGTCAGATAGCATGTTATGTCTACATTAGTCTCTAAGAAAGATTTCTGGATGTGTACAGGCAAAAGAGATGAGCAAATGGTCTTGGTGCTTTGGTTGTCACTATTAATTTTCCTGAACCTGTTTGCTTACTATTAATTATGCATGTGCTAGCAAGGATGTTAGGAATGTCAGACCAGCTTTGCTAAAATGGTAAGTAAAGTTGCAACAAACTCAATGGAATGAAAACACTGAATAAGTAAAAGGTTGTTATTTATAATAGATGGGCTTTCTTAAGTGATATTGATTTAGAAAAGGCTCACTTGACAAGAAATATCACTGTGCTTTTAACAGGCATTAATCACCAGATGGCAGTGGCCTTTTAGAAAAAAATATTTATTTGATTATATTTTTACTAAAGTCCAGATCATGATACAATATATCACACTCGAATGAAATATTTGCAGAAACTTTCCAGAATATTAATGCTTCCTCTATAATGGTAACTCCCACCAAAGACTATGGGTAAATATTTATTTCTTTAGACAGTTTCATCACTTGTTTTTAATTTTTAGGACAGAATATCATGTATTACTAGCAGAACACAAGTTTGAGTGAATTCAAATGAAATCTGTTCCCTGAAACTCTGTACTCTCATGGGAAGGTGCCAAACATATTCAAGTAAAATTGAAGTCTGGAATTGTCTTGATTTGTTTTAATAGTTTATTGCACTAGCTGTGAAACACTTGGGTAGCTAAAGTCGACTCAGAAAATAAAATGGTGGTTGTTTGTAGAGGTTTGGGTTCTT
>VWPU01004334.1:0-34047 GCA_013398955.1 Callaeas wilsoni | reverse complement strand
CTCCCCTCCTCCTCAGCTTGCAGCAGATCAAACAAATAATCCGCAAGGTGAACTCTTGCAACTGTAATTTCATTTTGCAAGTTCTTGAATGTCTACTTTGCATTTGGGGGGGGGGGGTGTCGTTTCTTACTTTAAATTATTTTTTGTTTTTGGTCTTCAATTTTTCACTGCTGAGTTTCTCTTTTTCTACCTTCATTCCTTCAAAGCTCTGACTTTATTTTCAAACTTTTTTGCTCTTATGTTCTATTACCCACTGATAAAATCAGTGCAGCATCCACCACTGATAGAGCATAGAAACCTTACTTTCTGCCTATGTATTTTAAAGGTCATTAATGTTTCCATATTAGAGGATGACAGATGATATATGTCATCACAAACTTCTCTGTGAGCAGACAAGCTATATAACTTGGTTAGATGTTTAAAAAGTTATGTAGAATCAAGAATACAATGATTAGGAATTTTTAAAAATCTACTGAATATTTGATAGGAAACGAAGAAAATGTAAGAAGTAGACAAGTTACGACTTTAGAATTTTTATTGCAGTGCGTCCTTCATTTAACTTCTGATGATGTTGCGTCTTTCAAGATATTCATACAACATGAAAAAGCCTGTTTTCATCTACATAACGTGAAAAATATCCCATCACTTTTAACTACTTAACTTCTTATGATTTTTTTTACTTTTCTAGCAATAAGAATCAGCTTTTAAAAGACAATTTTGTCTTATAGAGATTGCAAAATTATTAGGACTTAATAAATTATTTAGCCTTGAAGACATATACTGCTCAGACTGAGAGGTACCTTATATAATTATAATTTTAAAAACTCCTGAATTTTCATTCACAGAATTTCAACTCACAAGCCTTTCCTTTTTGGCAGATTCTAAGGCCCATTTCCACAATAAGAAGAGATTGTTTTTTACAGTTCCATGTGTTCAATTACAATTATCCAATTAGTTTAGAGAGTTGACATTCCTGGCTTAAAGTCATAAGAATTACAAGGAAAAGATATCTTTGACTACAAAAGATGTTATGTCTTTTGACTGTCTTGAATCAGGCATATTACTTGTAAATTCCACTCAGTATTCTGAAGAATTTCAGAGGGGGTTATTGTCTGAGCTATTTTTTTTTTTTCTTCTTTTTTGTTTGATTTTTCGTCATATGAAAAGGAGTTTAATGTAGTTACACGTCTTCTAAAGCAGAAGATTTCAGTGAAATAATACATATAATTACATTGCAGAAAAAAAGCTCTGGTCTAACAATACAACCTTTTGATTTGCCATGTCTTTATTCATCGTTCTATGATCACATTACATGACTACTGCTGAAAATAAAACCAAAGATGTAATATTTAAAGTATGAAATTATAAACATCTGGTGTTTTGAAGACAGACAACAAGAAAACTTTATTTTGCACATGGAGGGAAATTCACAGGTTCTTAAACCCAAAGTGCCAACAATCTGTACGTTTCATTTATTTCTATATTTTTATTTGCTATTTTTCATGGTCAGAAATTCAGTGGAAGTAGTTGGAAGATGTAGGTCCTCTACTGAACAGGGCTGGCAAGATAGTTGCAAATGACACAGAAAAGGCTGAAGTATCCTGTGTCTTCTATGACTCAGTTTTCATGGGGAAGCATCCAGTCCCCAAGTATCCATCTGAAATAAAGAATGACAAAGCAAATAACAAAATAACATCTAGGATGAAAAAAAAAATTGAGTGAAAAATTGCTTGTCTAACAACATCCCCCAGTCTTTGGGGACAAACTGGCAGAATAGGACTGAAGAGATGTACCATGATATGATTGGAAAGCTGGATGAACTATCAAGCTCAAGTCAAGCATGAAGGGAGATGATTAATGGTTCAAAAGCTGAACTGACAAATTAGACTCCATATGCCGTAAGAATTTTTCACCATCCATATGGAAATCTTATAGGGTGAGGGGACCCTGCTGATCATTCCTTGGCTCTCCAGCTGAGTCTCGGTTGGTTCAACACTGTCACTGGTGCACTGTGCTGGTAGTGATAGGCACCTGACACTCTTTTGCTTTCAGCAACCCCACAACAAAAGGGAGAGATCAGACAAGATAGAACAGCTTCTAATTTTGCTCCACCACCAAGGCAACTATACTGAAAACCCAATGGTTTACTTTTGAGTCTTTGAAATACCCTTTGCTGAGATAATTAGTTTATGTCAAAGATGCATGGAACATCTGGACCATCAAAATCGAATACTTTTGCCACTCATTCCTAGTTAGACTCACTTCAGCTTCCAATACATTTAGCTGTTGAGATCCTCTTGTCACTCTGGAAATACAGATTGGTCCTGCTCCTGAATAGTTTGAAGGCATAAGGGTACACTGTGCACCAGTATCTTACTAGACCCTTTTACCTCTGTGGGCTTGATGTGCCAGGCCATCGAATTCACACATACCAGCAAATCTGGTTGTCCCTCTCCTCCACCTGATCAGAGGCCAGGCCCTTCTAACACTGATCATAGGATTCTCCACTTACCTCTTGTGAAAACAGATCAGAATTCTTTCCCGTATAATGAGGAGTAAGATCAGCAGTTCTATGCTCTCTGGGTTGCTGCCCACTGGAGACTGGAGTAGCAAATTTCCTGTAAGAACTCCCATTTGTGATTGTTTTTCCCTGCAATTCCCACACCTATGCTTCTAGGAAAGAGGGAGTTTTTCCATCCCACCTCCTCATGTTGTCTCTATGGTCACACATGATATTGTATGATGTGTACCTTCTGTATCCTCTCTCTGGAGAAAAAGAACCACTTACTGTTAATAGCCGAGATGTAAGTGCACACAGGTGGGAAAGGGGACATATCTTCTTTTGATTTGCTGGAACCCCTGGGATAGTTTTGGACACCTTTTGGACAGTTTTTTGACAGCCAAAATGCCATCCTATAGGGAGAAGAGAGGTTTTCTTCATATTTCCAGAGATTCATGTATTAATGGTGATTCTTTGTCTCTCCAGGTCATTACTGCCATTGGGTTGGCACATGACAGCTGTGTGCTCTGTTCAAATTTCTACCACATGATTCATCTGCATTGGACTTCTGGATCTGCAGGTGACTGCATGTTGTTTAAATCATAATAGATCATCTCCATCACAGCCAATTCCCTCCGGTACTAGATACTGCTCTCCATTGTGGCCCACTTACCTGCGTGATGCACAATATTTACCTTTAAAGAGATTCCTTTCCTTCACACTTGACAGGAGTTACCTCCAGAGACTCAGGACTTCTGTTCCTTTTCCAACCGCCTTATCAAAGCCTCTTTCCCTAGAAAGTGATGCCATCTCTTTGACCTCCCTGTCCTCTAATGGCAGGCTGTCACAGCATCAGACAAGCCAGGTGATAACATGCTGAAATTTTTTCACATATCCTGTAACTCACTCAGAGATAGGAATTTGGTGTTTACCTCTTGTTCTGCCTCCTCCTCCTGTTCTGCAGTAACCCTGCTTTGTTGTCCTTTAGTAAACAAGCTGGCTTTCATGCCCATTTCTTCTTATAGAGAGGTAACTGATACTGGCATGGATTGGTTCTCTGGTTCAGCTGCGTCACTCATTGGCAGGGTCTGAGTAGCTGCAATGCCCATCACTGATGTTCGAGCAGCCACAGCGCTCATCACCAGGCTTTGTGTAGGTGCAGTGCTTGTCACAGGGGTTGGAGTAGCCACAAAGAGTTGTTTAACCATAAACAAGATCTGAACGGCATTCATGGTTCCTAGCAATAGGACCACGTTGGCTTCAACATCCCAAGGATATTCAAAATTTTCAAATTTCTTAAACACTATTGCAATTGTCCTGCAGGAGAAGGGGAAGATATGGGAGGATGTCTCCTCTACAGACTCTCTCAGAGCAGGTAAAGGTGTAATTATTAATCATTTCCGATAGATGGCTCCCGAAGTACAGAGCTGACAGCAGCGCTGAGTACAAATACCAAATTGGTTTCAGGACCAGTAATTCCATCATACCATAAGACACTGTTACAAAGTTCAGCAATATGATAACCTTAGCCCAGCGCCCAGGGGTGATAAATAGCACAACAAGAAACACACACTGCAAGTAAAGTTAAATGCAACTCTGAGAACAAGCACAACTCTGAGAGCAAATAAATATTATAACCAGCAACTATTAAACTTACATAAGCTTGTAAAAAATTTGTTTCTACGTGCTCTTGACAGATCTGTTGTTATAGCGATCCTTCATCCCCCACCTTATGTTCCAAAAAGGACTGTTGTGGTTTAACCCCAGCCAGCAACTAAACACCACCCTGCTGCTGGCTCACTCCAGCCACCTCCCCCACTAGGATGGGGGAGAGAACTGAAAAAACCTAAAACCCGTGGGTTGAAATAAGAAGAGTTTAATATCTAAAATAACAATAATAATGATAATAATAATAGCAACAAGAAAAAAGGAAAAGGAAAAGGAAAAGGAAAAGGAAAAGGAAAAGGAAAAGAAAAGAAAAAGAAAAGAAAAAAAAGAAAAAGAAAAAGAAAAAGAAAAAAAGAAAAAAAGGAAAAGGAAAAAAAAAAAAAAAGAAAAAAAAAAAAAAAAAAAAAAAAAAAAAAAAAAAAAAAAAAAGGAAAAAAAAAAAAAAAGAAAAAAAAAAGAAAAAGAAAAAAAGAGAAAGATAAAGAAAAAGAACCCAGGAAAGACAGGAGATGAGCAATACAATTGCTCACCATGCTCTGACTCATGCTCTGGCCATTCCCAGTACTGAACAGCCCCTTCTGACCAACCGTCTCCAGTTTATATATGGGAAATGATGTCCTAGTATATGGATAGTCACGTTGTCCAGTTCAGGTCAAGTGTTCTGGCTGTGCTCCCTCCCAGCTTCTCGTCCCTTTGCTCACTGATGGAGTATGGGAAACTGGAAGTCCCTGACTTAGTGTAAGCAATACTAGTAGCAACCAAAACGAGCTTCAAAATTTGTGTAATTTCTTCACTTCACAGGAAATGCCCTTTCCCAGTTCTTATTCCCTCGTTTACAGTTCAGTTCTAAACTGAATCAGAAACACTTTTGAAAATAAAGAATATCAGTGAAAAGCTGTGTGTGCCAGGAGAAGGGCTTGGATCAATTCGTTGCCATCCTGTAGAGATCAGGACATCCTGTGAATGATTTCCCCACAGCAAGCAGGTTCCACATATAGGTACAGCAGAAGGATAGATCAGGGCCAGAGAGCGGTGTCTGGGAACATCGTCCTGTAGTGCAGTAAATACAGTCATGCCACAGGCAGTACCAGGCCATGGCTTTATGCTCAGTTCACATAGCCTTGGGACTGAGGCTTGTTAGTCTTACTTTTTTTAACGTGTTAAATTCGCTAAGCATTTATCCTCTGAAGTCAGTTAAACTACTTATTCAAATAAAACCATTGACATTTTGTTATTATTTATTGTCGAATCAAAGTGCATTTTGAGAATTGTGACATTAATTTTACTTGTTTTGCAGGTCATTTTTTAAATATTGGGAAAATCAACAATAGCTGGATTTAAGTCCATTTGTCTTTTTCTCTCCAACATTGATAAAGGAATTATTTTAAGCCAGGGATGTAATGACATGGTTTTTTTCAACCTAGTTTGATAAAGCTTTAATATTTAAATCCCACCATAAATTCCTTCCACTCTTCACTGACCTAGGCTTTTACATCTATGTCATGCACATTTACTTTGTAGACTGCATCTATGTTGGTAACTTAAAGAGAACCAGGCAAGCAATGCAATTGTTTGCATTTTTAAGCCCTTAGACCATTCTCAGAACATTTTTGACCTGAGCCAAGCAGCAAGCTCTTAACTAATTCATAGATATATTTTAGAAAGTTGAATATTCCAGTTACTGGGTCTAAATGTTAGCTGGCATTTTATGTGTAGCCACTCTCCTTTAGTGGCTAAAAGCATTTATTAATATATATGGGCCATTCAATTTAACCCCGTGCCCAGAAAGGTTTCTGACTTCTGTTTAATCTGACATTGCTATTGACATAGCTTTAGCTTCTGAGATTGAAGATTTTCATACATCATGTTCTCCTGATGATATCCAAACTGGAGGCTGGTGTACTTTGAAAAGAGTTTGACTAATTTGCAAGAACAGCTTTTTTGGTTAATAGGGTAAATTTTTGCCATTTTAGGAAAATGTTCATTAACAGTATGGAAAATTATAAGTGCACAAAAATCGTGCAAGGGCTTGCAGATATTTTAAACTTAATTTCTTCAGATACCTTCCATGAGACAATAACCTTTTTTGATACAGCATCTTCCATCCGAAGATCTCAAAGTATTCCTAAACATTAATAAGTGAGTCAGTGAAACCTTGTAGCATAGCAGTGAGCTAGGGAAAATTGAAAGCTGGGTTTATAATTTATTATAATTGCAACTCCATATCAGTGCATGCCTCTGAGAAGCAGAAAAGCCATGTAAACCAAAAATCCCACAGCCTGCCTAAAGACAACGTATCACCATTTGATGAGAACAGGTTAATAAAGAGTAATTAATCTACTTGCCAAACATTGGTGAGTGTAACTCCCACCAGTATTAAACTCCAGACTGCTATTTTCTCCCTTTAACAGAGATTTAGCTCCCTTTAGTCAAATACCCAAATTCTGCAATAAACATGAGGTGTCTAATCCTTGATAGCAATCACAGTACCTTTATGGCACCATTTCCCAAATGTTTTGCCCTGTACTTTCTCCTAATCAGCAGACTTACTATTGAAATTGCCTTCATTCAGAGTGGAAAAGGGAGATTGTCCAGACAGCTAGGCCTACAGTAAGGGATCCCCAGAAGCCCCCTTTTATGAGAATGAAGCAGTTGCAGGTACAAGGTTTGCATCAGACATGAATGCCGTCACTAGATGGTGTGGATCAGGTCCTCAGCATAGTTCACTTTAACGAGTACCTGCTATAAGATGACCAATACCAAACACAACATCACAGAACAACTTGGCTCAAAACCCTCTCAGAACTCCTCTCACTTGCTACAAGTATATCCTTGCTATGCAGAGGATAACCAGAGGTAAATCACTGCACAAAAGAAGCAGAAGCAAGTGCAGTTTCATCATTTTCTTTCATTATTTTTAGAGAGTTCTTCAGTCTTGTGTGACCAGTGCTCCTAACCATATGTTACATTTATTTTGATTGTTCTGTCTTTACTTTTTGCAGCAACAATAATTTTTGCCATCTTTTCTAGGCTATTATTTTAAGTCTTCCTTTTAAAATAGCCTATGCTTTGGTGAATAAGAATTATTTATCCAGATTTATAGTTATGTTAGCCCTATCTGCTGCATGGTCAGACAGAGTCCTGTTATTGTTTTTCCTACTACCTCAAATTGCAGTAAAAAATTCTTTTTAAAATGGTCCTCAAAATACCTGGACTTGTTACAATGCAGAAACAATTATAGCCACAAGAGAGAGCTCTTGTAAAAAACATAAGGCTACTTGAGAAATAAGTACA
This sequence comes from Callaeas wilsoni, assembly GCA_013398955.1. Lineage (NCBI taxonomy): Eukaryota > Metazoa > Chordata > Aves > Passeriformes > Callaeidae > Callaeas > Callaeas wilsoni. The sequence continues at coordinate 26,585 of VWPU01004334.1, read as the reverse complement.
TTTTGCACTTTAACAATGAAAAATAGTTTTAGTAATTAGTGTTTACTTTAATTATTGTATTTCAGGAAATTAAACACTGATGTAAATTAGCACAGTATTCCCAATTCCATTTATATTCACCTTTTTATTTGTTTTTAATTAAAGCAAAGAACTAGTAAATAGCATACATAGCTACATTTTTTTTGAAATAACAAACTATGTTATGCAATCATATTTTCTTTAAGATTTGATCCTTTGCTCTTTGCTTACACAGTGCAATGACCCTTAGAGGCAAAACAGATCAATTCAACATGAAAATGCAGCTCCACTCCCAGTAAGGTGTTTGCTTTACAGAATAAGGTTTATGTCAGAGAAAATCTTCCTCACGCCATTTGTGGGTTAAATTGTACCTTTTTAGGTGCTTAAATACAAGCTTATACCTTTGGGACCTTTAGGAGGACATATCTCTCCATGTCCTAGAAGAGAATACTTTGTAAATGCAAAATAGAGCATGATACACATAGTCGTAAACCAGTGGAATTCTGCAGTATAACAGTAATTATATCTTGGTAACTGATACCCTATCTTGCTCAAAAACAAACTGAACTTTGTAGAGAGAACACAGGATTACAGGGGAGCTAGCTCTTCCTTCTTGATTTGAGCTACCTAGATTTGTTGAAGATCAAAGTGCAGTGCTGCCCTAGTTTATGTACAAATGGGTATCTGTTTGTGTCGCATCTTTCCCTGATAAAAATCATTTAAATCCAAAGGAATGAAGCTACTTTTGTTAACTGTTTCCCAGAGAACTGTTCCTCCGACTAGAGGGTTTGGCCTGTGGTTATGTTTAGCCCCTTGAAGTTCAATTCGAGTTTACAAAGCAGAAAACTGCCTCAATTGGAGAATGTAGTCTTTTATGTTTACAACCTTTTCTCACCACTTCTGATGACATACTTTATTCTACTCTCATTAAAATCAATGGCAAAGCTCTGTTTATTCCAGTCACTGCAGGATCTGGCCATTAATATGTTAATTTCTAATCTTCCCTTCCAAATTCTACCATCTGCTTTTTTTTTCCCCTGTTTTGAATTAAAAAAATGTGTGTTACAGACATATTTTCAGTTACTAATGTTATTACTTTCCTTATGCCTGATTCTCTCCAGCTGAACTTTCCAGATGGTATCCAAGATCCAAGCATCTTTACTTTAGATTCTTCATTTTAAAGTTGCTACTGCTTGATAAATATTGAATTAGAATAACAACCTTTCTCAGGTACCAAAATAGCTCACCCTTCTGATCTCATTATTTTCTTCCATTCTTTCTCTAAATCTAATAGCTTTCTGTCCTCAAATTGCAGTGCTTAAAATATCTATGACTCATTAATTGTAAAAAAATGGTCTTTTTATTCATTAGTAGTAGAGCTTTTCATTGAACGTCCCAGCAGTGGCCCAAGACAATTTAGATAAAAAACCATTACCTCTTCTGTCTAGACAGGAATGAATTTGTAGTTTTGCCCTTTTGCATGGAAATGATGGAGAATTGTTGTCATTTGATGTAATACAGAAAAGACTTTTGCACCTTTAAACTGCAGAGTAGATACTGTCAACATTCCTTTTAGGATCAAGGTGGTCATAATCCATCCAAGTACTCAAACAGATACTTTTCCTTAATGATGTAATTTCACAGTAATTGTGAATGTACTTAAAGTTACACTTCTGTGCAATACATAGGCTTTGAGGGCTTTTTTATTTGAATGGAAAGAAAGGGGATTATTTTTCTTTCTTTTAAATAAAACATCACCAGGCTTCATTCTCCCTAATATAGACTTCACACAAAATACAGATCACTAAATTCTAAGCCTGGAAATAAAACCCTTCAATCCATAACTAATACTGAGTAGCAGATGGAATCATCAGACAAGACAAGTCTGCATGTCTTATGATACCCAGTAACTACAGACATGAATAAAGTACATATTTAATCAGAAGTATTTATAGGACACACATTGTTATGTATGTCATCTATGTTCCATAAGTTTATAGAACATACATAGCTGTATTGCAGGTTTCCTTTCTCTTCCCAGAAAACTTTATAATACTTTAATATTTCCTTATACTCAATATATATATATATAAATAAAAAAAGTCGTTCATTTGGGTTTCAGTTAAGGAAGCAACCTTCCTTTCTCAGAAATGCAATTGCACGTTTACTTAAAGTCTCCTGACATGAGTCTAAGCCTTTTATAGATCCAACACTGAGTTTTAAAATTCTTTCAAGGTAGTCAGGCTAAACCACAGTAGCTGCTAAAATTTATGCTGAAAATGTTCAGTTACAAAATGTTTGGTTTATTTTTCCAGTCACTTCTTTTGTGCCTGCTTTCAAAGTACTTTTTCAGCTACAGCAGAAGCTGTTTTCAGAACACTGAGTGCCAGTCAAGCAAGCTCCTGCCTACCTACAAAATGTGTGCAAACATGCTTGTAGTAATTCTAAATAACATCAGTGCTTTTTGTCTTGAATACTTTCTAGCTATGTCCAGGCTCTGACATTTCCATCCTCAATAGCTGCATCTGCGGCAGGTTGTTTTCAGGTGTGGATATGCCTTGCACGTGTTACCTGTAGTCTTCCAGTGGGTGTTTGAGCACAGCAGTGGTGGACCCAAGTGATTTCCTTCCTGGTGGAATCATAATCAAAGTAATTTCTGGGACACATCTACAGCACACCATCAGCACTGGAGATGAAAGGTTCTCCAGAGCTTGGCTCTTTAGAATGTATCTGTCATTCTTGGGAGCCATACAACTGACATAGACTACTAGTAAACTGTCACATGAATATGTGGTCCAAGGGCAAAAATCTGTGATGTGAAATCACAAATTTTTCACATGTTAGTGTAGAAACTGGTGATGTAAGTGCAATGAAAGAGAAGAAAAGTTATGCTATGAGAGGAAAGGAGTAGAACATCTCTTAATCTTGTTCAGCAACCAGAAGAAATCCCGAATACTGCATATTAAGAGTGATAACAATAACAAGACCATTTACAGGAAATGTATCTAAGGACATGTGAAGCAAAGAGTTTCTTGCATCTAACTATCATGGCTGACAGGTCACTGTGTTGTTTTACAGTAAGAAGTACTTTTGTAAGAGTTGCTAATAATTTGTTTATGAGCTGTGTATGTCCACAGATCCTGTATTTAAACAGATCTCCTCCCATTGTATTTACCACTCAGATGAATCATGGTTTTCAACACATATCTTACTAGACTAAGCTAGCCATAGGGTTTTATTCTCATATTGTAAAATAGATTTTCCATTCATCTTCATTTCTTCAAGTTCAAACTTGTGCTTCCTGACCATAGAAATGAATGCAACTACAGATAGATTAACATTTCCTTCTGCAAAAACATTACCAAGATTTCCAGACATTTATTTATTTTTCCTGAAGTTCTAAGACTTCATTGAGAAAACAGAAGATTATTGTCATCAAAGTTTCTCTTCATCTATCATGGACTCCAAAAAACCAGCCCCTAGTTTAGAGAGATTTTAGGTACTTCAAATTGCAACACAATTTCTGTGATATCAATATTCAACACAATGCCAGAGTGCTGGTAAAAATTTCCAACTTTGTGTTTTGCATGGACTTCAGGACCTATGCTTGAAAAAACAGGCAACTGGAAAAATAGTAAATATTTATTGCAAGACTGAACCTAAGAAACACTGCAATCTCCCTTTCATTTCAGTAATCCGCATTTAATGATCACCGAAAAGATGTCTTTATCCATTTCATAAATTTTTTATTAACTGATGGAAGATTTCCAACTTGAATTTTTTTATGATAGTATCATGCTGTTTAGATATCAAGTGTTTTCAATTAAACTTATCTTAGGAATTAATCTATTAGGGGAGGATGTTTAATAACTCTAATGTGACATATCTTCAACTAGTCCATTTATGTTTTATATCATTGTCAGTTTCTTTCTGTCTCTGATAATACCAATGTCCTTAATAAAATCTGTATTAAAACAACCCCAAAACATGATCCTTAGAACAAGGTACCTGGCTGTACTTGTCTCATTCTTCTTTCTTTCTTTCTTTTTTTTTTTAATCTGACTAATGTGTTTTTCTCCCACTATATTACCAGAATCTGTTAATATCGTCTTTAATACGTTAGTTTTTTAAGTAGCCAAGACATAGATTTTTCAGATATTCAACAAAATGATTACAAGCAGACAAAAATTTACTCACAGCTCACATATGATTTTCTAATTCCTGTTTCTCATTTTCTTTAGATTACATTTCCATTGCTGCTATATGCATCATCATCCTTATTGAAAAAAGAACGAAACAAGAGCAAAACAACTATTTAGTAGGTTAGCAACACCTACGTCATTCCTGATCTTTATCTTCCCCTCCACGGACTCTGATCCAATTTATCTTTTCATCCTCTTTCCGTATAGGTCTGTGGAAAATCTTTTCACCCTTCATTTTATATTCTTTAATTTCTTTGAATTTTATTTTTCGAACTTCCGAGACACAACTGTCCTGTATATACAGTCACAGAATCACAGAATGTTTGAGTTGACCTTGGGAGGTCACCTGGTCTAACCCCCCTGCTCAAGGACACCCTGAGGCAGTTGCTGAGGACAGTGTCTGGGTGGTTTTTGAATATCTCCACAGATGTGACTTCACAACCTTTCTGAGCAAACTGTACCAGTGCTCAGTTACCCTGACAGTAAAACAGATTTTCCTGATGTTTAGAAGTCCTGACAGTGGAGACCACTGTAAAGAGCCTGACCTTGTCTTCTTTACACTCTCCCTTCAAATATTTATATCCATTGATAACATCCTCCTAAGGTGAACTTCTCAGGATTGGAGAAAATGGCCTCAAGCTGAACCAGGGGACGTTTAGATGGGATATTAGAGAAAAATTTGTTCACTGAACGAGTGATCGGGCATTGGAACAGACTGCCCAGGGAAGTGGACAATCCTGAAACAGTTTATTATACATGTAGATACTGGACGTCCTGCGTCTGCAGGATAACTTTCTCATTAACCTACCTCTTATTGTGCAAGAGAACTCTAATTATTAAATTCTCTGCTCTTCCACAGGACATCTGAGAAAAAACTTTTCACCTATAGGCAGCCTTAGACTAAAACACCTCCTTTTTTTCCCATGGTTTTTATTTTTCAAGCAATATGAACTGTATGAGACTAACATTTTATTTTATTTTAATTTAATTTAATTTAATTTAATTTTATTTTATTTTATTTTACATTTTTATTTCCTATTTTTTAATCTTATTTAGCTTGCTTCTAAACAGCTTTCCTCACCCAGATGTGTTGTTAATATTATGCTCCAGGTAAAATAACCACCAAGTGAAACTTCAGTGAAAGTTATACCCATCTATTTTCCATTTTCCTAAAATTCATCCTAAGTTATAAAAGCATGCCTTTAATTAATGCCTATGTCTACCAACTCCTGGCTACACTGAGCTGAAGCATATCCAGTGTCTCTAACTGTAGGGGAGAAATAGAAAACTATGTATCTGGCTCAGAGCATTTTTGAAGCTGCGTTACTCTGCCAACCAAGATATGTGTATTCCCTAGTACAAAGAGTTTGTATATTGAATTTATACATCAATTGTCTTCATTTTATTGACTTTCAATAATTTGATCCTTTTAATAAGCCTCAAACCCTTACTCTAACAGATAGTTCTGCCTTCTGGACCCCCTGTCAATTTTATATTTTATTTTACATTATATTTAATATTCCAAATTAATGTAATGAGGATGTTCGAATGAGATATCTATTTAGTTTTAAAAAAATCTCCTGGAGCAACTTAAAATGTAGTATTTTCAAAGGTTAGAAATATTTTTTCCACACAATTAACATAAAACCATGCTTTCATAGCTCTCCTTAAGCTGGCACAAACTTTCTTAAAAGACTCCTTTGTAGGAGCTAAACGTAGCGCTGAACACATTTCTGCTATGGTAACTTCAACTTTCCCTAACATCTGACATCTCTTCTAGAGTGCAGGGAAAGGCATATGTTTTTTTTATCCAGAAAAATTATTCCTGTTTATCAGCTGATAATAAATTCCAGACTCTTCTAGCAATTATTTTTCACGTTTGGAAGATTCTGACTTTTATTAGATTCACTACTGAACAGCAAACACTTGACAAAGCTAAGTTAATACATAGTGGGTACCATGCTGAGAATTGTGTTTGTTCTGTTTTTAGAACCAAGAGTGTAGTGTAAGATGCTGAGTAGCATGAGACTGAAACTCACTAATGTGCATAGATACAGTTTTTAGGTAACATCCTACTGAAGATTTCCTCCCCACATAATTTTAATGATGTACTTTTTCTGTAAACACCTTGCAAAGCACCTACAAGTCCTCTTCAGCACTGCACTTTCATCTTCTTTGTCATGTTTGCTCCTTCAGTAAAGCTGCAAGGATGTGCATTCATCTCTCTGTGTCTTTGCTGTGATTCTGCTAGTAGCGGTACTCCTTTGTGGGACCTTAGAGCCCTCTGACTTTTATGTCTCAAAGGGTTCTGTACAGTGACATAATTTTTGAGCTCCTAAGACTGCTTCAGGATGTATAAGATTTTGCTGATATTTGAAGTTTGGACTGTTTTTCCTCCCATTATAATAATTTTGACCACCATATAATCCTCAAATCTGAGGGTTTTAGTGCTACAGAAATATCCATCATCTGGAAGCATTCTCTGAAGATATATTTCATTCTAAAATGAATCCAAAATACCAACATTGTTTGAATGATCATAAATAAGATTCACAGCTTACACTGGCTTCACCTTTCCCTCCAATACTAGAATTTGATATTGTTTCTCTTGTGTCTTATACCCACAGCATACGGGGGTATATGTGCTCAGTTTTATGTGCCTGCAGTCTCTGTAGCAAACATCATCTTTTACATAGGTCGTGTAACCAAAAAAATGTCTCTCCTGTGTGTTAAAATTGCCTGTGCAGGTATCGCCATATGTCTATGAGTGTTGTGATTTAACCCAGCCAGAAACCAAACCCCATGCAATTACTTTCTCACTCCCTCACCAGAGGGATCGGGGAGAGAATCAGAAGGGTAAAAGCTAGAAAACTCGTGGGTTGAGATAAACACAGTTTAATAGCGAAAGCAAAAGACACACATACAAGAAAAACAAAACAAGGAATTCCTTCACTGCTTCCCGTGGGCAGTCAGGGGTTCAGCCATCTCCGGGACAGTGTCTTGGGAAGACAAAATGCTGTCACTTCAAACATCCCTCTGCGATCTCCGGGACCTTCTCCCTACTTTGCATACAGAGTATAATGCCATATGGTCTGGAATGTCCGTATGACTAGTTTGGGCCACCTGTTCCAGCTCTGTCTCCTCCCAACCTCCCATGTACCGCCACGTTTCTTGCTGGCATGGTAGTAGGAAAAGCAGAAAAGGCCTTGGCTCTGTGTAAGCCGTGCTCAGCAACAGCAGAAACATCTCTATATTATCAATCCTGCATTCAGCACAAATCTAAAACACAGCCCCATAGCAGACACTGCAAAGGAAATTAACTACCCCAGAAAAAATCAACATAGTCATGCAATGTGTTACCAAAAATTACCCCCTCCTGTATGTTAAAAGCGTCTGTGCAGGTAGCTCCAAAAGTTCATGAGTCATTTACACACACATTAAAAACTTCAATGGAGGGGAAAGAAACTGAGCAGGACATTGAACTTACCACCCTGATAAGGGAAATTGCTGCACTATTTTCCTGCAATTACTTTCCTTTTAACTCCTCTTTCTCTCATTGTGGCAATGGAAGTATGTAATCAATATTGTTTACCTATAGGTTTGAGAATTTCACAATTTTTGAAAGCATCAGTTGCAAGGCAGATTCAATTTACGTTAGTTACCCCGTCTTACACTTTTAACCATAGTAGGAAATGATAAGAGGGATAGAAGGAAAAGGAATCAAATATAAAACAATATTATGAAAAATGATAATGTTAAAGGGTTTGTGCTTTCAAAAGATCTCAAAACTCAACACCTTGCATATTATAATTGAATTTAAAGACTTCTAGCAGCATTTCTCTCTTTTTACCTTTCCTTTTGTCGTAAGAGTTGCAATTCAAATCCCATTAAGTTAGGTAGCTGTTAAATGCCCAATGGAAATGATCCTCAAAAAGTGTTTTTCCTAACCTTGGTCTGAACTGGATTATGATGCTGCTGATAATAACATCCTTCTTTAAATACATTGTCTGTACTTCAGTGTAAAGCTTGTTTCTGAGACTCTTCTGCTTGTCTTCTTACTGAAAATTTAAAGAAGCCCTATGGCAGGAAAGAAACCTTGAAATTAGGCTAGAAGTAGAAGGTACTTAGTACACATAAATGGTCTTGCTGTCTTGTATGGTAAGCCAAAGAATCACAGAGTGGTTGAGGTTGGAAAGGACCACTGCATATTGTGTTGTCCAGGCCCCTGCTCAAAGAACCATTTAGAGGAGGCTGCCCAGGAAAAAGCCGAAGATATTAAAGTTTTCAATATCTCCAGAGATGAAGACTCTGCAGTCTCAATGGACATCCTATTCCAAAGTCTGATAACTCTCACAATAAAAAGAGAGGGCATTTTAATAGTATGAAAATTTTCCCTGGATTTCCTGTATCTTGATTTCTGTCTATTGCCTCTTGTTTTTTTACTGGATAACACAGACAAGAGTCTGGCTCCAAATTCTTTACTGTCCTCTTCCCCTGCTCAAATCAGGTATCCATATATATGCATAAGATACCCCTGAATCGTCTCTTCTCCAGGCTGAACTGTTCCAGCCCTCTCAGCCTCTCCTCAATGACTTAAACTGAGAGACAGTGGCCCTTTGCTTGACTCTCTCTAATAAATCCATATCTCTCTTGTACTGAGGTGCCCACAGCTGGATGCACCATTTAATTGTGGCCTCGTCCACAGTGAGGGGGAGGATCAACTCCCTGCTGGCAACACTCTTCCTAATGCAGACCATTAGCTTTCTCCTTTGGAAGGTCACACTGATGTCTCCTTTTCAACTTGGTGTCTGCCAGTGCCTCAAGGCCTTTTTTTAAAAAGCTACTTTCCAGATGATCAGCAGGAAGCATTTACTGGTACATGAGGTTTTCCTCCACAGGAATTTTTCTGGGGAAATGTGTGTTTAATTTTGCTGAACCTCATTAGGTTCCTACCTTTCCAAGTCTCCAGCCCATTCATCTGAATGGCAGCACAACCATTGGGAATATCAGTCACTCTTCCTGGTTTTATGTCATCTGCAAACTTGCTGAGAGTGCATACTGTCCTGTTCTCTGGGTCATTAATGACACTGTTAAGTAGCATGGGCCCCAGTTCTGATCCCTGATGCACACTGCTGGTAACTGCATTTTGGGTTTGGGGACTTTCTTTGTATTGGGTTTGCAGATTTTCTTTGTATTGGGTTTGCATGGCCAGGTTTTGGTAGAGGAGTGGGGCTACAGACTGGCTTCTCTGAGAAGTTGCCAGAAGCTTCCCGCATGTCCAAGAGAGCCAATGCCAACTAGTTACAAGACAGATCTGCAGATGGTCAAGGCTGAGCGAATCAGAGATGGTAGTAGCACCTCTGTGATAAGACATTTAAGAAGGAAGAAAAAGTTATTGTGCAGGAATAAGCGTGCTGAGAGAAAAGAGAAGTGAGAATATATGAGAGAAGCAACTCTGGAAACAGCAAGGTCAGTGAAGAAGAAGGGGGAGGAGGTTCTCCAGGTGTCGAAGCTGAGATTCCCAGAAAGCCTGTTGTGAAGACCATGGTGAGTCAAGCTGTCCCCATGAAGCCTATGGAGGTCAATGGAGGAGACCCATGGCACAGCAGATGGATGCCCAAAAAAGGGCAAACCTTGGGAAACCTGTGCTGGAGCAGCCTTCTGATAGGGACCTGTGTACCCATGAAGGGAGGAGCCCATGCTGGAGCAGATTTTCTGGCAGGACTTGTGACCCTGTAGGGAACCCATAGTTGAGTAGGCTGTTCCTGAAGGACTGCATGCCATCGGAAAGGGACCCACAGTGGAACAGTTAATGGAGAACTGTAGCCTGTGGGAAAGACTCCCATTGGAGAAGTTAGCTGGGAACTGTCTCCTGTGGGAGGAATGTTGCGCTGGAGCAGGGGAAGGACTCCTCTCGCTGAGCAGTGACATACAACGTGATAAACAGACGTAACCCCCATTCCCCATCTCCCCGCACTGCTGGCAGGGGGCAGGTAGGGCCCATAAAGGAGGAAAGGTATTTTTAAGATTTGTTTTACTTCTCATTATCTTTCTGTGATTCTGATTGGTAATAAATTAATTTAATATCCCCAACTGAGTCTGGTTTGTGATGAAAATTGGTGAGTGATTTCTCCCTGTGCTTTCTCAACTCATGAAACTTTTTTTTGTATTTCCTCTCCCCTGTCCAGATGTGGAGGGGAGTGATAGAGCAGATTTGATGGGTACCTGGCATCCTATCACGGTAAATCCACCACACCTCCAACAGAAATTCATTCTGTTTGTTACAGCCCAAGACCTTCAGCATCACACAAAAGTCAATGTATCGTTATACAGATTTAGCTGAAGCTTTATCATCGCTCCTAATGCCACAGTGGTGTTCAGTTTTTCACAGGAAATAAACAGCTAATTTAGAATTCTTTGAAACACTGTTAATCATACTCGAAGTTTTTAATTACACACAATAATTTTGTAATGTTTAAACATAATGTATTTATGGAATAATTAATTTATTTGTATGCAAGTAAATGTAATCATATTAATGCTATAAAGACAAATTAAAGCACCATATTTCTTCATTATATAAGTATCCAATCCCAGAATTGAAATACCCCCAAATGTAATTAAAAATAAATGCAGTATTTTCCAACAGGCATATTATCATCACTAGCACATAATCTTGCCAAGTTATTATCATAGTCCCTAATTCTGAGTAAATGCATCATAAAATTCCATGGGGACCAAGAGAAGAAAAAGATTAGAGAAAGTAGCTCTAGAAGAGCAGCTTCCATATACTTCAACAGAAGTTGCAACATACTTTGATATCAGACTGTCAGAAACGAGGAAGATCTTTCACAGATACGGGGAGCCATGAGTTTAGGCGCAAGTTCTGTATGTCTCACAGGACACACAGCAACGTGTATCGAGTTACCATGGGGAAAGTGGTAGCTCGCCCTCAGCTGGTCACCGCACAGGCAGTAAACAACAAAGGTTGAGACTTTCTGTTGCACAACAGCAAATTCTGTCTTATGCCTGTGTAAGGGTTCACTCCTTACATACATATGCCATCTGAGAGACAAAGCATAAGCTATCACTTAAGTTATGCATGAACCAGGACTGTCTAGCTTGTATGAGTCTGACATTTGACTCAGAATGCATGTCTTAACGACCTCAAGTTATGCCCCAACTCCTTGTCCAGAAAACAATTTTTGCCTCTGCACTAAAAGTTTTAAAATTCTGTCCACTACAGTGACAAACTTCTCTATCTACTGTGTGAATCAATCCTTAGGATTTTCTACTGCCATGCAGACAAAACTGTGAGTTTTTGGGCTTTGCAAATCATGATTAGAAGTGTTATCCAAGAAACCTGTTGCAATTCAACTCTGAGTAGGCAGAATAGAATAAAAAAGTAGCTGGAAAATTACATCTGTGAGGCATAGAAGCTGTGATTGCTTTTTCAGGATGGACAAAAACCCATGCGTGAAATGCACTCACACATCCATTTTATACCTAGTTGAATGAGTTATCTGACACAAAGTACGGGCTCAGGAACAGAACCATTCTCATACTGGTGATGTAATAAAGCAGCTACAGGAATACTGTATTGAGAGTAACTGGTAGGCTAGCTGGGTTTCTGGTGGCTGCAGGATGCGTTCTGTGGAGAAAACGCTGAACTACTCTGGACCAGTCACAATTGGCTTTGGCAAGCTCTGACACTGCTGTAAACAACTCATCTTGCGCTAAACATGCAGCAAGGCAAGGGACCTCCCAGTGCCATGATTTATACCTGCTCAGGAAAGAGCAGCAGTTACTGGAGGCATGAAAAAAATGGAAAAAAACCCTCTAAAGAAATTGAGGGACACTTACAGAGTACATTAACCATTTTCTTCCCCCAAAACCATGTCCCTCAGAGATGCTATGAGAGGAATAGCATAGCAATTTAGCCACATCCACATGGGTCTAGGCTCTGCCTCCTCTGTCTGCAACTAGGACCCATCTGACATGGCCACTACTGGACCAATGAACCAAGCAGGGGAACCAGACATATGCTGGAGACAGATGTGTTTTCCTTCCCCCCTTCTAAGGTAACCTTGCTTAATGTTCCTCTTATGTAAAGCAAACTGAAATCTGTCATTGTTTTCAATGAGTGATCTCTAAAGGTCATATCCCACCTAAATCATTCTATGGTTATAGAGGTTTGTTAGTTTGGGGTTTTTTAGCTCACATGATATTCAACAATTATTATATGGTATTTATATAAGTAGTCATGTGATTTAGTCTGCATTCATAAAAAGGTTCAAGATCTGTAGTCCATGGTTCATCTTTCCTTAGCTCTCTCTTCTACGGTCATTCAAACCGTAAAACAAGATCTCTATGATGGTCATCTGCTGACAATGCCTCTAACATACAAAGTATCTGTATCCAAAGAAAGGGGCTGAATCAAAAATCTCTAAACTGAAGATAAAGTAGTCTTGTCAGTGTTCTCACTGGGAAATAATCTGTACGAGAAAAAAACCTCCTAATGCTTCTCCAGCACAGTATTTCCAAATTGCATCAGTTTTCTCAGGCCTGATGTTCACTAGTACACCACTGTGCTCAACTTTACAAAGTCTATCTGGTCTTTAAGGCCAGAGATATAAATATTAAGAATTTAACATCTGGCAAAAGAAAGAAAATACAAATTTATCTGTCTCAGGTGCTAGCTACACATGTTCTTGCTCTACTGCCTGAAATACTCCTTCTCCTTGAGATTTTGGAGCCATGACTAGAAAACTTTCTTTGCTAGCTCTACTGTTTCTACACTAACAAGTATTCTGTATTTTAATACATTTTGTTGCTAAGTCAGTTTCTGGCTGAATAAGAAATATTTTCCAAAGACCTGGACTCAAGGTCATGTGTCAAATACTTACTTGTGTCAATCTGGTTAGACTTAACAAAAGCAGACTGGTCACATCCATACGAGTTCTTGTCCCTGATTTCCTAAATCAAGAACAAGAGGTAGTCTCTTCCTAGACACTAGGTAGTCTCAATGTGTTGCTTTTATTCTGGTGTGGTTTTCTGGTTTCAAGGTTTTGAAATAGTATTTTTGCACACCACAAGGGCAATCTTTTTATCATATGATAGAACTACTTTTTTTATGGGTACTGAAATGTCATATAAATACATGTACAAGCATCAAAGGTACAAAGCTTACAAGGCTGACATATGAGGAATGTATACAATTAAAGACAAACACTGGCTCATCTATGTATTACTTTTGGCAGTAATTGTGCATACCTGTTGGCTTTGAAATTGCACAAAGCAGAAGCAGAGAAAAGTAACATGATGGACTGTCCAGTGTTCAAGCTTGCTTCATAATATTTTTTTTTAGTAGCACAGATACACTGAATTATTTTCAACAAAATTTAAGTTAAAACTGGATCTTTGAACGAAAATGTCCAAGATAAAGAATTTGTTAACATATTCTGGAAGTATTTCATACCAATTATTTTCAGAAATACTATTTTACTGTTTAATCTAGATGTAAAAAGTGAAAGTCTGTCACAGTCTTGCTTGTATATGACTTTAATGTTCATTACATCAGAATCCATTTTCTATTAATATCCCCCAGTATTCTATGGTAAAAAGTGTTAATCTAACCTTTGAAATACTAAAATAAGAAACTCATTTTCTGTGATATTCAATACCTCAATAAAGCAGACATCTACAGATATGCATTATGTATTGCAGCACTTATTTACTAGGCTTCAGGGATCTGAAATACCAACATCCATGCCTCAGCACCCCTGCTAGACCTCTGCGCTAAGTCTAACAGGCTGCTTGATGCCTGTTTTTATCAATTACTTGCTTATATTTGGCCAACAACAAAATTTACTGTTTTTCTAAACTCTTCACTCCTGCTGGAAAATCTCCCTAAGAACCTGGTCCATTACTTATATTACTTTGTTCCTTCCGTTGAAGTATCTTATTCCATTCATGAAGGTCTTTGTGCTCTTCTTGAAGAGCTTTCTCCTAACCTCCTAGGGCCTCTTTCTTATTTGAAGGGGCATATTCCCTTATTGCAGAGCAAATTTCTCCTCACTGAGGGAATTTTTTTCTTCACAAAGAGCTTTTTCCTCCACCTGAATGGCATCGTTGTCCTCTTGAAGAGCTTTAAGCTGGTCCTTGAAGGCTTTGTGTTTTTCTCATAAAGCTAAAATCTCATGCTGAAGAGCTTTTCCCTTCAATGCAAATGCTTGTTCTTATCCTTTGAGAGCCTTAATCTCTTCTCTGGGGGCTTTATTTTGTTGGCAGGCCTTTTGCTGTTTCTCAAGGTTCTTTGTTTCCTCTGAAGTGTCCCTATGCTTCTCTTGAAGGATTTTATTCTGTTCTCAGAGGACTTTGTACTTCGATTCTCCTGATAGTAGGCTTTGCTCTCAATATGAAAACTTTGTTCTTTTGCTGAAGATTTTGATTCTCTTCTTGAAAAACCAGGTTCTCCTTCCAGTTTGGTTAAATCATGCCACGTGACAGGAGATGGCAAATATGAGCAGCAGTGATAAATTGCTGATTTTCCTTAAAGAGTATTTATCCTTTGAGTCAGACATTTTCTCCCTTAGCTGCACCACTCAGGGGCTGTGCTATGGTCTAGGTGGGTGATTCCACCTTCCATAAGCAGTAGTCATGGAACAGAGAAAGGAGGTTAAGTGTCCATGGGTAACAAATAAGTAAGTAAATAAATAAATACAATACTAAATCTAAGATAAAAATTATAGTAAATCAGTACTGACATTTGACAAGCACTGCATATTTTTGCATGTGCTTAAGTATTGTACAGCAGATTAAATTTCACAAAGCTTAACTTAATTATACTGATATTTCCTCTTAGAGCCCTTTTAGAGTCTGAAACCTTTGTCAATATTTCCCATTATATAACTTGATTATACTGAGGTAAGGTGGCATTAAACAGGTTTTTATTGTTATTTATTCCTTATTCTACCCTGCTGCAACAATGTTATATTGTTTGGATTGGAGTAAATGTACAGACTAAGTAGGATTTTTATAAATTTTATTTCAATATAAAGGACAATATTGTAAAATCAAGCATGTTTTGGATATATGCCTGCCTGGTGTTTGCTCAGAAACTGAACCATTAGCTAACATGCCTATAACATTAGCCATTAGCTAATCAATCCTATAATTTATACATACAGCTAAATACATACACATATTGCAGCTGTTCAGAGAAACTATATTATATCTGTGGAATATCCAGCAGAAAAATTATGATAAGTTAAGGAAATCATACAGTAGTTACCATTGTGTTATCCTTGAATCAGTTTGCCATCTGGCAGCTCATGGCAGATCTGTCAGCGAGGCTATCCTCAATGATGTCATTTCAAAAGGCATAGCAGCGGTGACACAGCATTAAGTGGCAGTGGCGATCAAATAAGTTGTGTTCATCTGAAGTAAATCATAAGGGTTTGTATGACTAAGATTCTCTAGCAAGTCAGTCTTTGTTTTCATCAATACTTTTTTCATATTTCTCCATCCATTATGTTCATTCAAAACATTATTTTCCATCTGGCTAATCTTTTTTTTGCCATTGGTATTGATGGTTGCCATGAAATATTTTCTTCTTTTCATACAGACTCTGAAAGTGAGCTTTCACTCCTAGATACCTTGACACAAATTTGGGGTGACTGAATTTGTAGTTATTTCTAAATTACAGAAATTCCATATATGAAACCATATATGATCTCTATATTACTCAAATTAGACTAGGATTGGTATTCATAATTCCAAATATTTGAATATGTTTAGCAAATGCACATGAAAAGTGAGAATTAAATAATAAAAGAGCATGATGGTAGGGTGTCTGCAATCTTCATTGCCTCCCAAGCAACATTCTTTTTTTCCAAGTCAAACAAGATCCATGTATTTTATGACAATCACTTTGCTTTGTTTGAAAAGAGGATAAATTACTTCAGACACATGAACATCTTAGATTACAGTGGTAACTTGTCTATTCCTTATGAATTTTGGGGGGCAGAGGAATACCATATTCCAACTAAAGTATAAACCTGTTTCCAATATTTGTTATCTGATCAAAGTAACTGATATGTGGGGTTTTTTTAATCATGCACTATGTGCTCAGGATATTAAAAAAAGTCCAGTGAGCTTACAATGAGATTTGGCAATTCTGTTTAAATCACTACACACATCACATCATCTCTTTGTACTGTCACTCAGCTCTGTTCTGTTTGTTAATTAGGTAGGGGAGTGAAATACAGCATGTAAAGTGTTCGGCAATCCCAGGAGGTGAATATATACAATTCCCACTGAAAACTTTACAGAATGATCAGCCCTCTGAATCCTTTTCTCCAGGATATTTGATTCCCTTGCCTGCTCATGCAAATTAAATAGGCAATGCAGATGAGTAATACTGAAACCTATAATATCAAGCAAGATCAGTATCTTGGGTTCATATATCTTTCCCAGTCTTTTTACCTCACTTTAACTCCTCAAGAACTATTTAAGTCTTATTTCTTCCATGTTTATCACCAAGACATTATAGCTCAGTTAATTTTTTTCAGCTTCTTTAAAAATGTCATAGTGATTTTTAAAAAAGTATTTCACATAAAACAGTAGCTGTTGTAGTTGTTTCCATGTTAAATGTAAAGTTTAAAGTAGCACTGGTTATCTTGAAATGTAGGCCACTTCCTTTTATAATTTAGGAATATAAGTAGCAGGGAAAAGCTGTCAGTTTCAACAAATAACGAAGACTAAGGCCATATTTCCTCCTCAGTCTACATAGTGAAAGAAAGGATAATCTGAGGCTTGGAAAAGAGGGAATTTTATTAATGCACTCCAGAGCTGGACTAAAACAATGCAGCTGAAATTATACCAATAATTATTTACTCCACCAGAAATTAATGTAAACTTCTCCTACCTCAGCTTCATGATGTTTTCTTGAGTCCTGTCACTGGTCATGACAGTGAAGAGATGGTACCTGCCCCTGCGCTTCCCCTCATGAAGATGTTGAAGACTCTGATGAGGTTTTTCCTCAGTCTCCTCCAGGCTGAACAAGCCAAATGACCTCATCTACTTCTCATAAGGCTTCCTCTTTAGACTCTTCACCGTCCTCATGGCCCTCCTTTAGATGCTCTCAAATAGCACAATGTCTTTCTTATATTGTGGCACCAAAAATTGCACACAATATTCAAGGTGAGGCTGCCCCAATGCAGAGCAGAGCGGGACAATCCCCTCCCTTGCCCGGATGGCGATGCTGTGCCTGATGCCCTCCAGGACACGGGTGGCCCTCCTGGCTGCCGGGGCACTGCTGACTCATGTTCAACTTGCCATTAGCCAGGACACGCCGGTCCCTTTCTGCAGTGCTGCCTTCCAGCCTCTCATTCCCCAGTCTATACACACAAACTGCCTTGCCCCATCAAAGGTGAGGAATCTGGCACTTGCCCTTGTGGAACTTCATACAGGTGGTATTTGCCTGTCTCTCTAATTTGTTGAGGTTTCTCTGCAGGGCGTCTCTGCCCTTGAGGGAGTTGATCACACTGTTGTTTGGTTATCAAAGTACGTGTGAAATATAGAGAAAGTGAATAGAGAGTTCTAAGATAACTAGAGATTAAAAGCTGGTTTTATAATATTTCAAATACTACATCTTAGTATTCTAAGTAATTTTTGTAGTGAACTCTATAATTGCAGGCAATGAGACCCCAAAATAGCTAGGCCTACAAAAAATGTCAAGTACATGCAAAGAATAAAAGCATAGTTCAAAAAATAAGCTTATAAAATCAAAATCACACCCATTTTACAGCTTCTAGTACATATGCCAGTTGCTGCTGGATAAACGTAAAAGCTCAGACTGGAACCTAAAAACCTAACTGCCCTATTTGGCCCATCTGGCACTTTACCATTCTGACAATTTCATGCTGATGTAGCTTCTTTTTTAGGTCATTCAAACTCATGATTTTCTCTCCCAGGTGGATATGAAATTTATGTTGTTGCTTCCAGGAGACTGAAAACCTGGACTAAGACAGATCTTTGCTCTACCTGCAGGAGATTAGCAGAGTACCGCAGAGAGCAAAAGCTGATGGTGCTGTACATCTGTGCATTCCACATTCAGTGGCACTAAGCCACTAGTCTCTTTTCTGCATGACCAACTGACTAATTACTTTACTTGGCCTTTCTGAGTCCCTTCAATTAATGCAATGTGCAGTTGCATACAGTAATGGAGTCACCCATACAGAACAGAATCTGGGCCAGAATTAGGCTCTAAGTCCCAGAAGCACCTGTTACAAATACAGAATGTCCAGATGGTCTGGTCTTTGTAGAAAGTGTCAAGAATTGACTTATCTGTCTTTCTTACTTTTGGTTTAAGGTCATAAACATCATTCTTTTGAAGCAGAAAGCCAATCACATTTACCAAAAAAAACCCAACAATGCAAACCAAACAACAGAAAGGAAGGGAAGGAAGGGNGGAAGGAAGGAAGGAAGGAAGGAAGGAAGGAAGGAAGGAAGGAAGGAAGGAAGGAAGGAAGGAAGGAAGGAAGGAAGGAAGGAAGGAAGGAAGGAAGGAAGGAAGGGAGGGAGAAAGGAAGGAAGGAAGGAAGGAAGGAAGGAAGGAAGGAAGGAAGGAAGGAAGGAAGGAAGGAAGGAAGGAAGGAAGGAAGGAAGGAAGGAAGGAAGGAAGGAAGGAAGGAAGGAAGGAAGGAAGGAAGGAAGGAAGGAAGGAAGGAAGGAGACAAAGTAGGAAACTAAGAGCTTTCAGCAATGCATAAACCAGCTGGTTATTACTCATATTGCTGTTAATATTTTCTATTAAAATAATCTTATTAGGAGGCCATGTCTGCCATTGTTCCTGGTTATTTCTTGAGATATCCTAACTACTTTTGGGATCTGACATAAAATTCTGTATTTCTTTCTCCATCTCACGCAGCTCAGAAGGCATGGAATGCAAACTCCATGGTTATTACCAATGGAGAAAAGACACTCATGAATGAAGCAATGCACTGTTAGAAAGTGAATTAATATTCAGGAACAATCCTCACTGTTATAAAAGCAAATAATTCATGTTCTTTAAATAAAAAAGAGAGAGAGAGACTGAAAGAAGAGCAGTATTTTCTAGTGTTTCTAAGCAAAATCAAAGCAAAGTAGATGATAAGAGATTTAAGTTTGAATTTACAAACTGTGGAATTCAGAGTCCCTAAATATTCCACATTTTTATGGTTTGCAGCTGTGTTTAAATAAATCTATCTAATTATATTGAAGGCTGCATTGTAATCACAGGCTAATTCCATTTGCCTGCCCAGAACATGATAACAAGGAGCTTGACTGGGTTATTAAGATTTAAAAATGGAGTAGGTTTTGCATTTATACTAAGGTTCTCTCTCCTTCCTTCCTTCCTTCCTTCCTTCCTTCCTTCCTTCCTTCCTTCCTTCCTTCCTTCCTTCCTTCCTTCCTTCCTTCCTTCCTTCTCTTCCCTCTGTCCTCTTTCTGCCTCTATATACCACTCAGTGTGAGAGTAGTAAGAGAAAGAAAGAGAGAGTGAGTTGAGGAAGGGAGAGAGGAGGCTATTTCAGTAGCAGGAAAAATGGAATAAAACATATTTTCTGCCCAAAATTATTTCACTTGTATCAAATATTTGTTATTCTACTTAATGTCTGTGAACTTTAAAAGCCTAAAGCAGTAAGTGCCATATCCCTGCATGTTCACTTAACACAGAAAAAGAAATCACAATTAGTTTTCTGAGTTCCTAACTTGAATTTTAACAAGAGTAGTAATGAATTCATATCAGTCATATGGGAAGCATGCCTATTTTTATTATTCATAAGTGCTGAAATAATATTGGCTACTATAAATATGTAGGAGACATCCAGTATTTTTAATCATAAATTATAGTAACTAACAGCTACCAGAAATAATTATGGATTTTTTTGTAGTGGATGCATTATTTTACTTAGACTTTTGAGAAACTTTAATATATAATGAAGAAAATTTCTGTATTTTCAATGGCTCAAGAGACATATGCTACTTGAAATAAATCTAAATGAATTGATTCACATGATGTTTTAAAATGTGAATAATAAATATTTTACTGTATTTTTGGAACATTCTTTTCACAGAACCAATATTTGACTTTTAAAATATGAAAAGACCATGGAAGTGGCATGAGGAAAGGATTATCCCAAGGACAGAAAATGCAGTATTTGCTCTTAGTTGTAAAAAGTGATAGGAAAGCTGTTATTTTTGTAAAACAAATGGAAATACAACATAGGGCAATGTTGTTAACATTTCAGAAAGACTGAGTCATGCCTTATTATGCTTCATCCTCACTTTATTTATGTAGAAAACCGATGAAATACTGCATACCCTAAGTTCTAAGAAGGAACAGTGGATCCGGTGGGGAAGGGCTGCAGCTGTGGGCATTTACCTGGGCATTTTCCTTTAAAGCGTATCTGTGCATTCACCTGATTGTATCTGAGCAGTCAGATGTGGAGCAGAGCTTACCTTCAAAGCCACATATGTAAGTAAGATGGTATGATAAGAGAAAACCACTGGGTCAGATCCAACAACCTCACCTGACAGAGGTGAGGCTGCTGCAGCTCCCTGCTCCCACGTGCAACCTGTAGCAAAGCCAAGTATATGCAACCATTAGGCACATGCATATACATCACACATATTCACCACATATAACATGGAATCATAGAATGGTTTGGGTCGGAAGGGACCTTGTAGATCACCTAGTTTCAATCCCCCTGCCATGGGCAGGGACACCTTTCACTAGGCCAGGGTAAGCTCAAAGTCCTATCTAACCTGGCCTTGAACACTTCCAGAGATGGAGCATCCTTAACTCCTCTGGGCAACCTGTTCCAGTGCCTCACCACTCTCACAGCAAAGAATTTCCTTCTAATATCCAGTCTAAACCTACTCTATTTTAGTTTAAATCTAGTCTCCCTTGGCTCCTGGAAATAGTCTATCTTTGTCTTTGTTGTAGGCTCCCTTCAAGTACTGGAAGGCTGCGATTAGGTCACACCCACATTCTTTTTTCCAGGGTGAAAATTTATATGTGCATATATATATACAAATATAATGAACAGCAAACTATTGACACATAACTGGGCTTTTTTACCCCCTTACTCATTTATTTATCCATCCTTATTCCTCCCCGAATCACCTAAATCCATGTTTCCTTCCTTTCATTCGTCCTCAAAGCATCCCATATTAAGTCATGTGCACAGTCACCCTCTCAGCCACTAAGTGGCCCTGTCTCTGAAGGTGGGCTAACTGAGGTTCTTGTCAATAATAGATCCCTTGGGGTGGATTAGAGTGAAATGACACTGAATGACTGGTGTTTATATATGTATATTTACAGCAGGTTTATTTTAGAAAAATTTGGTTGCAGTGGAAAGGAGGTATGTAAATGTTTTGGTTATTATCTATATAAAAGTATAAAGACATCACTTTATATAAGGAAAAGAAGGAAAGGAAGAGAGAGAGGATAAGACTAGGTTGCAAAGATGTCACCACCTGTGAATCCAGGGACATGGCTAGATTGCTGCAATTTCTATGTCCATTGGTCACAGTCTTGGTCCACCAGGCATGGAGGAAGCCCCCAAACCACAAAGTTCAGTGGGTTAATGTTCAAGTGGGAATGCCCAGGTGCCTCCCCTGGGGAAAGGTTTACACTGTCTGTTGCAACACTGTGGATCATGTGCAGTCTTCTGGTGGAAGGCCCCAGAAATGAGTCTGGAGGCACTTTGGGGATCTTTGAAGTTTTATGATCCTTTCTAAGACATGACAGCTGCCTCTCACCTCAGCATAGTTGAGCGGCTGTGTTCCATCAGAAGGGATAAAAACCCTCAAGCCTATATGTGAATGTCCCAACATCTTCCCAGGGGGAAGTTTTATAACTGAGATGGTTGTGTAAGAGAGGACACTGGCATGATAAAAAGCATCATCCCCCCTTGGAGGATCTGCTTCTTATCAGACTCTTGGCGCAAAACCAGCTTCTTGCTAAACAAAGGTTGATTTGTCGGTTTGGTTGGTCATCAGTAATGAAGGCAGAATATTATTTGGGCTCCCCCTCCCGCTATTGTCTTTCTGTGCTCTGTTGTGGTTGTGGAGGTAACCTCTTAATACAGTAATTAGTATGTACATCTGCTAGTACACAGACAGTCTGCTCAGTAGTCTGTTTCTAGAGACCAGCTTTCTCTGTCGAAAAATGTGAACTGACTGAGAGCAACTGTGAGTAATCACAACTGGAAAAACATATGTATTTTAAAGCCATCACTTCTATTGGACAGGAGTGATGCTGGTGGAACTACTGTGACAACTGCTGTGTCATCACCCATGCAATTTTTTTAGAGCAAGGAATATTGTAAGAATTTATCTGCACTTTAACATGAATAATTATGTCAAAGAAATCTATTTATCTTCCCAAATAATAACACTTAATAACTTAATCTTTCTAGTTGTTAACTGCAAGCTATAGATATAATATATATTTATAAATTTATATATACCATTTTATATACACACACTATAATAGATACATGCAATATTATATATGTATGATTAAAAATTACAAATTAGGTGGTTTCACATCTTTTTTTTGTTTATTTTCATCTCACACAGTGTGAAATTTATCCCACCTAAATTCTGATGTCTAACATCTAAGCATTTAAATCCAAGAAAGTCATGACAGATTTTCTTCATAGTCATGTCAGAGAAATACATACCTCTAGGGTGAGACATATCTATTAACATATGCATCTAAGAGAAGTAAAATGAATCAGTACTATCATCTAGATGGGCTTACTTTTGTTCATTAATTCAAGCTGACTAGCAAAGCTTACATATCTTTATTTTAGGTAAATAAGGTAGTTAGAATCCAGCATCACGTAACAAAGGTAGAAAGCAGCTGTCAGAGAACATCTCCACATCCATCTCAAATGCGAAATTTTCTTTTATTACATCCTTTCCATAAGGCAAAATGCAATAAATGATCCAGAAATTAAGTGTTGATAGCATTTTCTATTTCCTTTGAAAATGACTTTGTGAAATTCATAGTCATGGGCACACAGGTCATTTAAAAGAATAAGACCTAATTTCCTGGAACATACCAAATCAGTATCTGACAGAGAAAAGACATTTTCACAGTATCTTCCTAACTTGATTTGACATAAATATGAAGGAAGAATTAACATCCCGAAGCATGTCATGCCTCCATTCCTACCTGTTCAATCAGTGACAGGCTGAAGCTGTAGCTCTCCTCATCATTCTTAATAACAGCATAAGATCCTTTGCTCAAAGGTGCACCTGAAACAAAAGTCCTCGTTTAATTATAGTAGCTTATAAAAACCCCATAACCTTTCTAAGAATCATTAACAATTTGCTATACTCAGTCCTCTTCATCTGCATCTGCCTTTCTGAATAAACACCATGACGGAACCTGAACTCAGATAAATACCCTACATTTGGATTAGTTGCATAGAATCCCTGCACAATAAAATGGATACTTAAAAGATACAATCCATCTCGTCTGAAATTTGACGTCTAAAATAGACTATATCAATTGTTACTCATTGTGGGAGACTGGAGGAGCAGTTGGCTGGCTCAAAACAACCAGTTGGGAAGTGGTGGGGAACAGGGCGAGCTCTGTTCAGGTGGGACTGCGCACGGCTGCCCCCGGCACCCTTGAGCCTTCACGCGCTGTGCTGTGAGGTGCGTGAGCATTGGAAAAGTCAGTGCTGGCCACCACTGTAATGGGCGTGGTGGACTGCAAGGGCCAGCTGGGAACATTCTGGCTCTGTGCAAAATGAAGGCATGCGACTTTAGCACTGAAATCAGCATAAGCTTGCCTGGAGGTGGGCCCCAGGAGACCAGAATGGATAAAAGGACAGTAACGTGTGCTGCAAGGCACACTTGGCTACTCCGGGTTTGAAAGTAGCTGAGACAATGCTGAATCCTAGAGTGATGACTCTCTCTTTCTCTTTCTCTTTCTCTTTCTCTTTCTCTTTCTCTNCTTTCTCTTTCTCTTTCTCTTTCTCTTTCTCTTTCTCTTTCTCTTTCTCTTTCTCTTTCTCTTTCTCTTTCTCTTTCTCTTTCTCTTTCTCTTTCTCTTTCTCTTTCTCTTTCTCTTTCTCTTTCTCTTTCTCTTCCTATCTTCTCCTTGAAAGATATTGTAAGCCAGACCAATAATTTCCTGTCAATGCCTTCTTGTGTCTGGATAAGTTAAAGACTGCTAATTTAAAAGTTGCCACATGCTGTATTCAGTTGGAATGTTCTAAAGGTTGTAAGAAGAAGGTGTTATTGAACTTCTTGAGTTTTGTTGTTTTTCCTGTGCACCACCCAGAGTAAATCCAAGCATATTCCCCTAAACTTGATGAGCCGACTGTGGCATGACACTTGTTTACTGTTCATCTTTGAATACAGAAACCTAAAGTCACTTGCTCTGTTGTAGGTATGTGCTCAGAATCTTTTCCCAATTGTTCTGAATATTCTTCTCTACTTGGTATAAAAAATCATTAGCACTCTACTTGGTACAAAAATCACTGTAACTCTTTCTTTTTTCTGAAATCAGTATTTCACAAAATATTTCTTCAGATGACACTCAGTTGTGGGACCAAGAAAATATAGGCTTGGTTGTCTACAGAAGGCCAAATTTAGATGCTCTATACAGATGGGCTTTTTACTAAAAAATATTTGAAGGAAGTTTTAAATCTCATGAAATTTAAGAGAAACTTCTGGCAGGCAATTCAAGGTCTCTTTACTTGCTGGATTTGCAAAGGTGATTCCATACTTTGAACTCTTCTGTTTTATACTGGATTGATAATAGAAAAACAACCTCATGTACCTAAACTCAGGGTAATTATGTTCAAATCAATCTGTACTACTTACTGCATTGCTTTTATGTCCATACTCCTTATGCAGGGTTTTTATTTCCCCACATCTAAGAGAAAACACAAAGGGGCATGATTTAGCTTTAGAAAAACCTATGAAATATGCATGCCTTTCTACATATAAATAATTTGTCTGCAAATTCCTCCTTAAATCATGTATATATTTTTCTCATATCAAACTGTTTAAAGTACAGAAGGTTTAGTCCTTAAACTGGTCCTTTCAATTCATACATACTTCAGTTAAAATTATGGGGGAAAGTAGTATTACATTCTCCTTCTACGGCAATGTGACATGCTTAGTAGGTAAGGGAAAGGCTGTGGATGTTGTCTATCTAATGTAAAGCATTTACATGTCTATCTAAGGTAAAGCATGTGACATTGTCTCTCAGAGCATTCTCCTGGAGAAGCTGACTGCACATGGCTTGGATGGGTGGGCTCTTTGCTTGGCACAGTACTGGCTGGATGGCTGGGCCCAGAGAGTGGTTGGTGGCTGGTCACTAGTGGTGTATCCCCAGGGCTCAGCATTAGGGACAGAGCTAATGTCTTTATTGATGATTTAGATAAGGGGATTTAAATGCTTCCTCAGTAACTTCAAAGATGACACCAAGTTAGGTGGGAGTGTTGATGTGCTGGGGAGTGGGAAGGCTCTAAGAGATCTTGACAAACTGGAACAACGGCCTGAGGACAACTGTATGAGGTTCAATAAGGTCAAGTGCTGGGTCTGGCTCTTGAGTTGCAATAACACCATGCAGGACTACTGGCTTGGAGAAGAATTGCCTGAAAGTAGCTCAGCAGAAATGGACTTAGGGGTGCTGGTTGACAGCCAACAGATATGAGCCAGCAGTGTGCCCAGACGGTCAAGAACGCCAATGGCATCCCATCTTGTATCAGAAATAGTATGGCCAGCAGGACTAGGCAAGAGGTTGTTCCACTGTACTCCACACTGATGTGACCACATCTATGCTCATGCATGCTGAGTGTTAAGTACAGTGAGATCAAGCATTCCAGTGTGAAAGTGGACTCAAAAAGTCATGTCATCTAATTTCAGAATGGGTTTCACTGTTACAGGAGTTGAGACTCTGCTCACAATTATCTGGTATTGAAATGAAAAGCACTGAAATTTAGTATTTTAGTAACTAAGATATTTCTGTACTCATGAATTAAACAGTGGCAGGGAATCTTCTCAGGCTGAAATTTGACCAGCCATCCAACTGTGCTCTTAAAAGAGCCTTTGGCACGGATTTTGATCATGGGCAAAATTCAGAACTAGGCATGGGCCATTGTTATAAAAATGAACAACTTCGAGTTTTATAGATGAAAAATAAAGTTTATTAACATAAATTAATTAATAGGAATCGGGTCACAAAAAAATTGGGTCACAGAAAAATTAAATAAAAGAATATAAAAAACCCGGGATCAGCGACCAGAGACTCTTTGGTTGCCTTCACGGCTAAAACCCGAGACAGGA
>VWPU01004333.1:0-27247 GCA_013398955.1 Callaeas wilsoni | reverse complement strand
TAAAAATTGTTCATAACACCCAAAAGCCTCCTGCATAGCCCCAGTGAACAGCCAAGGACTTTGTCAGGGAAGAGGAATCTAAGTAGCCCTCACCTTTCTGGGAAAGAGAAATGCGAACCCGTAAAGTTTATTCACTGAACAGACTGGATTTCTTTTTGCTGGGACGGTCAGCACTCCATTTTTCACGAGATTTTATTTATTGCTGCAACTTTCCTACTGAATCTCACGATTTAAACTCCTCTTAAAGTACCCACCCAGTTCCCCAGTGACTCTGCCCCAGCTCAGCTGCCAAAGCAGCCACCCCTCAAGCAATGCCCTCAAAACAGAAATCATCACCGTATGGGCCAGCCAGAGCTTTTGGGGGGCTGCAGATATGGGAACAGCTACGTCTGCACTGAGGCACGAATCACCACCTCAGAGCGACCCTTTTCCCAGGGAGATGCAAGTCCCACCATTCCTCATGGAATGCTTGGCTGCCTCCCAGCCACGAATTTGCAGCCTGACGCTTTTAAATTGCAGAGCTCCCTGCTTTCCCCAATTAGGTTTTAAACTCTCCTCTCTCTGCGCATCAGCTCACGGATAAAGCCTGAAGGCTCCAACTCGACCTGGAGCTTTTGCAAATGCAATTTAAAGGAGCTGAATCCTTTTCAATAAGGCTTACAGAAGGATTAACAGAGCTGGAAGCTGGACACAGACCTCCCGAGTCTCAACTCAGTGCCTCATTCACAAAGTCAGCCTCTTGCACTCTCTGCAGCAAGAGCAATCTTCGTAAAAAAAGTAAAAGTAAAAATAGTAATACCAGGAGTGCCCACATCCTGAATGCAAAACTAATCCACAAGAATTTGATTATGGATTACTTTGCCATTGTCAGCTCACTGTCTAACAATAGTTCAGAATTTTTTTCAACCAAATTAAATCTATGTTAGCAGATAGAAACATTAGCAATGTTGCATGGGAAACATTGAATTTGAGGCTATATGTCACCACTGCACAGAGCCACATAAATTGCCCTCCACTGCAAGAGACAAAACAGTCCCTCCTGAACAAGTGTTTCCTATACTAAAAAAATAAAAGATAATTCAGTTTTAAAATTTCCCCTCCTTCCCGGATGCTGGGTTAATTAATAGAAGAGACTGCAAGAGAGATGGGGTTAGACCAACAG
Organism: Callaeas wilsoni; assembly: GCA_013398955.1. NCBI lineage: Eukaryota > Metazoa > Chordata > Aves > Passeriformes > Callaeidae > Callaeas > Callaeas wilsoni. The sequence goes on along the minus strand of VWPU01004333.1, from coordinate 26,085 downwards.
AGCACCGCTGAGACCAAGAGCACTGAAACTGAGATGGAGCAGGGTAGGGCTGCTGGATGGAGGAAACCAAAATTGGCAGAGTCATTAATCCAACTGTCATCTTCATCTCTGTCTATTTAGGAATATCATAGAATCACAGAAGGGTTTGGATTCAAAGGGACCTTAAAACTCATCCAGTGCCACTCCCTGCCATGGGCAGGGACACCTTCCACCTTCCCAGGTGGCTCCAAGCCCCATCAAGCCTGGCTTTGGACAATTCCAGGGATGGGGCAGCCACAGCTTCTCTGGGCAACCTGTGCCAGGGCCTCACCACCCTCACAGGGAAGAATTTTTTCCTAATATCCAATCTATTTAACAATTGTTGTTATAGTATCCAGAGTTGCTGTTGAGGTAAATTCCAATCACCCAAGAGTTGCCTTCCTGTGATTGAACCTGCATTCACACAGAAGCTCAGCGAGAGATTTCAGAGCACCAGGTTCAGATTCCGGCTGCTTTGAGCTGGGAGCTGTGATCCAAAAAAAACTGTGGCACCCAAACCTCCTGCCTGAAGCACATCCCATCCCATCCCATCCCATCCCATCCCATCCCATCCCATCCCATCCCCCAGCAGACAGATGTGCAGGAGGCAGCGACAGCCCTGCCCTTCCCCTACAGCCCTCAATCCCCCACCTTAGAACCAGCTGCCCCTGCAGGGTCCTACAGTGAACAGCAGCCACTGCAAAGCACTAAAAAATGTCAAATTAAAGTAAATCCTCCAAAAAAAAGTAGGGGATCAGTTTCGATCCCTCCTTACAATCCTTTGTTAGTCGAAGTCACAGAGCCTTGGCCCACGGTGCAGCATCCCAAGGGTGGCTGTGACACAAACAGCCTCGTGGGGTTTTTTCCTTTCTCCCACAAACATTTGCCCAGGTGAGATGAGTTACCACAGCCCCGGGATGCTGCCTGGGGGTGCAAGGCTGGCAGCACAGCATCTTTGCCTCTTGATGCTCACAAGCATTGAAAAAGCAGCCTGGTTTGCATTTCTTGAGGTTGCTGACAACCAATGCATAACTGCATAGAAATAGGGGAATATAATTGCACAGAACTAGGGAAATTAATATCTTGGTGCCTTCAGTCTGCTGCTTCAAATTCAGCACCTTCCAAAGTGAAACTGGCTATAACATGCTGGCAAGGCTTTTTAAAGCAGAGACAGATCTACCAAAGAGGGGGGAAAAAAAGAAAAAAAAAAATTAGTGTAAATCCTGACCTTGGAAGAGGTGGCAGAGATAAATAAAGAATTGATTATAACATAATCTTGACTAACAGGTCCACCAATATAAAGGATGATTTTTTCACTGCTGCTGCCTCTCGTACTTCAGAGGAAACATCTAATGGCAGCACTGAGGTGCTGAACAGGTTTACACTGGAAGCAATGGGGAAATTATAGCTGCTCAAGCAAGTACCACTGCTGGGCATGTGCTGATAACACAGAAGAGCCTGGGGGGAAAAAACCAAACAAAAAACTCCAGTCCACCAAACAAACTCCAAAGCCCCCCACCCCCACACTCCTCTGCCCTGTTGGATTAAGGTTTTCCAGTTTAGGAAGGGAATCACTCAGTCAAACCTGCCAAGATTCAGAGCCAGAGATGAGCTCCAGAGGAGGGGAGATTTCCAAACTCTTTTGGAGCTATGAGAAAGGAGCAGTCACAGCCATTCTCCATGGATGTCACACCCAGTGCCAGGACTGGGTCTGGCTCTGGGCACTGCTGATCCCCTTGGGATGGCAGTTCCAGGGCAGGGAATGATCCGTGGCAGAGGGTACCAACCCCAGGCTGCTCTCATTTGCAGCCCTGTGGTTCCTCCCAGCCAGGAGCACTCCCTGATCCAGAACACTCCTGTGATCTGCAGTAGGAAAATGCAGCAACTTCTCCAAAAGTTACTCACAGAGTGAAGCATCATAGCCCAGCTGCTGCCTGCAGAGATAAGGATGTCACAGCCCCTGCTCAGCCCACTGCTGACCCTTGGAAGCTGCTGCTGAGCCAGCACACAGCACTTGACACACCTGCAAGGACCTGGCACACACCTCTGGCCAAGACAAAGCCCCCTTGGTGGGCACAGAGGCCATCCCCACCCAGCAGGACTGTCGGGGCACTGCTGCAGTGGGAGCACCAAGCCACACAGCTGCTGCTGTAAATCCATCAACCCCAGTCACTGGCACAGTTCCCACTTGGTCCCTACAGCCTGCTCTGGGAGGCAGGAATGTCCCAGAGACCCTTAAACTGTCACCTGCTCATGTGTTTATCAGCTAACACAGTCTGTCCGTTCATATTTTTCCATCCCTTGCCTTCACCTCCCTGCAATGTGTATCAGCAGCTCCCAGCTCTCATTCCAGTCTCTGCTCCACAGGCAGGATAAACCCAGGAAAGCTTCCCTAATCCTCTCAAGGGAGATGGCCACGCTTCACCCTCCCTCCACCTGCTCAGATTCCAGATTCTTGCTCTAAATAGTCAGCTCTTATTCTCAAAATCATTTAAGACACAGCTGCAGCTAAACTCCTAGCATAATATTCAAACATTTTTCTCTTTTCCAAGTAAAAGAGAAATCCCCTCTTCAAGAGCTTTCCCAGAAGAGGCAGAACAGGGAATACCTCCAAGTCCTTCACCCTGAGAAGGTTTCAGTTCAGGGTTCAGAGATTTCCATTTCCATTCTGATTCTGCAGTCAGGAGACACGAGGGCTGGCTTTGCAGTAATCTCCTCTCCTGTTTGTGCATCCAAATGAACTGTGAAATTGGAAAGGAGGGAGGCTGAGCATCCTCACCTGTGCCTGGCTCCTGAGCCAGCCTTGCAGCCACCTCAGCAGCAGGAACAGCTGCCACACATGATGCTCAACCTCTCCCTGATGCTCAGCTACTCCTTGCTCTGCCAGCCGAAGTGTCATGAGAAACTGGGGGGAGGGGGGAAAACAGAAAAAGATAAATTAAGGCAAACCCCATCCTCCTGTTCCCCTTCCCTGGTCATTCCCGTTAGAACAATAAACTCAGATCCCAGCAGCTGGTGTGCAAGGGACCTGTGAGGAAAGAGCAGCGGCCTTGCAATGCAGTGTGGCCTTTTTGGAGAGGACAAATGCCACGTGAGAAACCCCACGAGGTGCTGCTGTCAGACTCCTGCAAGTTAGCAACGACTCTCTTTTGAAAGACTGTTGAGGGAGATGATAAAACTTGATTTCTGAACTGCTCATTGTGAGGCAAAGAGGATGCACATCGCCCAGTGGCATACCCTGGCTGCCCTCTGATACTGCCACCTGCACTGCCACCCGGGAAAAGCCTTTGGGAATCTCCCAGGGCTGCTCTCCAGGGCACTGCCAGCAGCTGGCCCAACCTGCAGGATCACAGCCCCTCAGATCTCCTGCCTTTCCAGCTCCTGGGCAAGCAGGGCAACACCTCCAGAAGGAAAAGACAAACTGCTTCACCCTCAAGAGTTCAAGCACAGATAAAAGTCTTGGCTGTCCAAAGCGGTTGCAGTTTCCAAAACATGGACACAGAGACAGGATCTGGGGGAGTTGAGCAACCCAGAAGCTTAAAACTTTTGTCAGACAACAATTCTTCATAAATTGCTCTGAGCCACAGCAAGGTCCAACAGCTGTTAATTCCCTAAAGCAGAAAATTATAGTGGGAGAATTTTTAAGTCCCATTTTTTTCCTTCTTTCTCTGCTAGTAGGAGCTTGGAGAGCACAAACTGTTGTTATTTCTCCACATTCCCCTGGACGTGGGTCAGTGCAGAGATGTTTTCCCTAGAGGAGCCAGGCAAAACCTCACTTGGTCATTGTCTCATCTCTGCTTCAAAGAGACAAGTAGCTGGCCAGAGCCCAGCCCAACACAGCAGAGCAGGCAGAGAGCCCATCCAGCTGCCAGAAAAAAATCACCCCACAGACACACAGAGCAAACCAGAGACTCAGAGCACCTGGATTCAGGGAGCTGCTCCCAGAAATGAGGTCCCCACGGTGCCAGTTTGCTTTACTGGGCAGGTGATGCCTCCAGGAATTGAGTGCTGTACACACGGAGAACTGGGAAGAGAGAGTTCCTGCTGGGAAAAGGGAGCATGCTGGTTTGAAAGCAAAACCAAAACTTGAGAAACTCCAAGTTAGAAGTACAATTTAATAGGAAAAACTAAAATAAATTCAATAGTACAAAAAGAAACCACTGACAGAGTCAGGATACAACCTGACACCCTGTCAGTCAGGGCGTTGGTAGCAGTCCCATAAAATGGTGGCTGCAGTCCTTCAGAGGTCTGTTGAAGATGGTTCTGTTGAAGCAGTGATCCTGTAGAAAAGGTCTGGTCTTCACCTGAAGGTCCAGTGGTAGCTCTTGTCCTCTGGGAATCCAGTAGGTAAGAGCTGACACTAATTTTCATGCAGATACTAATTTTCTTTTTAGATTAGGGAAATGCTTGCACACGCTCATCAGTTAAAAGAAAGCAGAAGAGAAGGTAGAAAACTGTTATGAGAAAAATAATCACTTAGCCCCCAAAAAGGAATTTAAACCAGGAGTTTAGAGATTTGAAATTACTTTCAGTTCCAAGCAAGAATGGAAAGCTGGAATGCTGAGGTCTCTCGTGAACTGGAAAATGAGACACTGGGGAGCCCTGGATGAGAAAGTTTGAAATTAAATGTTTCTTTTCAACAGAATCACAGTATTTTGCTAAATACTAACACCCTTAGGCTTCAGGTGAAGCAGTAGGAAAAAAAGCTTTAAAAAGTTCTTCTCTCAGTAAATATTTACCATGGAAAATATCCGTGGAAGCACATTTTTTAATTACAGAAGTCTCTTTTCTCTAACATTACTCATCTGTGGTTTTAAGAGGCTTTGGAGAAGGCTGGGATTTTGGAGGAGGGGTATGAATTACTGATTAACTCCGCAGGAGAGCTCTGAGCTGTGAAGTCTCAGGGCTGGAAAGCAGCATTTCAGCAGGGCACTCGTGTTGTCTTTGCATCATCCGTAGGCAGGAATTACAGCCAGAAGACAAGCTGAGATGTGTGGACTGCTCTGCTGAAGGGATTTCTGTGTAACCACAGGAAGGATCTCAGGCTGAGGGAGCATCGACAGCACAGGTAGCTGTGAGGTGATAAGTCAATACCAGGGGGACAAGGGCTTGTCTTTCTGAAGTTAAAGTCTTATTAGCTACATTTTTAGCTCATCATATTCTGGCTTTTTTTTTTTNTGCCAACTTTACTGGAAAGAGGAGATGGAAAAAAGAGATACCTGAGTACAGGCTGCTGCCAAACAGTTGTATGGCATGCTGACAGCCAAGTGTCCGTATGCTTCCCTCATGGACAGTGTGTTACTCCTCATCTATAAATAATGCAAGAGAACTGTCTGCAGAGAATTAGCCTGTGGTTATTCTGTTGTTCAGTGCACACAGGGCTGAGACCTGGGTTCATTAACCTGAGCAATGGGAGAACGGGGTGTGGGATGTCAGCACAGCTGTCACTGCCACGGCGTGGCCAAAGGAGACGTGGCAGGAAGATTTGGGCAAATGTTGCTTCCCACAGCTGGGAGCTTGGACTGATAACGCCAGAGGGGAGCAACACTGAGCTGTGGGTTGAAGGGACAGGCCAGCTCCTCATTTACAGTGCACAAGCTGTTATTGCCAAGGTATCACATTGTCCAGCCCGTCTGTCTGTCCCTGCCCACCGCAGCAGCACGGCACCGTGTTCTGAGCAGCTCCAGGGCGCTGCTGGGACGTGTCTGCTTCAATGCTCCTTCACCTCTCCACGCAAACCCCGCACAGAGCATCAAACCCAACCACTCCTCACCCCCAGGGACTGCTCCAAGGGGTCCTTTCCTTTCCATCTCCCCCTTCCTCCTATTCCATCTCCCCTCCTGTTTCTTTCCATACAGCCCCCAAACTCCTCCCTGCTGAGTTCTCTGCAGCCCCCTGGAACCGCTGCGATGCCACGCTGGGCACACAAGCCAGCCCGGGGACCAGAAGCAGCACAATCACATCAGCACAGGCCTGCACCCAAATGAAGCAGCTCTAGGGAGCTGCAGGGCTAATTGGCACCACAGAGCACTGGTTGGTGTGCCTGCCCTGCCTCGGGGACTGGAGCCTGGCACAGTCAGACACAGGCTCTTCTCAGAGCTCCCTGCTGCTGCTCATCGCGCCCTGGAGCCACGCCAAGGGCACAGGTGCATCCCACAGACACTTCTGTAAGAAACAGCACAGAATTTCCTTCCCTTCCACGCCCTTCAGGAACAGCCCAGGACAGACAAGGGTCTCCTCTCGTCCCCTTGGCCCTCAGGCTGGAAGCACGAGGTGGGTCCGTGCAGCCCCAGCGCCAGGCACCGGGGTCACAACGCACTAAACCTGCGTCTGTCCAGCTTATCCTCAGCTGTGTGAGCAGCACTGCTTCAAGCTTGCACCAAGGTCTAGGTGGGCTTCAGCACCCTTTAAAGATGCCAATAAACATCTGAGCAGTTTCAGTAAACTTTAGAGAAGCCAGCAGACATTTGAGCAGCTCTCTGAACTGGAGCGACCCGAAGAAGAACCCACCAGATTTTCTCCTTCCCTTATCATTCCTCGCTGCATAACTTCATGGTTCCTCTTCAGTCCCATCTTTTTCCATTCTCTCCCACAAGCCATTCAGTCCTACTTCCCATCTACCAAGGCACCAGATTTTTGCTGCTACCTGAGATGTCACAGACACAGGGACCATTCGATCAGCACAGGGTTGGGAACAGCAGTTCTTGGCAAGATTAAGTCTCAAAGCAATCCACAAAAACACAGAAAGCTGCCCAAAGATGCACACAAAGGGTGGCCTGGGAGGCTCAGAGACCGTGTGTGCTGCACAGTTACTGAATACCCACCCACGTGAGTACATTTGGGGTTTGCTCACTGGGAGCACGGGGATTCAGGCAGAAAAGGAGCAGTGACAGAGACGGAGAAGTTTGGCACAAGGCAAAGGCTGTGCAAGACGAGAGATTAAATGGTGAGGTGGGAATCTGGCACAGGGGAGAGGAAAGAGTGATAAAGATGAGAGAGTTTGAGCGATGCTTCCTGCCAGGTGCTGGCACGCACCAGCAGAAACCACATCAAAACTCATCAAGTGTCCTGACAAGAAGCTTTGTCAAGGAGTGCTGACCACTGAGAGCTGGGCTATTTTTGCACAACGTGCTGCCAGCTTGGAGAGAGAAGGCAGGAGCCCTTGTCAGAATGGAAGAAAACCCATTTCCTTACACTTCTCCCACTACATATTTTAAAGTCTTGAAAAATCATCCTGATGGAAAAGGTCTGTGTTGTTCAGCAGTGAGTTACAGCTCCAGGGAACATCCAGTGCAACTCTTGGGAAAGGCTCCAAGACTGGAGTTTTCGCAAGTTTCCTTGTTCCTTTGGCAAACTATTCACATAGGATGCTCTTGTGGGGAAGGGACACAAGTCTGTGCACGTCTCTTGTTCCAGCCTCGTCTGGCTGGAAGCAGGGGAGAGCATCAGCTCCAGCTTGGGAGGGGATGGGTTTTCACCAAGCTCCTTCACCAAGGCTCACAGGAGCCTTCCCCATCCTGGCATCTGCCAGACGTGGAGGAAGCTGAGCCAGCAGAGGCACAGCAGGTTTGCTGTCACACCAAGGGCATGGCCAGCCAGCTTTAAATCCCAAATCCAGGCAGCCCAGCCTAACCAGCATCCCCTGATTTTGATCTGCTCTGTCACAGTCTGAGCCACGGCAGCAGGAGATTGAGGGCTGCACTTTTACATGAGATGGATCAGAAGAAAAAACCATGGGGTCAACTTTCTCTTACCCCGGAAAGAAGAGAATGAGAAAACACTGATGAGCAGAAATGACAAATGCAGAAAATCTAAAGCAGAAAGATGACTCAGAAGGGAGAGGCTGAAGCGCTCTAGCACTCAGAAGGCTGCACGTACCACATAACTGTGGGCTTCCAAGCAGGGGTTCAGAGATGCAGCGAGGCAGGAGTCCAGAGCGAGGAATGAATTATTTATTAAATTTACAATACCATTTATATATTCTAGTTCCATAAAGCAATTGAACAGTGCTCACACTTCTCCTAGGGTGATTGGTCAAAGTCTCAGACACCCACTTAGAAATGTTTTTTCCTAATATAATGTACACAAGGTCAGAAGATACCAGATATGAATGCTATTTACAAAAACCCTATTTATTGTTTCTATAGCTTACACAGCAAAGGAAAAGATCTCACAGAATGAATGCAAGAAGAGAAAATTTCCCTGCTAACGGCATTTCAGCATCCACACATAACCACCTGGAATCAGGTAGAGACCGTGCAAGGAGAGAAGGATTGCTTCTTCGTGCAAAACTGAACTTCCCTGCAGGGAGACAAGGAAGAAAGGATTTCCCAGCACAGGGACCTGCTGAAGGACCAGGCTGGAGCTGCAGGCACCTGCCTCCCATCCAGCTGGGTGCTGCTAAGCAGGAGAGAAGAGCAGGTTGGCCACCCTGGTGGGACACTGGGTGCTCTGAGCAAACAGCTCCCCAAGCTCCCTCAGCTTCACCACACCAATTTGCATTAACATACTGCGTGGGGATTTATTTTCCACACCCATGTGTGCAAAATTGACAGAAAATGCCTCCAGGGATGTGTAAAAACACTGAAACACTCAGATTCGTGACAAGATCTATGATCAGAGGGAGCTGTGAAGGCAGCCTGGAACAGTGAGAGCCTGGGCACAACCAGCCCTTGTATGGAAGAATTTGTTCTGTACCATAGAAAGATGATTTTTATTATTATTTTTATTCCTGTTCATTGTTCCTTTTCTTTCTAAATCCCTCCAGAAAACACCAGGGGTTATGTATTAAGACCCGCAGATGTCAAAGAATGCTCTCTGGTGCTTTTAACAGCTCCTTTATCCCTTCTGAAAGGACCTGGGCTCAGCAGTTCAGACTTGATATCTTCAAATGGTTTTTTAAAAGCAACATTTCCAGTTCAAGTCTTCTTAACCCAGTGTAAGCACCACATGCCTTAAAACAGAGATTTCTTTTTATACCCTGAGTTAAAGGCCAGAAAATCAATGAAATAAAATAAATACACTTGACTATGATCTCCCTTGCTGTATGAGCTTATTTCAGGGATGCCAGAACTCTATTCACCCAAAAGCTATGAAGAAGCCCAGGGATGAAACAGCTTCAGCTTTAACTCTGGAGCGTTGCTTCTTGCTTCAGGTTCTGTGTAGTGAATAATTAGAAAATGGTGGATGTGATGCCAGTTTTCCAAAGAAGGTTTCAGTCATGAGTAGAGGGACTATGGAGGAGTAAGGATGGTGAATTAGGAGAAACTGGAGTAAAGAGAGTGAAGAGGCACTTGAATAAACAGTGAGGAAAAGGCAGCTCAGGTTCTCAAAAGAGAAGCTCTGCCTCAGGAATAGATTGGAGCTCTCTCAAGGAGCCCATGAGGGTGTAGAAATACAATTCCAGCAGTTGGTTTGGATTATCAGAAAGCAGTCAGCAAGGTTCTCCAACAGCTGATCTTCCATGAGCCAAGAGCAGAGGTCATCAGGCAAATAAATAACTGGTTAAAAGTTAAGAAACAAAGTGTGGGGGTAAATGGCCAGTTTTCAGAGGACACAGTCACCTGTGGTGTGCAGCCAACCAGTGCATTCCTGAGTGAGCAGGGGGAAATGAGTGAGGGGGAAAATGACAAAGTTTGCTGATGATGCACAGAGATTCTGGAGAGTGAAGACAAAGTCCAACTGAAACACTCAACTTGTTTGCTTCTTGATGCTGATAATACCAGAGTCTCCCAGCCAGGGCTGCACTCACAGCAGCAAATGCTGCTCTGTGCTCACCCAGACCACGACAGCCCCTTGCAATGTCATTAATGTGCTTACAAAGGCCACGACAGCCCCTTGCAATGTCATTAATGTGCTTACAAAGGCCACGACAGCCCCTTGCAATGTCATTAATGTGCTTACAAAGGCCACGACAGCCCCTTGCAAGGCAATCAATGCCAGGCCATGAAACAGCCAAGTGGGTCCCTGCACTGTGCCCTGGGCACGGCTGTGTGGCTGCCGAGGCACCCCCATGGCAGGGCAGCTCGTGGGAAGGTCTGGCAATGAAAGTTTGAAGGGAAAATGCTTCAAACTGCTGGGAGGAGGTGGCACAGGTAGCAAAGGCAAAAATCTGCCCTTCCCTTCCGCCCCAGTGAAGTGCTGTCAGCTCCCACTGCTCTCCGTGCACAACCGAGGGATTTCTGTTTGCTGCCCTGCAAGGAGGAGGCACAGCCAGATGCTGCACTGGCACAGAGTCCTGGACCATCACTTGGATAATGTCCCAAGGGGACAGGAACTCAGCCAAGGTCAGCACAGGTCACCCAGAGCCTCTTTGCAAAAAGTTGTGGGATGTCTAATTGCAGTCATTACCGAACTGAGTCACGCGCTGCTAATGCAGGCTGGCAAAAGGAGCTTCAAGCCACGAAAATCCTTGAATGTTTTGCTTGCATTTAACACTGGAGGTGTTTAAAGGCTCACCACAACCATCCTCCCCTGCAGCAGGTGCCCAGCCTCTCTCATTTGTGTTGGACACAGCTGACTTGCAAAGTGGGAAGTGCTTCAGGGCACCCTGCCAGCCCCAGCCCCTGAGCCTGGCTGTGCTTCTCACCTGCAGTGCCCCAGCCTGGAGAACCACCTTATTCCAAAAACCCTGCTGAAGACAGGGCTGGCTTTCTAGTGATGCCTTAGGATTTTAGCTTTTATATATTCATATATTAGTACTCCTGCAATTCTTTAGTGTGTAACTCTGAGCTCCATACAGAGTGTGAGCAACTGCTTTTCCCATTTTGGTCAGACACAACAATTCCTCTCCAGGCCTGACAATCAAGGACACCTCACTGTCTCAGGCCCCGAGAAATGGAAACAAAAGTGCGTTGGGGAGAGCAAACAGAGAGAATGGGACTGCACTGCCTGAAGCTGGAATTGGACAATTAACCTCTGATATGCAAATGGTCAGAACTTCTATCTGTCCCAAAAACGTGTGGCTGTGCCCATCCTGAGTGCAGGCTCTGCGAGACTCCTGCACTGCCCAAGGTGCACCCTGTGAAGGCCTTTCCATAAATCTCTGCCCTTTATCCTTTTACTCTGTCCAGCCTCTGCTCCAGGGCAGCCTCTCCAAGGCATCAACCCCTGGACTGCCTTAAACTCTAGCTGGATGTGAGAGCAGCAGTGCTTCCTCCCAGCCCACAGCTCACCCTCTCACCAAGCTGCTCTCTTCCACCCTGGCTCTCAGCACAGCCTCTGTTCCAGGTCAGCCTCTAAAAAGCATCACTAGCCCTGCTAAAAATAGTGCTGGCAACACGGGAGCAGCCAGGGTGTGGGCTAGCAAGGAATTGTGGTGGCAGGGATGAGACAGGCTCCCTTCTGCCAGGGGCTCAGGAGGCGGCCAGACCAGCCTGAAGCGCTCTGAGCCCAGAAGATGGGTGGGAAACCTCCCTGCAGCTCCGAGCACACACTTCAGAGGCAATTCCCTCCCTGTTCACACATGGAGCAGCCTCCAAGGTGGAGTCAGGCTGGCTTTGAGCACAGCCATGGTGTGTAAGCATGTGAAATGATGCACTTCGTTTCACTTGAATCTCTTCATCTGCACGGCCCTGGGGTGCTGCAGCGTGAGACAGGATGCAAAACAGGAGGATTAAACAGCAGGAAGCCAGTACAGCTGGAACAGCCACTTCCAGACACAACAGCTCAGTCATGGGGTCAAAAACTGCATCCCACAGCACCCTGAAGGGAATCGAGAGGTGACGAGCTCTGGGTCTGGAGACACAGAAGAGAATTTCAAACTACTGCTGATTTCTTCACTGAGTGAGGTTTTTTTATCCTTTTGGGTGTTTTTTTTTCATTAATACAGGTGTTTGTACATTTTGACCAGTCTGGAAAACGAGGGATGCTGCTCCCTTTGCCTCACCAATAAAATAGCTCTGACATCCCTCCCAAAACCCAAACCCCTCCCCATCTTCAGCAATATGGAGCACCCAAAGGCCACGGCACACTGCAAAGGCAGTTCCCAGCCCACTGGGAACAGTCTGCTTCGAATTTTAAGATTTCACATGACCTCCAAGTGTGCAGCACTGGTACAACAAAGGTGTTCCGAAGCCACCAGGGTATTTTAGGCTGCGGCTTCATGGTGATGTTCATGCAATGTCTTTGTGGTGAGTTTTTGTGGCTGCTGCCACAAGGCTTTTCTGTGCCGTGGCTCAGCTGCTGCTGGGAAAACAGCAGGCAGAATAAAATATTTGCAGTGAGTCCAACCCAGGCAAGGTGCTGTGTCCACAGGCAGAGTGAGGTGAGAGGAGTTTTGAATGGCACCGGGTGCTTGAGGAATAAGAGGGAAATGATCTCGTGGTGCCGAGAGGGCACTGTCAGAGCAGCTCAGCAGGGATGACAGCAGGAAGGGAGGCAGGGTGGGAGCAGCACAGCTGGGGCAGGTCGGGCCACCACAGTGATGCAGACTCGTGATAAACTGAGTTATGCTGCACCAGTCAGTCTGGCAGGGGCAGAAGGGCATTGCCTGGGCTGCAGACGGGCAGTTTTGGTGGGCTTGTCCGCACCCCCTTCTCGCAGCAGTGCTGGGGTGAGCCCTCAGCAACCCCAACCCCACCCTCAGCCCCCCATCTGCTGCGAGCAGCCCCTTCCCATTGAGTCGGGCAGCATCTGGAATCAAAAAAGCCTCCATCAAGCAGAGTGTTACTTTGGACCAAACCAGGGGAAAGAAAAGCATTTTGAGACAATCAAACACTCTTTCCAGCTGTGGAACCGGGCGCCTGCTCAGTCTTCCCACTGCTTTTGACCGGGGAATTAAGCCACTTATTCTACATTAGAGCCATTTCCAGGGGAATTTCCCTCTGACACAAAATGCCAGCGGCCACATCCCTCTGGAGGAGAGTTTGCAAAATGCAGGAGCAAACAATGGTGGGAAGGGACGCTGGGCAGGGGAGTGCTGCACCCTGGGAGAAGGGAAATGAAAGAAGAAACCACAGGAGAGTGTGGCACAGGTGGAGTGCCACATCCACTGCTCACTTCAGCCAACATCCCCCAGCCTGTTCCTACACCAAAAGTGCCACCAGAGGAATAAACGCTGCACAGCCACCTCCCCTGTGCCCTGCAGGGTCCCTTGCTGCTGCCCAGACCTTGTGCTGGTGACACAGATGTCCCTGCAGAGAGGGACCGTCTGACTGGCACAGATGAGGCATCTGCTCCCTGTTCTTCACCCCAGGAAGCAACCCATGGAGGGCAAAATGCTTTATTTAAAAGCTGGCACATACTTTTGAGTCTTTTAACTAGCACCTGTCATTTTTGGCAGTGCTTTTAGCTCAAAGTCTTTCTTTTTCAAGGCCCCTGCACAGAGCTGCTCCCACCTGCCTCGGCAGGGAGCTCACAGCACTTCACGGGGCACAGGAGGTTCATGTGCAAATCCCTTAGGAGAGAGACTCAGCTGCTAGGTTTTGAGGAGAAGAAAGAGTTTATCTCACTCAAATCACCCGGCCAGTGGGTGACCCAGCCTGTCCTGCAGCCTTCTCTAACCACAGATTGTACCCAGTGCCACCACCCTCAGCGGATGGCAGGAACGCCTCCATCAACTCAGCCTTGAGAAGACATGGCTGAGAGGGGACCTGGGGACCTCATCCCCACCAGTGTCTGCAGGAAGGGCTCAGAGCAGCCTCTGCTCTGTGGGGCCCAGCAATGGCACAGGAGGAACGGGCAGACACCTCACTTGGACATGAGGAAGAACTTCCCTGTGCAGTGACCAGCACTGGATTGCCCAGAGAGGTGTGGAGTCTCCCTCACTGGAGAAATTCCAGCACCTGGACACAATCCTGTGCCCTGAGCTCTGGGATGACCTTGCTGGAGCAGGGACGTGGCCCCAGATGAGCCACTGTGGCCCCTTCCAGCCTGACCCACCCTGTGTGACTGTGGTGGCCCCACACGCCCTGAGTCACGGGGACAAACCCCTGGCCAGGGGACAGGCAGCTGGATCAGCTGGGGCTGCCCATGGCCTGGGCATCCACTCTGCACGGCCCAGCCACACTGGGATGGCTGATGGAGGGGGCACAGCCCTGCCCCTGCTTGGTGACCCCCAAACTGCCCCTGGCACCAGATGCTGGGAGGGGCTGGATGCTTCCGATGCCCCAAAAGACTCGAGGGAACAGGGTGCAGAGCAGAAAGGGGCTGCAGCCCCAAAGGGGCTGACACAGCATCAGGAGGACCCTGGCTCAGTTTGGTGATGCTGCCACGAGGGGGAAAAAAGGACTTTAGTGTCTCCTTCACTGTCCCCTTCACTGTCCCCTTTACTGTCTCCAATACTGTCTCCTTCACTGTCCCCTTTACTGTCTCCTTTACTGTCTTCTCAGCGAAGTGAAGACAGGCACTAGAAGTGAGCACTGAGCCATCACCACTGGGAATGGAAGTTACCCGTCAGAGTAAGCAAGGACGTAAATTATGTGGGAGTGAATTTATTATAGAAAAGCAGCTTTTTAAAGGAGCATTTGAATTAGCATCTGCTGCTCCAGAGAGGTGACCCACACCAGCACCAGCTGTCACCATCCCCAGCTCCTCCCAGCTCTACCCCACTGTGTGCAGGGTGGCAAATGCCACCACTGAGTCCACAGTGGCACAAACTCAGTGCGGTGACATTTGCTGCTCTTTATGCTCTGCCAGACAACTTTTCACACTTCAGCTCTTGTCTCCTGTCTCCCTGTTTTGAGAGCTCCAGCAGAAATCTTTGCTGCCAGGCTGAGGATGTGTGCTGCCCTCCATGCTGAGAAAACACCTGGGATCAGCAGCAAGAGTTTTAGCTGGAAATTATGGGAGCCTGATTTTTCCCTACCAGTCTTCTGGCCCCAGAGCACTTTCCTAAATCTTCTAATTCCCAGCTATGAGGAGCCAAGCTGAGAAATACAGAATAGTGTCCCAGGAGGCAACAGGGCAGCTGCAGAGGAGAGGCTGAGGACGTGGAGCCAAACTGCAGAGGAATGGTGATGCCAGCACCAGGCAGATCAGAGCACGGAGGTGCTGCACAGGATATATGGGAGAGAAAATAATGGCAAAGAGGCTTTTGTCTCTAGTCTAGCAACAGCTTCTGGCCCATGGAAGGTGTGTCTCAGCTTGTCTGTACTCCCCATAGCTTTCCTGATGATGATTTGAAGGATTTCCAGGAGAATTCTGCTGCGATTTTTGTTGTTGTTGATCTCAAATGCTTTGCAATAAAGAGAATTCAGAAACATTTCTCTGTGACTCTTATCCAGCACTCACAAACTATTGACAAAGAGATGATCACGTTTTAACTGACAAAGAGGAAAATGTGACATATTACGCAGGCCAAATCCTGTTCCTGAAGAGGTTTCCCAAAAGATATTTGTGAGAGGGAAGCTTTTCTCAGCATATGGAGGGAAGCAATGACCTCCTCTGCCTCCCACAGCCTGCCTGCCTTCCTCATCATTACACTCACTGCAGCTTTTCCAGGAGCTGAAGACAAGGTGGGGAGGTCAAAGGATAAAGAAGATCAAATAGCACACCTCAGACCTTGCAAATGAAAGTGTAAATGGGGCTGTGCAGACAGAGAGGGCAACTGTCTCCACAGAATCGTGGGGTATCTGGCAGGATGGCTTGATTTAAAGTTTGATGAGGCAGCTGTGCCATTTTGGCCACACTGTAGGATGCAAAAGGCTGCCAGAAAGCCACCAGGGTATGTGAATTAGCAGCACCCAGCTATAAGCACTGCCAAAAGAGCTTTAGCCCTGCTCAAACCTCTCCTTAAACCCCCGAGGCTAAGCCAGGCTTATGAAAGCGCAACCATCACAGGTAGGACCCACTCTGCCACCACAGACAACAGCACCTGGCTGGGGACATGTTTGACTGTGACAAATCCATAGGGAGATGTATTAATCACTGCTGGGAGATACAAAACCACTCACTGCTACTCATGGTTCTCCTTACTGTGTAAAACACAGGCTCGTTAGCAAAGATTTCAGCGTCATCTCTGGTCTCTGCAGTTTTCTGTACCCCAAAGAACAACCCTACAGCAGTGGAGAAGCAGAGGGAAACTTCTCCTCAGCAGCTCCTGGGTGCTTGGTGTTTTCCTGGGTTTTCCTGACATCTCAGATCCAGGACTCGAGCAGTTGTGTGAGAGTTTTTAGTGGTGGCGGAAGACCTGAGAGATTGGTCAGGAGGGCAGAAAAAGAGCAGAACAAATGAGCTATGAAGTCTGTACATCAATGTAATCAGTCTGGGGGAAAGTTTCTGAAAACACAAACTCCTGGAGTTCCTGGCACAGCCCTGGGAGTGCTCCTGGCCCCAAGGCTGGCACCAGGAGATCTGCAGAGACTCAGACCCATCTGCAAATGTTGAGGCTGCCCAAACGGGGGCCAAGCGAGCCCACTCATGCGTGTCACACAGGAAAACAAATGCCATCCTGCCTGCTGTGCAGAGCTCGGGGCTGGAGTCGGATCAGCTGCGGAGACGGAATAACATCCAGTCCCAATATGGTTTGTCTGTCAGGAGTATCCGGCCTGAGCACAGCCTGGAGCGCTCTGAGCAGGATGGGACAGTCAGGGCAGAGGAGAACAGCCAGGGCAGCAGCTCCCTGGGTGCCCTGTACCCCCAGGAATGAGCTGTGGTCCCTCCCCACCCGCAGCTGTGCAGGGCCTCGGGGAGCACTGAGGCAGCTCAGCCTTGCTGCTCCCTGTCCCACCATCACCTCCCAAAGGGCCCCTGCTCGCCCCAGCTCAGCCCATCCCTGGTGGGTGTGAAAAACGCAATTCACTCTCCTGTTAGGATTTAAAAGTTTTTAATAAAAAGACAATAAGGGACAAGACAATAAAGCGAAAGTTACAGCGCTCGGCGGCCGGGGAGTTTCCGCTCCACCAACGGCACGCCCCGACCGTAGCACTTATCTCTGTAGTTATCCTTTAAAGTATTACATATGCATTAGACTTCCCAATGCGCCTATACATATTCATGACTTAGCCCTGCTTCGTATTATAATGAGCTCAAAGGTTATTTGCTCCTGCGCTGTGCATCCTGGTGGTCGTGGGCCGGGGTCTCAAAGACGAAGTAAGGAGTCTTCCTCTCAGTTGAGCTTTTTACCTTTCCTTGTCACGCATGCTCTTTAGGCTCTTGGATTCGGCCCACGCTACGAACCTAGTTCTAGCCAGTTCAGGGGTTTGGAGAGCAGGGACCAGGTCAGATCACGCTCCTTTTTACAATAAATCTACGTCCTCCTATCTTACTTCTGATAAGTACCAGCGATAACAAGGGCGTCTGGATGAATTATTCCTTAACTTCTGAACTTTCTTGTATCATATCTACACGGATTTCTTCCACTCAAGGATGGATTGGTTCTCCCATACGTATTTAATGAACAAAGTATAGTGATATTTATAGTGATATTCTCTTACCGGTGTTATCTAACTAACCAGACAGTTTAGTCGTTACAAGCATAATTACATCAACTATTAACGGAACAAACTACATTCTTATAGTGAAATCATTTTAACATTATACATTTAACATTCTTTAATATCTGCGGAAAGCCAATATTATAATACATATCTATAACATGGGCATGGAATGAGCTCCATCACACACCTCCCTGGGAATGCAGGGACCTCAGCCCCAAAGGGAGTCCCACATGGTGGGGACCAGCCCCTAACCACACCAGTCTGGGGGTGCAGTTTGGCCCCCTGTGCCCCACCACCCTCCCATACGGACCCCAAAGCACCTCCCAGCACCCTACAGCAAGATCTGGATCTCATAGGAGTCCAGAAATTGTAACTTGTGTAAGAGCAGAGCTGATCTGTGGGATCTTGAGAGAGAATCCCTGTAATTGCAAGGTGGGAATATCTGGGTTGCTTCCCCTACCCTGGACAGTGACACTGCTTGGGCCAGAAAAACCACAGAAATGGTGACCAACAACCTGGGACTGACCCTCTCCATCCTATTCCAGCATCACCCCTTGAATTGTCCATGCAACTCCCACCGTGCAGGGGGAAAGCAGAGCAGCTATAAATCCCAGATCTGTGTAAGGGATCCTGGATGAGGGAAAGCAAACTGGAGATTTCAGCCCCTGGAGTTTCACTTCCACACAAAGCAGCCAAGTGCAAAGCCATACCAACTCCAGAAGGACAACTGGAGTCTCACATAGGAAAAAAAAACAAACAAACAAGCAAACAAACAAAAAAAAGACACCACCACCACAAAAAACCAAAAACCTGGAAGAAAGGAGACCAAAATTCAAAAAACCTCAGTGGTGTCTCCAAATGCATTGGCTGAGTTTGGGTGGCTCTTTCACCAGTGGGGACAGACAGTGGGAAGAGTGGAGAAAGCAAGTCGGGACCAGCTGGGAATCTGAATATCACATTTGCATGTGTCCAAGACCATGAGTGTTGGAACAGAGAGATTTAAATGCAACTTTCCTAGGAACAAGAGGCAACCAGGGGGCTGCCAGGTCTCACCAATGCTCTTCCTCAGGAGCTGCTGCCATTCCTGTGTGCTCCTGGCCACCAGCACAGCCTCAGCAGGACTCGAGCTCAGCATGACGCTGCAAATCCTTGCTCTCCTCTGGGTTGATCCCAAAGTCAGGGCAGCTTCTCCAGAGCTAACTGGACTTTCTGTGTGACCACGAGACCACTGGCGGTGGACTCTGCAAAGATGGATGTTGTACTGGGACCACTTGTGTGTGTTACAGGGTCTGAAGATGAGTAAACCACGTCAGGCAAACGGGAATCACATCTTATCCTGATGCCTGCACAGGTTTCTAGACTTGACCCACACCAAGAATGCAGACACATTCGTGAGATTCTTTTATCAATTTTGGCTGCATTTGTACGCATTTTCCCACAGAAGGAGGGAGCAGCAC
Organism: Callaeas wilsoni; assembly: GCA_013398955.1. Taxonomy (NCBI): domain Eukaryota; kingdom Metazoa; phylum Chordata; class Aves; order Passeriformes; family Callaeidae; genus Callaeas; species Callaeas wilsoni. Next base: position 7,232 of record VWPU01004333.1, on the reverse strand, counting down.
TTTGATTTTTAAAATGTGATACCTACACAAATTTAGATGTCCAGATTGGAGCAGAAGGAAGCCCTTGGCTACTGGCAAACCTGGACTGAAAACTGCCCCAGCAAAAGTGGAATATGCCAAAGGGCCCTGCACAGACCTGGGAAGGCAGCAGACAGCTGGTGGGGGCACAGCTGGAGGGGGGCACAGCTGGGAGGGCACAGCTCAGTTCAAGACACACTAGAAATTTTACTGTTTCCATGAGGTTTGAATGAGTAACCAAACACAATTAAATTCACACAGCACTGGCATAAATCCTCACATTGAAGGGGAGAAAGGGTCTCTTTTGCCCTGTATTTAAGGGAATAATTATGGTTATTGCCTGTGCAGTAACTTCAGAAGGCTCCTATGCAGAACTCCAGCCCCGCAGCAGTTGATGTTGTCTGAATGATTCAACAGACCCGTTTCATGTTTTAGAGGACTCCTGTCTTCACCCAGTATTGACTGTGCAGCTCCTACTCCTGTAACACAAGACCACAGGGGCTGCCACCCCTGTCTGTACCTCTGACAGCATCAGACAAACATTAAAAACCCCCTGAAACTCAGAGCACTGGGAGATGAGCGAGTACAACGATCCCTGCTTTAAAGATGAGGAAATAAGGGGAAAAGAAGCAGCAAACTGTGACCAGCAGCCCTCTGGGCCAGGGCTGTGAAGCTGACACTGTCCACGCTGCTCCCAGCCACCTCCTCTAATGACTGCAGCAGGACACAGACAGATGGGAGCCCAGCTTCCCCTAATGGCAGCCCCGTGGGCACCGAGATTTCCTGATAAATGAAATCACCAGTTTAATGTTTTCCAAAGGGTTTAAGTGCCACAAAAGGAAGTATCAAGTTGGGATCCACAGAAAACTGATGGATTACCCAGATGGATTACCCTTCCTCCATCCCACTACTCCTTCCTTTCCCTGGGCTGGCTCAACACCAACCCGAGTGGCCCTTTGGGGACAGAGGAGTGACAGGAGTGTGGCAGTTCCTGTGTAAGTGCCTGGACAGAGACCTGCACACCCCTACCACGTGCTGGAGGTGCTGAGCAGAGGCATCCACGTCCCCATCAGCATCCCTGCACTCCCCAGCCCTTTGGGCCGCATGCAGGATGTAGGAAAGGGATTCAAGGCCAGCAGCAGGTTGTCCCTGCTCTGCCTGGGAGGAAGACACTGCCCCATCAATGACCTTCTCACTCCCAGTGGGAGCAAATAAAGCACTTTGCCGATGTCTTCACTGTCAGCGCTCACCCAGGGACTGCTCCTGCTCTCTGGAGTCACGCAGGCAATGGGAAGTTGGATCTTCCTCAGAAGACAGCCTGAGAAGCAGCTCCCATCCCACGCTTTTCCAATGATTTCTAGGGGCCAAACAGAAAAGGCAGAGTTAGAGCAAAACATGTCCATTGGAGAGTGCTCGGGCTGGGGTTTCTCAGCCGACCCTTGTTAGAGCTGCCAACATAAGATCTATTTTTACTGTAAATTCCAGCTTCCACATGGATTTGCTCTTAAGCCAAGCCCTCACCCCACTGAAAAGCCTGTCCCTGAGCAGGGCCCTGCTTTGCCCACCAGCTGCCCCACTGCTGGGACAGGCACAGCCAGAGCTCACCGAGCTGTCCAGGTGCTACCACAGCCACCCCGGGCAGCTGGAACCAACCCAGGGTCCTGCTGCAGGAGGACAAGACCTTAGACACAAGATGCACCTCAAGGCACCCAGACTGCAGGGTGAAGAAGGTTGAGAACGTGGAAGCAATGATATGAATATCTGGGGAAAGAGGCAGAGGAGGGAACAGCACCCAGCAGCAGCGATGCAGGATGGATGTGCCAGGGCCAGCTGCCGTGCCAGGTGCTGGTTTCTCCCCCGAGCCCTGTGCTGGGAAGCATCACCTGCTCACCGTGGGTGATGAAGCAATGCCAGGCATCTCCCACACACCTGTGTCCTGCAGGAGACACCTGGGAGAGGTGAGTGCTCCTCACTTCCCTCTGGCACGAATCAGGAGCGATTCCCGGCAGTCCATAGAGATAAAGCAGGAAACTGGGAGCAAGAGCAATCCCATTGTGTGCAAGCAACCAGCACAGCGTTCAGCTGCTCACGAAACAATCCAGAGTTTAGCTTTAGCATTTCTCAGCAGCAGCCTCACCCAAACACTGCTCCTTTCCAGGTGCTCCTCCATCTCCCTCTGCCTTTGAGTATCTCTGGGGGAAGGGAACCATCCAACCCCCAAACAACTCAGGTAAGATTTTGTTACTGCCAGCCTGAAATGTCTCTGATGCTGTGGTGTGTGATACCACTGCACAGATTCATCTGCTAATACGCCATCCAACCCAAATAAACTTCGGCTTCGCTTTGGAATTGATCTCCAAATCAACAGCTCTGCTGTTTCCCTGGGCAGCCCACCCTCCCGCAGGAATTTGACCCTCCTGCACGATTTTAACCCTCCCTGGCCCACTCTCCTTCCCCAGCCGTGCTGGCTTTGCTCAGCCAGCATTAGGAATTTAGGAATTCGCCCTCTGCTGTGTGGTGTACGGATGGGGGCTTTGCCTTTCACTGGTCCTGGAATTAAACAACCTGAACCTCTGTCATCCCCATCCGGGCAGGGGGAGGCAGCTGAACAAGCCATGGTTATCAAAGCCTGCTTCTTTAAACAGGCTCTTCACTGGCTGCAGTCAAAGCCACGCTATGCCTAACGTCACTGGGGAGCAAAAATAGCCGGCACGAGTGGAGGGAGGGGAATGTGAGTATTAAGAGCGCCCAGATTTCAAACATACTTGGCTTGGCAGCACGCTCCCTTCCTGCCCCTGCCGCACCAGATGCGACGGAGCACTGGGATCTCTCACTCTCTGCCCATGAAGAAGGATTCTCTTCTTTCTTTTTTTTCCCTCTTTTTCTGTTTTTCTTTCTTTAAGTTTCACCTTTGATACCACTAGATCGATTTTTTAAATTTCCTTTCTTGTAGGAAACTTCATCTGCCGGATTTAAAAGCAAGGTTTGAGCAGGAGAAATTCATTTCTGTTTACAGCTGTAAATATGCATGGCACTCCTGTGGGATGATATCGTAGAGGGAAAGGCAAGATTGGCTGGGAAAATCGCTTGGACCGTAAGATGCTTGAATGGCTCCTTGGAATAACAAGCTCTCTATTGTGTGTGCATGTGTGTGAGTGTGTGTTTGTGTCCGAGTGCGGCAGTGATGGGAACTTTAAAATGGTGCAAGGGTTCCCCATTTGGCTTAATTTTCTTCCTCTAGCTCTGTCTGGAGACGGGTGAAGTGTCTGAATGGAATTAGCGCTGTAGGAATTTTATGAATGGAGCAAAAGGCAGGTTCAGCAGAAGAGGAGCAGAGCAGGGAGATGCAGTCGGCTCAGCTCTCCCTGGCAGGAGCTGTCACTCCAGGGAACTGCACAGACAGGCACCAGCACGGCTCAAATCTGCTACAAGTCCCTGGGACACCAAGGGAGGCAGCTGCAAGGAGGCAGCACCTGAGCCATGGAAATATGCTCCTGAAAATGAGCTTTGACCAACGCACCGAGCCGACAGCTGCCTGTGGGACCAGCTCCGGGCTCAGCTGGAGCATCCCATGCAGAGCTTTTCTGATTTCCCATTTCTGACCGAGGGTGCTGCTGGTTGTGTGGCAGAGGAGCAGCCACAGCTCCCGGCGCAGCCGTGCCTCCTTCGTGGGAGACGCTTTCGCCGCACAGCTCGGACACCAACACCCATAAAGGGGACAATGAGGGAGCAGGACAGACTGGCTACCCCTGCCCTACAGCACGAGGGCCCTGCACAGCACAGCAGGAGCAGGACGAGGCAGATTTGGGGTTGCAAGGTCCAAGGACTTGATCTTGATGCTGGTGAAGCTGCTGGGGACCAGCCCAGAGCAGCACTGTCCTGAAGGAGCACTGACTGCTGCAGAACCATGCTCTTCTCTCTCACTTGGATGCCAGTACTCAAGGGACCGGGGTGGGAGATGGGCTCTGTGTGTTTCCCTGCTTTCTGCACTTCTATCCCAATTGCTAAGTGAGGGAAAATCTCCCTCTTCACTGGATTGTCCTCTCTTATACAGAGCTTTTTATGACATCTCTGACCTGTCATCCTCAGCAGGTGGTAATGGGGAGAAGGTGAGGGCAAGTCACAAAGACGATGAAAATTGTGCATCCTCGAGTGCCACAGAGGTCACTGTCAGGGTGACACAAGGGCAGCAGGGGATGGTCTGGGACTGCAATCCTCCTGCCAAGGAGATAATGGGAGGAAAGAGGCAAAGGAGTCAGAGCTGCTGAGGAGGCAAAGGGACACCTAACTCACTGGGAAAATCTGCACGTTCCCAGGATAAAACAAATCCAACCTGCCCAGAGGAACAAGGCAGAGGAGAGTTTTTGCCTGCTGAGCCCTACAAGGACAAGGCAGTCCAGCACTCCTCCCCCTTAGCATTTTCCAAACAAAAAGAGACAGCCTGAGTGCTGTAAAACACAGTCCAAAGGCACTTCTGTATGCAGTGACCTTTAGGATGGCACAGGCTTTTGGTGTGCCTTAAAATCTGGGCATTTTAGCTACTTCTTCAGCATTTCTCTGAGGTAGGTTTGCTCTCCTCTTGCCTACACCCAGAATGAATTCAAAGCAACACAGTCCTGATTTGTGCAGCTCTGAGTCTGAGCTAAGCAGAGGCTCCCACGTACAGAGCTGCCTCGCGTGTTGCCTCACACCTCGCTGCTCAGGGCTGTCCAGGCAGGTTCACACCCAGCTCTGGCCAAAACAGATCTGCTTTACAGACACACAGAAATCTCTGGTATCCCCCCGGACAGAGAGAATGAAAAACCCCGTGTTTCCAGACAGGAAACCTACACTTTGCTTTGTAAAGTGCCTTTTTCTCCATCACTCAAATACTGTTTGAAACTGCAGGACAGAGGAGGAGCTTCTCATTCAAGGGAAGCTGCACTGTGAAAACACTGCAGGAATGCTGGACAGGACTTTGAGTGCATCACTAACACAGAACAAACAGTTTGGCTGCAAATGATAAATCTGAAGTTTGTTTTCCCTTTTTAGGGGTATTCTGTTCCCTCAGAGCTAAGAAAGTATCAAAGAGGTTTAAGCAATCATGCTGATAGCTCTGTAAATCATTGTTATGAATTTAGGAAGGATATTTTTTCCCTCCAACCCCAAACTGAGGACTGCAGTAAGTGGTTCCAGTGATCCACACGACCTTTTTTGTCCCTTTTCCATGGACACACCTCACAGCTGGGCTCTTGTAATGAGAGCACGAGCCCTACACGAGTGGCCTCAGTGCCTAAGACCTTTGGTACATTCAGGCAGTGCAGACACGTGCTCAGGGACAGGTAACTTCTAAATGATCTTTTCTGTTCTGGCAGATTTCTAATATGCTGGTTTTGATGTCTTTCCTCTAGTGGAGAATGCAGATGGTCCTTGGATGAGACCCCGCTAAGACATGGTTCAACATCTCCCAGCAGCCACACTTCCCAGAGCAGAAAGAAACCCCTCAGACCCCTGTGACATGAGCAAAGCCTCTGGCATTTAAACCCAGGAGGATGTCCCTAAGTGACGAGCTGGAGAGCCACTTCTCTGCCACCCCCTACATGGTGACAGACGCGAGCGAGGACAGCGCGTTCAGAATCCGGCCCAACGTCTCCGCCAACGCCACCGGGGATGGCGCGTGGGCCGCCGGTTCCATGGAGGACATGATTGCCATCTGCACCATCGGGGCCATCCTGTCGCTCATGTGCGTGATCGGGGTGACAGGCAACGTCTACACCCTGCTGGTGATGTGCCACTACCTGCGGTCCTCCGCCTCCATGTACATTTACATCATCAACCTGGCGCTGGCCGACCTGCTCTACCTCCTCACCATCCCCTTCATCGTCGGGACCTACTTCATCCAGAAGTGGTACTTTGGGGACATTGGCTGTCGCATCCTGTTCAGCCTGGACTTCCTCACCATGCACGCCAGCATCTTCACCCTCACAGTGATGAGCACGGAGCGCTACTTCGCTGTGCTGAAGCCCCTGGACACGGTGAAGAGGTCCAAGAGCTACCGCAAGGCCATTGCTGTGGTGATCTGGCTGGTGTCCCTGCTGCTCACCCTCCCCATGCTCATCATGATCCAGCTGGTGCAAAGGGACAACAAAAGCATCTGCCTGCCCACCTGGAGCAAGCTGTCCTACAAAGTCTATCTCACCATCCTTTTTGGCACCAGCATCGTGGGCCCGGGGGTGGTCATTGGCTACCTTTACATCCGCCTGGCTAAGATTTACTGGGTGTCACAGACTGCCTCCTTCAAGCAGACCAAGCGGCTGCCCAACCAGAAGGTGCTCTATTTAATCTTCACCATAGTGCTGGTGTTCTGGGCTTGCTTCTTGCCTTTCTGGATATGGCAGCTCCTCTTCCAGTACTATGAATCCTTCCCTTTATCTCCCAAGGTGATGAAGAACATTAATTACTTGACAACCTGCCTGACCTACAGCAACAGCTGCATCAACCCCTTCCTCTACACCCTGCTCACCAAAAACTACCGGGAGTACCTGAAGAACAGGCAGCGCTCCCTCAGCAGCAGCAGCGGGTACTTCCAGAGGAGGAATCGTTTTCAGAGGATTTCAGGGAGATCCCTGTCCACGAGCAGCCAGCACTGCACAGAGACTTACGTCCTTGCTCACGCTCCTCTGGGAAACAGCAGTGCCTGAAGGTAAAATATATCTCCAAGAACAATCAATATTGACTTCAATGTTGCTTTGATTTAAAGTGTACATTGCACAGATGAAGCCTTGGCAGACCCAGAATGTGCACACATTTAGTCCAGAGGCTGTGCCGTGTGTCTGTTCTCATTTCTCCAGTGCCACTGATTCGATGCTAGCAGCACTCAGCTGAACATCTATCTAAATAGCCTTTCACTTTTTATCTTTATATTTTATAGTGTATGTCTCCTCAAGTAGCCATCAATAATGAAAGCCCATAACAGGGCCATGATTTTTAATAGTATCAGCTGTCTCACAACATTTAAAATTATGTTACCCCATGAATGGCTGTAGTTTGCTCTTTTTTTTCTTTAGCAGTAGTGCTAAATTTGTAGTTGTATGAGGACTGAAAACAATGAAATAAAGAAAAAGCAGCTGATGTCTGTGACACGCCATGCAGTTTGCATTTGGGGTAGGACTGGGCAACGTGGATGAGGCATATCCAGGGTTGCTTTTCCTGGTTTGGGTCATGCTCACATTTAT
>VWPU01004331.1:10440-49562 GCA_013398955.1 Callaeas wilsoni | reverse complement strand
GAACGCGGCGGCGGCGGCGGCGGGTCCGGGTCCGCCAGGCGGGGAATGCGGGACGGCGCCTGCGCGGAGCGGGCCGGAGGCCGCACAATGCCGCTCTCTCCCGGGAGCGCTACGGCGCGGCCCGAGAGCCAAAAGAGCGGCGCGAGTGCGCGCACGGGCTGAGCCCTTCCCTGTGGCGTCGTGCCCGCCCCTTCCCTCCCCTCCCTCTTTTTCTCTCCCCTCCCTCTTTTTCCCCTCCCCTCCCTCTTTTCCCTCCTTTCCCTGCTTTCTCTCCTTGCCTCGCAGCGGGCGCTGCTGCTCCCGGCTCGCTGTGGGGAGCGCCCTGCCCGTGCGGGCCGCATTCACGGCGGTGCGGCGTTCCCGTGTGGAAGCGGGCACGTCCAGACCGGGATCCGGTGGCCACGGCGCCGCTCCCGTCCTTCGAGGGCCGTTGAGCCCGGCCGGAGGGGGTTAGGTGTCGTTGGGGTGCGTCCGCGGCTGGCCCCGTTGGATGCACACCGATAAAAGCGGCTGTGAGAGGAGCAGGCCCATTCACACGGCAGTAATGTCTGTAATAATGTCTATATAATGTCTGTGAGGTGGGGGTCGGGCTCTTCTCCCACACAGGGCGTGAGGAGTCATCCTCAAGCTGCGCCAGGGGAGGTTCAGGCCGGACATCAGGGGGAATTTCTTCATGGAAAGTGGTGTTAAACGCTGGAACAGGAGGAAATTAATATTAAACATTGGAGCTGCCCAGGGAGGTGGCGGAGTCCCCATCCCTGGGAGTGTTCAAGGAGTGACTGGATGTAGCACTCGGTGCCATGATTTAATTGACAAAGTGATGATCAATCAAAGGTTGGACTCGATGATCCCGGAGGTCTTTTCCAACCGAAGTGATTTCTGTGATTCTCTGATGCTGATGTTTGAGCCATTTAACACCGTAATCCTCACCTGGGTGAGAGGGTATCTGAGGCAAGGTGGTTTTCTCAGCGTATTGTCACGCGAAAAGCCCTGACTCAGAAAAATGTTTAATTCATTAAGGCCAGACAGCCCAGTTACAGTTAAACATGTGTTTAAGCACTTTTCTGGAGAGCAGTGGGTTATTTCTGAACCCACACGTTGCAGTCTGCTTTCAGTTAAGAAAAGGAGACGTGTGTCATTTACTGGCCCTTTAGCACAGGAAGATATTTTGCTTCCAAAAATTCTAGTGGCAGTTGAGAAAGGAAAAGATGGAAAAAACCCTGTGGTATAGTGAAGCCAAGGCCCTTCTCCAGCCTGGAATCCTGCAGCAGAAATCTGGAGAATTAGCCCTGCCCTCTAAACTGAGGGAGGTAAAACACAGTTAGAAGAGCTGCACAGTCACCAGAACAATGTTAGGAAACAAATCCAGTTAAATCCCTGGTTCTGATTTCCAGATGGGTTTGACTTAACGTTTTCAGTCTTTTAAAAAATGAATATGAAATAAAATGGGAGAATACACATCAGCAGTGTAATGCTATTTATAGAACTTTCTCGTGGCAGGGTGTTTTTTGTTTCTTTCATGTTGGAGATAAATTCATATTTTGCCTCTCAGTGTCTGCTTTGGGAATTTTTGCCTGATATTTTTCTATATATGTAGAAAATACATATAAATATATTTTTACATGTGTATAAAATACATATATGTGCACGTATAAAAATGCTTCTCTAATCTGAATTCTGGATCCTGAAAACTGTAGCCTTAACTAAAAATTAAGTGTAATCCTAAACAACCCCTTAGCCTCTAAGTGTCTTGGATTTTTTTTTAAACTAGTTTAAAGTATAATAAACTCCATTTGGCCAAGTACCTGATCCCATGCCAGGCTGGTTTTTTGACTGCATGGAGCTTGCAGAAACAGCACGAGCAGGGCCTTTAGGACTGCAGAACATCCCCAGGATTCTGCACAGATAAAAATTTGGATACAATTTCAGTTGATGGTTATGAATCATCTGTGAGGGTCTTTCTTGCTTCCCGGGCCAGGCTTTTCCTTCCCCAGCTGGGATCAGCAGGATGTGACACGTGTCCAAACTCCCTCTGGGGAAAAGCGTGGGGCTTGGCAGGCCCGTCCCTCACAAAATCTTTCATTCCCTTTGGTTCCGAACAGCCTGAGCTTGGGGACGCGCCAGGCGTGCTGGAAAAGACACCTGTCTGAGGTGTTTGTGGGACAGCAGCTCCCCGTGATGGTGAAGGGGAAAGGAAAGTGGCTCAGACTGGAAGGAAGTGCCTGCTCTCAGTGCTCCTGGGGTCCCTTGGGGTGGCTCTCAGGGCGTCAGGAGCTGAGGCCATAGCTCTTGCTGTGACCAACGTGTGTGATTTTGTCCCAGGTTGCACCGAGACCAGAGCTAGCCCAGTGCTGCAGAGCTGATCCAAAGGACGTTACTGTTTGTGGAAAAGCTCCCAGGAACTTCACTACACCCCGGACCTGCTCCTTAGACCTGCCTGCTGCAAACCAGCTCGTGCTTACGTTTGTAGTGGTGAGTAATCAGACACGGAGCTTACAAGCTGTGTGAGCCCCTGTTTATGTTTTGGCACAATTAGCGATCTCAGCTCGCATTTTCATTTGCTTGGGCCCCTCAGCAGACAGAGGAAGTGCAGAACAGACTCGCTGTGTGCTACACTCTGCTCCAGAAACAGGGAGAAAGAACTCAGGAGAGACCTGCTGCATCTTTCAGGCTTCTAAAGAGCAGCTGATCCCTGACACAGAGCTGTTTCTGGGTGGTTCCTAACATGCTGCTCTGGTTTTTTTTTTCCCTAAATCCCAGATACATCACATTCATATGTTTCTTCTGGGATTTAAAAACAAACACTGAACCTTTTCCAGGAGGATATTTCTACCTCCCCCACTACACTCTGAGCTTTGCTTGCATCATTGCCAACATTTGTTCATTTAAAGCTAGGAAATCTTAGCCCAGTGGAGAGCAGGTAGGATTGGAATCATCCTGCCTTGGGAGGGATGTGTACAAACACTTAGTCTAAGCATGAGGGGCCTATGGAAGTTGAAAAACTCATTTCAGTGTAAGCTCATTGAACACGGCGTGTTATCAAACCCTTGTTAGTAAAGACCTGTTAAGAAACGTGATTTTGAAGAGCAGGTCGGACTTCCCACAGGGTCAGAGTCCTGCAATGTGCTATAAGGCATCATTCAGCACAAATTGCCCCCAATGCCAGCCCCAGCCAAGCTAATGCATAGAGGCTGCTGATTTGAGAGCCCCAGCCTGAGTCACACACGCTCTGGCTGCCAGACGTGATGACAGCCTGCCTCTCCCAGCCACTTCAACTGGAGCAGCAGGTTCTCAGCACTTCTGTGAATCAGGAGCTTTGTTCTTTGGCTGCAGCCACAGCGAACGGACAGTTCAATACAATTCACTCACACCCCTGAAATAGTTTGAGTGAAATCTATTTATTACTCATTGTAATATTACTCATTGCAGATCAAGATGTTTGAGTGCGTTACTATTTGGTTAGAGGATCTCTCTGCCATTCTCTCCAATCTTTGTGAGAGGGCAGGAGGAAAAGTAAGGAAACACAGAGGAATCCTTTAGGGCTTTGGCCAGCTGAAGTCTGGCATGTTCCAGTGTCTGTTGGTTTAAACTGCCAGCTCAGTAACACACACTATTCACAGCCTTGCTTACCTGTGCAAACCACTGTGTTCACAGCAGGTGCTGGGTCTCCACATCACACTGAATGTCCAACAAAACCATTCAGATGCAGGTAAATTTCCAAAGGAACATTTTTAACTACGCCCAAAGATATTCAGCCATGTTGGCTGGGCAGTTTCTTTTCCGTTCCCAAATTCTGTGGCCACGTCCCTTTCTTCTCTCTCACAACAGTTTAGACCTTTGCTCTGCCTCTTTCCATACGTATAAATCTTAGCCCACTGTATTCCAGCTCCTCCAAGTAAAGCTTCTTGCTACCTCCTGGTAAGACACATCATGGTCAGACAGAAGATTTTGTGGGCTCTTCATGCCCTTCCTGTCCATTGCAGTGGAAGCCCTTCATCTCTGCTTCACTGGTTTGAGAACTTCCAGTCTGGAAGAACGTTATTTAAATCCACTCTGGACCCTCCACTGGATATTGGCTGACTCCACACCACCATTCAGTTCACAATCAAAACTCCTCTTTGCAGGTGAACACTTACAAGATCCTTTAGGTCTTGGATTGCTCCTCCTGTCTTCCCTTCAAACAGCACAGTGCTGTGCCTTTTGGGGCTTGCAGACATCCTGGCTCCCCAGTCTGGGGGCTCTGCTCACACTTTTCCAGATGAAGAGGGAACACTGAAGATCCAAAAGCCCTGCAGGCACTGACAGACTCCCAGGAGCGAGGAGCCAGGGCAGCCTCACCAACTGGTGTGTCCAGGCTCTCGGAACTACAAAGAATGAGTCAGAAGAGCCAAGTCTCAATTCTGCCTCTGCCCATGATTCTCTGCATCGTCATATTCCCTCTCAGCTTCCTCAGCTGAAAAACAGGAGTCATAATATTTCCATACCTACAAAAGCTGTTAGGAGGATTATTGCATTGTTGTGAATTCCACAGATGAAAGGTGCTACAGAAGAACAAACTGCAATTATTGTTTCAAACCTCTGCCCTAATCCTGTCATCCTTAACTTACTAAATAACACTTACTCAATCGAGGAAATCCTGCCACTACACTGAAGAAGATCATTGGAAAAGATGACTCTCTGTTGTAATAAGAGCATTTATCCCCTTGTGTTCAACACCCTTCTGCCTGACACTGGAGTGATCTGAGTCATATAATCTCCCCTTGCAGTGGGGAACTGTGGTTTTGATGGGGGAACAGGCACAGGTGAAAATCAGAAGCTTGCAGTAAGCACCTATTGCAAAGATCAGAAAAAATGGCATTCTCAGCAGTCTCTGATTCCTGCTAAATATTGTTGGGTGCAGTCACACGAGGCACTGAGTGTGGTCCATCCTCCCAAAACTCATCTGTCCCACAAAGCATCTCCTTTTCTGCTTCCATCCCCTCTCGTTTTCAAAACACTCAAAACTCCGTGAGCAGAGAGGCAAAAAGTTCCAGCGTTTAACAGCCCTGAAAACCACTCTGGTTTTGCACAAATAACATTTTTCTTGTTGAAGCCTGTGCACAAAGCTGCTGAGAAGGATGTAGGTACCACTGGGCATTACAGGTTAAAAGTACTGCAACAACCAGGAATAAATACATGGCAGGTGTTCATTAACAAGGAGCTAATTGGGTAACTGGAGGTGCAGCATAAAAGACCACAGAGGCCAATTGAGAAGCTTTGGGTGAATCTAGGATGCTCCTCTGAGCTTAGGGAGCAGGAGGAAGTAAAGAGCTACTGCTGTAGGTTTGTATTTTATGGAAAAGCTGGTGTTAAGGTGTCTCAGAAGAGGCAGCCTGTTACATCTTGTGCATGAAACTGTGTGACAAAATCAGTTCAGAATTTAATTTAAAGATTATAATTCTTTTCCTCGCTTGAAGTGCTTTTACTTTGGCTTTGGTAACTTGAGCTTAAATTGTTCTGATTTGATTTCACTGTACCTCCTAAGGGGCTTATTCAAACTGAGTCAGCCTGTGCCTGTTTGGCTAAACCATTATCTAAACTCACTGCCTTGCATAAAGAAGGCTTTAGGGATCCCAAAATATGTTTGCTTTCCTAATCTCTTGGAGGATGCAGCGGGGTTCTTCAAGCACAAGTGTGCAGACCTACAGGTAGGTGTGCGAGTGACTGGTGTGTTCCAGGTTGAAAGCTGATAGTGGTGAAATCTCTGGGGACAGTTTCCCACGTGAATTGTTTTGCCTGCTCAGCCTGCTGCATAATGAACAGGACAATTTCAGATGAAACTGTCTTACACCCACCCTGGGTGAGATAAGGCAGGATAAGGTGTAATTGGAGAACTGCTTTTGGGTTGCAGTTTTGATGCACCCTTCATCGTCATGCTCCTGAAAGTGGATTTGCAGTGAGGCTCAACCTCCAATATTGAACTTGTGCACGTTCACTGTGAGGTGAGTGCCCTGCTAGCTTGGAGAGTTTTATGCTCTCACTGAGTTTCTGCTGCCTGGCTTCTCCTGTCTCTGCCGTTTTGCCTCCACTCCCCAATTTCTCTCGGCTCTGCTGTTGTGCTCTGTGCCTGTTGCTGGGGTTGCTGAGCACTTTGCGTTAGGAGACCCCTGCTCAGTTCCTTGTGGCTCTGCCAAGTCTCACATTGCAGCCAGCACTTTTTTGCAGGCGTTTGTCTTAAACTAAATATAAATGCTTTTAAAACCCGAGCTTTCAGATTATGATTTAGCTGAAAAGGAGTCTTTAGAGTGCATGGAGTCCATTTTTCCAAGTGTTCCTAATGAATACTCAGCCCATTTCTCCCTGCCCCCCTCCCTTGGAAAGCTTCAGCTGCCAACTTTTCCCAGCCCCCATGCTTAGAGCTGCAGCAGTTTTCATTTAGGGGCTCTTTGGTCATGCTTATGATTTGGTGTCTGTGTATGTTATGGCATTCAGGAATTCCTACTCTGGTTATCCATGTGGATCAGGCACATCCTGGAGCAGGACAGTGCAGTCAAAAGAACTGCCCTGGTTCTCTTCAGCTCTCGAATGCTTTGATACTTGTGTGGTCTTTTAGATTGCCTTGAAAATGAACTTAGAGCAGAACAATGGTAAAAAGTGCTCAAAATCCAGCCCTTCCCCCTACTGCCTGGTATCTGGTGTTCAGGGCAGAATTCAGGTGATGTTTCAAAAGGATTTTCTCTCTCTTTGGCAATCAGGTTTGTGAACACCACAGTGAAGTGTGGTGGTTCTCTTCAAGAATTCCTAGAATTAACTTTTTTTTCTTACAGCATGCTCCTGGCAGAGACCATGTGCTCTGGGTGTGGAGGGTGGGGAGGTAACTTTGGGGTACCTGATGGTCAAGTCAAAAAGGTCAGCTGGCAGGAGGGAAGCCCAAGTCTCACACGCTGACCTAGAGTGGGGTTTGGGTGTTGATGCAGATGCATCAAATGCTGCCTCAGTAAATGTATCCAAGAGTGGTAGAGTTGTGAGCAAGTTTCTGGTTCCTGAATTTGCACAAGCCTTGAAGTTGAGTGCCAAAAAGCCCTTTTTGGGGGAGTTTGGCTAAGGCATGTGCACAACTTTGGTTGCATCTCCAGGCAGCTGCAAGCATGGCTAAGTGAAATTCTTTTAAGCCTGTACAATCTTTCTGATTATATCATACCTCTGGAGAAATTTCAGTCCCATTGGTCGCGTTTTTCTAAAGCTAATCTTCTGGAAATAAGGTCTTTTAGTAAAACTGCCTTCACCTTATGGTTACAATAAACTGACTTATTAATTGGCATCAGCATGTGGCTGTCTGAACCGGCAGTGTGGCAGCCTCTGCTGGCACACGTGTCCACAGAGAAATCCCCTCACTCTGCCTTATTCCATATTGGCATTCAAATGTTCCCCTCATTTATTTTCCGATAGTTCTATTTTTTTTTCTGCAGCAATTCAATCATCTTTTGGTTTATAACAATTTTTTGTTTTAACTTCTGTTTGCAGTTGTGGGTTTGCTTCAGGACATGGGCTGTGTGGGTCTGTTACTTGGAAGTGTTTGTAACAGCGCTGATGTTTGTTGATGCTTTTATGGTGGTGTGCTGGTAAAATTCACATTGTTTTTATTGTATACATTAGATTAATTTCTGTTGTTTTCGGCAGTTGACAATGTTGTGAAATGCACCAACCAGTGTAAACTACATCGGGCTGTGGGTTTTCTTGATGGATTTTTTTTTTTTGGCCGCTCACTACTCCAGCGTGCATCGGCGGCGGGCTATTTTTATTGCAGCTCGTATTAGTTGTTGCGTAATAAATGCGAGAGCGCATTACCCAATGCAAACCGCGATTTAAAAAAAAACACACGCACAAAAAAAAAGGGGGCGAGAGCAGTTGTGATTTCCAGCTCGGCCTCCCGCAGCACGCGTGTCCCCGCCCGGGTCCCACGCGCGTTTCCAGCCGCGCTTTTCAGGCTCTGCTTGTACCCTGGGAGCCGCGGAGGCGCGACGCGGGCGGAGGGGGGAAGCCGGGATTTTCCCCGGCCATGTCTGCCCGGGGGACACCCGCCAGCCGCCACCCCGGCGCGGTCCCTGCCGCGGGTCCCCCGCCCCGAGCCCCGCCAGGCCTTTCCCCCGCCGGGGACCCGGCGTCGGCCGGCCCCGCCGCCCGCTGACCGGGCCATCACCCCTGCCGTTCCCGTCCCCTGCCCGCCGCTCCGGGGAGGGCGCGGGGGGCCGGGGAACACCCGCCGGCTTCTGGGACTTGTAGTGCGGGCTGCGGCCAGCGCTTCTCCCCCGGCCCGGCCCGGGACTACGGTGCCCACATGGCCTTGCGCCCCGGCGCATGAGCGCTCGGGCGCTGTAGCGCATCTATTATACTGCCTTGCCGAGGATAAAAAGAAGAGCAACTGGAGGGACTATAAGGCAAACGTTGCTGGAGCTGCCGGGGCAAAGTAATCTATTTAATCTTTCCCTTTATTTGTTAGATGCTTGGGTGTGCATTGCTAGCACTGGGCCATGGTTTCTGGAGGGAGGGGGGCCGGGGAAGAAAGGGGAGGAAAGCAAAACCCACTTGGGAAAGGCCAATGCTGATTTTTTTTTATTTTTTTTTTTTTTCCCTCCTCTCTTCTTCTGCTCCTTCTTGTTGCGAGAGCCCCGCGTCGCTCCCCGCGGCCCCGCAGCCTTTGTGCGCCGCCACAATTGTAACAAAGCGCGGCGGGGCTGGCTGCAGCCTGGCCATTGATTTCCTCCCGGCCCCGCCGCTCCTGCCCACCCTTTTCTTCTTCTTCTTCTTCTGCCGCTTCTTCTCCATCTTCTGCTCCCCCCTCCCCTTCTCGCCGAGCGCCCGAAGACGCCCCGGCCGGGCGCAGCCGCGGCCCCGCCGAGCCCCGTGCCCCAACGCAGGACGGGGTTTCTTTCTTTCTCTTCTTTTCTTGTTTTTTTTTTTTTTTTTTTTTTGGGTTTTTCTTCTTCCCCCTCTCTCGCTCGCTTTCCCTCGCTCGCTCTCTCTGCCCGCCATCTTTTGAAGGGGAAAATTAGGGGCGAGGAAAAGGAGGGCTGCAGCCACTCTTGAAAACAAGGGGAAAAGAAAGGAAAAAAAGAGGGAGGGAAGAGGGGGGGAAAAAAAAAAAAAGAAAATTTAAAAAATAGCACGGAGGAAGGGGGGGCGACTAGGCAGCCTCCAGCCCCCGGTACCGGCGGGGCGCGGGTCCCCGGCTCCGCGTTTGTCGCGGGTGCGGAGCGGGACGCGGAGCGGAGCCCGGCGGCGGCCCCAGCCCTGGGCCAGCGCCCGCCTGCTCCGGCCATTTCCCCGGCCCCGCCGCTGGCTTGGGAGCTGGAAAAAGGTCTGAGCAGGCAGCGGCTGATGGGCTGGAAAGTGCGCCTTTCGCGTGTTGTCCGTGTCCGCATGCATTTATTTGTGTGTGTGTGTGTATACCCAGCTGCTCCGCTCGTGTAAATATCCGGTGTTTACCAAACTTTTGCAAATAAATGGAAACCCAAGGGTTCGCTGCCTAAACTTGATACGCTTTCTAGGTGTAAAAAGAAACGCAGATCGCAGATTTATATATAGAAGTGTCACGCTATAAATAATGCTACCGATAATAAAATGTAAAACTTGAAAACTCAGCCGTCCTTCTCCTCCGTTTATGCTTCTTGTTTGGGTTTGGCACCTCCCTGGGCGCCGGGGATAGAGCATTATTTGTAGCCTGCTTGGTTTCACTTTTAAACAAAGCTGTAGTGTTCAGGTCGCGGGTCTGTGTGTCTCTTTACGTGGTTGGGTCTCTCAGGGTGTTAATTCAGAACGTGTTTTCCTCCAGAATTGACTTTTGACAACGTGGAGAATGCGTTCTGTCAGGTTCGGGATAAATGTTCTGTGACAGTCCCAGAGTGTGGATGTTCCGTTCTGTTGATTTCTTCAGAAGTCCAAAGTTAGTAAAATAAACTTGTTTGGATGAGCAATTATGATGGCTTCACTAATATTTCAAACTTTTATACTTAGGTTTTAGGAGTGTTTTTTTTACATCTTAAGTTCCCTGACACTGGTAAATAATAGCAGGTTAGGAGTTGACATAATTAGCAAAGCACACCTGCTGTTCCTTGCTGGGAATAGAGAAGCACGTTTTTAATATGCTTGTTAATATTTTTAACGCGTGCAGTGTATGTGAGTGTGCCGGGGGGGCGTGTCTACATGAAACTGGAAGTTTAGTTTTAAAGCTGAAACTGTTGTCTTTAATTCACACAGTGCTAAGCCAAGGTATTAGAGGGGACTTGGTGACTACCATATGTGCTGCAGGATCTGGGTGACAAGTGCAGAATAAATATGCATCGATCAAAACAAACAAGAAGTCCCCAGAGCAGTTTGGTTGCTTTACAAGCAAAAAAAGCCGTGGTCTGTATTGCTTATGACTCCCCAACTGCTTGAGTGTTCTGTGAATGCAGGTTCTGCCTCCTGATCTGCAGATCACAGCGCTGTCAGACTGCTGGGTGTCTCATTTTTTTTAGCACAGAATTTTGGGGAGTTTTTAATAATACCCTGGGAGGCTCCTGCTGAAACAGAGTAACTCCAGACCTCAAAGCCTTCCTTTTTGGAAAGAAGAAATGCTAAGATTGTGTATTTCTTTCTCTTTAGTCTGCACTGGATTAAAAATACTCACTCGTGCTCATTTAGTGTTTTGAGACAATGTTTAATGGAAGGATTGGGCAGGGGGTAACAGTCTTATTCGATGTCCAGCATAAGCTTGATTGCAATATTGTCTCTTCAGTGCTGAGACAGTAGCTATTCCAGTGAAAGGCTGTTTAGTTGTAGTGACCTATGCATGCAGGGTTTAAATTAAGAAAGAATGCACGTGCAATGCGAAGTGTCTGAGGGTTGTTTTCGAAACTGACTCTGGAGTGGTAGTTCTGTTATCTTCAAATAAAAACTAGGCTTCTGGAAATAAAACAGGTGGCATTTAAGCACCCAAGTGTTTACAAAAACTTCAGTTTTTGTCATTTAAAAAGTACTTAGAGGAAAAGCGTGTTGAAGTCTGAGTTACTGAGCTGGAAGTGTGCTGGGCAGCCTTGCCCTCGCACTATCTGGCTCTAAAGAAGGTCGATTTTGGTATTAGTCAGTGTCTGCAAATGCGAGTGTTTCTGTGGGCTTCGTAGGTGCTTGTGTCTTTGCACTGCTGTGTACAATGACCTAAACCACAGTTCTTAATAATCTTCCAAAAGGCCTCTGCTGAGTTAAGAACTGTGTGTTTAAAACTCATCTCTTAGAATGGAGCGAGTCTAAGGGGGCTCTTTGGTATCCTCAGACCTCACCTGCGGGCCAGGGGTCCAGCCTGCCTGACCTGAGGGTCTCTCCCTGTGAGGCTGAGCGCAGTGCACACACCGGGCTGGGGCTTGGCAGAGTTTTCCCAGGCACATCTTTTACTTGGTGCAAGTTCTGAATGATGCTGTTTAATATTTACCTTTTCCCTTCGAGGGCAGGCACTTGTACAGTGGGGTGTGGGTTTCCAGCCAAGCCCTGCTGCACTCCTAGAATCTCACTCCTCCTCCCGGGACTAATCTGGGAGCCTGATCGCTCTTGTTGACAGCACAAACAACTCGGGAGTCAAATCCCTCTCCTCGGCAGCAGCTGAGTGATGTACTGAGGTCTCATATTTCAAAGGCTTAATTACTTTTACAAAATATATTACTCTGTCTACTTTGGTAAGCTATCAGGTGTTTTCAGCACAGGCAGAACTACACTTTGCTAAATAAATGAACAAAGAGTGTTTTGCATCTCAGCGTTGTCGATTGTTTCTCTTTAATCCTGGTTGCTCCTTCTTTGCTAATTTGCAAAATTCATTAATCCACGGTGGGTTTCCCAATCATTACCACGAGCCATATGTTTTGTTTTGTTGTACGTGGTGTTGGTTTTTTTGGGTTTTGTTTCGTTTCAATTTGCCACATTATTCTTCGGTAACAGCCCAGAACACCGCTGTAAGCAGTGGGGTTTTGGGAGTTGGGAGGGAGCCATTGTGTGCTGTGCTGCTCAGTGAGCTGTCAGGACATTTTGGAAGGATCTGTGCATCTCCAGCTTTTCATTCCACGGGATCTTACTGCGGCACCGGGGTTGTTTTGTCAATCATTAGTGCTTGTTGGAGGTGAACAACTTTCTGTGGGGCAGCCCAACTCCCTAACCCACTTGCTGCTAAAGCCAGTGTTGGAAGGATGTAAATTCTCCTGGAGAGCAGTGTGGAAATTCTCTGTAACGTGCTGTGTTTTCCAGTAGTCCTTTTCCCTTCTTCTTGATAAGATACTGACTGAAGAAACTGCTCACCTCTATTTTGGGTTCCTTATGCACCTTTCCAGGCCTTGGTCTCTTTGCAGCAGATGTTGTCGTATTTGGAAGTGTTTCAGCAGCGTGGATAACCGGGGCAGAGGAGTTTTTATTCTTCTTTCCTCCTTTCTACCAGCATTGCAACAGGTGTAGCAAAGACAATCTGAGGTGAAATTTCTGTGCTTGAGGGACCAATCTGGAACAAATTTCCCTGTCTGCACTGATCCCATTTACTGTCAAACACTGAGATTTAGACTCAGATGTGATTGACACTGGTCTGCTTTGGGAATGATCCTGTTTGCTCCTGTCTTTCCTTTAAAAAGAGAGAGGCAGGGACAGGAAAGGATTGCTGTTCCACTCTGGAAGTTAACATTTGGAGAACTTTCCTGACACAGCTGCACTGACACAGATGTACAGGCAGAGATGTTCTTCATCGTGACTGACTCTCCTGTTGTAACCAAACCCTACTTGTATTGAAGAAAATGCACATTTTTCCTTCTGGTACTTTTCGACTGCTCAGCTTATCCTTGTGTAACACCACAGAGGGTGCCTGGTTGGGGATCTCCCTTTCTCAAAACCCATTGATGAGATAAGTCTGTTTTCTAAAACTGCCCTGGCCCATTGGTTTGACTATAAGCAAGTGCAGAGTTTGCAGTCCGGAGCTTTTTGCTGGGAGGGGCTGTAGGATGTAGCTGCCTTTTTGCTTACCAAGGCTGGTTTAGGAACCGCGTTGTGCTGTGAGCTGTAGGGAAAGTGATAAACTGAGCACGTGTGTGTGTAAGAATTGTCTGAGTTTAGTGGAGAGTGCTGCTCCTTCCTGGAAAGCATTGATTTTTACAGCTTTTCTGTTGCTGCTACAGTCCTGCTCAGGGTCTGTGAAATAATGTTGAAGTGCAGCTCTGCAATGATGAGAGAGGGAATGTTCCTCCGAGTTTCCCCTGGAGTAAGCGCTTGCCTGAGTGGGAGTGTTACGGATCAGCCAGCGTGCTGAAAGTGTGTTCCTTTCCCGGGCAGGAGCAAGCCACATGGGAATCACTTGGGATACTTGTGTCCTCACTGTCATGGATGCATTTCCTTTGACTTGAACTTCATCCATATGCAGGAGCTCTGAGCGGCTTAGGGCTTGTGTGCTCTAAGCCGTGGGTGCTCTCAGCAGGAGCTGTGCTGGAGAGGCTGAGCTCCTCCTGCCAGGAGCCTGTCCATCTGCCCTCAGCACTGTTCCCTGGCTGTCTGAGGCAGGAGGGAGCACCTTCCCCCCTTTTCCTGAATCAGCAGCCTCTGCTCCCTGCATAGGGAGGGGTAATAGACTTCAAGATCCAAATTTTTCCCTTTCTGGCAGACCGTTTGGGGATTTAAATCAAACGCACAAACTCGGAGAGTGGAAACTGCTTTGATGCTCTCTGAGGGAGCGACAGCAGCTTAACTACCACAGTTTGTTCACACCTCAGCTGACCTGGAACTTCCTTGCATAGCTGAGCAAGTTTATGGATCTACCCAACCTTAGCAAAATCACTTTTCATCGGAAGTAGTAGACCCCATAGAGCCTTTTGTACTTGTGTGGCTGTGTTTGCTCTAAGTTAACACACGGAGTTATTCTGGGACAATGTGCTTGTTCAAACACAGGGCACTTCAGTTGGTTTGGAAACAGATAAAGCCAAGCTGGTGGGAGTGTGCACAGGGGATGAGTGGTGGTCTTAAATGGGAGGGTGACTGCTGTAACAAGTGGCTGCTCTGCCTCCAAAGCTGCAATAATTCCCTTGGTGTGTGGGGGCTCTCACTCTGCCCCATTACCAGGTGTAACGTTACTGTGGCTCAGCTAACAAGCAGTATATTTATGTCACGGTAATTCAATCCCTTTCATTTCATCCTTCATCCCCTTAAACTGACTTGATTGTCAGGTATTGATTTTAGGTGGACTTTGCGTGGGAAAGGTGCAGTGCTGTAGTTGTAAAGTCAGAGCATGATTTAAACCAATGGCAGCTTATCCATTTTTAACTACACGTGTAATGCTTTTTGTCCTGAAATGAATCTGTTCTTTTTCAAAATAGTAACTTTAATCATTTAAATACATAAAAACAAATTTCAAAGTTAAGTAGGAGAAAGCATTGGAGGACAAGAAGCGTGCAAGGGAGGTTGTTGATGAAGATATTTTCTCTGATGAATCCCTTTGGTTCTGCTCTGTACGGGGAAAGGCTTCAAACAAGTTAACAGACGGATCTGTGTCTGTTTATTACAAGTCTGTCGATGTTTGCATGGAGCTGCCCCTAAGGAGAACATCTGTAGCACTTGTAAATCATATTAATAATGCTGATATATGGCCTTGCAGAACTGGTGGTGTAAGGGAGAATTGCAGTGTAGGTTATTAGCTCCATAGAGCAGGAAACAACCCTTTAAATAGGTAATACAGAGGAATTAAGTGCTATTTGCAAGGGCTCTGTATTTTATACTTTGCTCAGTGTACTTTCTATACTCAGTTTCATTAAGAGGAGATGATCTTCTTGTTCATGTAGCCTTTTAAACTCAGCTGGAAGTGGAATTTGACTGTATCTAACCCCCCTCCCTAAGAGGTGTCACTTAGGTCCTTTTGGGTGTTGTGGTTTATCTTTTAGAAGCGTGTTTAAAGAGTGCTGTGGTGTGGGCAGAGGGATAAAGCAGATGGCAGTTTTAGCTTTGCACTTTCTCCCAATGACAAGGAGTCTTGTACTTAGCAAAGAAGTGGTTTCCAGAAACCCCAGTGTTGGTATTTGAACACCCCGTAAATACAAGTTCCTTTGTGCTCTTGCCTCTTTCTTTCCCTTTCTTTAAAATTTGGTGCAACCATAACACTGAGAAGGAGGTAATCTATAAATGCATGGGGAAAGGCTAATGACTTTAATTGCAGATGGTAGTGGAAATATTGATATCCCCATTTTCCTAGTGGGGGATAACAAGCCTGCAGCCTGGGGTGTCAGAACTGTCAGCAGAACCCTGCTTTGTAGCTGGGTTTTTTGTAATTCTGTGCAGGTACAGCAGACGCTCAGAGATGCTCTGCCCAGCAGGGAAGTAGTTGAGCTCTTGTGGCTTTTTCTTTTCCTCTTTTTAGCCTTTTCTTCAAAAAGCTTTGTATCCAATAATCTCTCTTTTTTGGAAATCAAAGTGCAGGAAAAGAAACAATCATAACAAAACTTGTGGAAAGGCTCTGTGTTATTTATTCACTGTATTCTGAATCAAACGGAGTGAGTTTGAGGCTTTTCTTTATGCTGATTAAGAAGGGGAAGGACTGACTTTTTCAGGACACAAATGTTTAACTGTGCAGATCACATCCTTTAAAAAGCAGGAAACGCAGGTGTAGATGTACAATAATCCCATTAGGAGTTCTGGACCCTGTGTGGGTGTTGCCACGTTCTGCTTTACTGGGTGTACCTAACTGCTGCTGCTGTGCACATATTGCCTGCAACTTGGGACAGGGCCAGTGTGTGTGGGGTTTTTTTGGTTCTTATTTCAGTTAGTTTGGATGTTTTTTAATAATTTAAATGAAATATGGTGTGTTGACGTGGAATTGGCAAAACTGTTTGCTGGAGGCACGGGATGAATGGTCAGGAGTGTCACTGTTGGAGGAGTTGTGCTTTGGAGAAGGGAGGCTGTAAAGGAATGGGGAAATATGGGAAATTAGGAGGCAGAGCCTCGAAGGAGATGGGTTATAGTGCTTTAACCTGTAGTTCAGAAAAGTAGTCTGAGTGTGATCCAGCATTTAACAGCAGCCTGTGGTCAATCACATTTTCAAACTGCGTGATACAGGGAGTTTTCACTTCTGTCTCCTCACTCTATTCATCCCTCCTTTCTTTTCCTGCCTTTCTCTATGTTTTGCTTTCTCCCAGAGGTGCAGGTTAGCTGCCTGTTTCCTCTCGCACTTTCTCTGCTCAGTAGTATTTATATCTGTTTCTATCCACCAATTTTGTTTCCTGAAGGAATACAAGCAGAAGAAGCCCCAGGCTGACTTCTGCTGAAGCCACTGAGTATCAGGTTAAGACTATTCAGCATTATCATCCAGTACTGAAATGATTAACAGCCTCAGCCTGCTGCTTGTCACTGCAGTGGTGTGTCCAGGATGGACCTGTTGCTCCTGCACTTTTAGCTGGGTGCTTTCCTAACAGCTCTCAGCAAGTAAGATTTTACCTCTTTTGCTTTGTGTGCTGTGGCAGCTCCATTTTCTGATGGCTGGGCGAGCAGGAATTCAGAGATTCCCTGCCACTGAGATCTGTTACAAGCTAGTTCAGGCTGAAGGAACATCAGCTTGTCACACAGTTTGTCTCCCACTTTCAGAGCAGTTGGTGATGCTGGCGTGAAGGATGCTTAGAAAGGGTGACTGTGGTTCAAACCCGAGTGAGGAAATGGATTTGTAGTTCTGGTTGTTCTTGAATTACGGATTTGAATGCAAAACCAGCAGCGAGTAGAGGTGGAACAGTAGATTCTGTCTCTCTGTGAAGCTTAAAGTGATAGTAATTCCAGAAACACAGAGAGGTGGAATAACAAAGGAGGCATCCAGCAGACAGCATTTGTGCCAGTTCTGAATTTGCAGAATTGCCCAGTCTGCAGAAGTTGTGGCTGAATCTGTGGAGTCTTTTGCTGTGCTCAATACCAAGGCTTGAATTTGGGGTCACCAAACTGTTTTCCCCTCCTTGGCCAACCTTAATGTAAACATGGAGATTTCTCTTCTTGATTAGGTTGCAATTTTTTTTTTGTGCTGCTTTAGGAAATGTGATGGCAGAGAACAGGATCCCCATTCTCCTGCACCCCTTACCTTTGTGCAGTGGGATTTCTCTTGCTAGGATCCCATTCTGCAGGCAGAGGATGCTTCTCCAGGGCTGCGTTGGCACTGACTCCCTCAGCTCTCCCAGCTGTTGTAACTGAGACAGTGGCAGCACCCACACGTCTGATCAGTCTGACAAGAGTCTCCAGTCCCAGATCCGCAGCACTGAACCTCCTCTGTCATTTTACCTCTCTCTAACAGACAGCTGGAAAAGGAATTGACTCAGGTAGAGAAACCACAAAGTGTGGAGAGCTTGAGTTTGTTCCTGTCTGTGCTTACATCTTCCTTAGAAAGAGGTTTATCTTGATTGACCAATTAGTTGTATCTTGCAGGTGAGAAGTCTGCAAAACCCTCTGTGGTGAGCTGCTGAGCCACAGGGAGCTTGCAGCTTAGTGGGAGGGGAATGTTGCTGAGCACTTTGCAGGATCAGGCTTGAAGTGGTTCCTGAATCCCAGAGGACTGGGCTGCTGGCTGTGTTGTGGTTTGCGCTGTACTTCCAGTGTGCCCTCAGCCACATTCCTGCCTCCCCGAGCTCTCCTGCCCCCCACCCTGCTCCTGACATGTGGAGAGCTCCAATGGTATGTGGCCGTGTGCCAGCACCCTCCCAGCGCTTCCTTTTGGCCTGATGTCCCAGGCTGCAGGGCTGCTGCTGCATGGGGATTTTGGGGGGCTGCAGCCACCCCTACAAGTGCTAGGAGTTGCCACATAAGTGTGCAGTGCACTGGATAAGAGAGAAAATCTGCTCTGAAGCAGGATCTTTTCCTGTAAATTTTGGCTGTCTGATTTCTCCCTGGCTCTGCCCCCCATCAGGTGTTGTGGGTTCAGCCCTGTGGGTCACACAAGGTAATTCCACTGCATCTCCACCTTTCCCCTCTGGGGAAAGATGGCACGAGCAGAGTCTGCCCAGACATGTGGTTATCCCAAACATTCACTTGCTATGCCAAATCTCTCTTATGTAAAAGCCCAACACTTTTTTTTCCATTGCCATAGAGGTGTAATTTGTGTATCTTGTGAGAGGCACAACCACCAGCCTTTTCCTGTAAAGCACCTACCCATTCCTATCCTGTTGATTTGGATGTGCGAGCCACCAGCTGCTCAGGTACTCTGGAAAATGTTCATAGATCTTATTTATTACAGCTAAGCATTTGTTAACTTTTTCATGATAGGCCACCCAGTTAATTTGCTGAAGTACCTCCTGGCTGATTTTTCGCAAGTGCAGTTCACCTTATCTCAGTCCAGCCCTTACTGCAGTCAGGTCTCAAAGCTGGCTGAGCTCCTTCAGTCAGGAATCCAACACAGAGTAAGCTCTGTAGCCACTCACTTTTCCTTCTTCCTGTAGCCTTTTTAACAAAACTCTCTAACTCTGGAGCTTGCACAAAACCAACATAGTCTGAGTTGAAATTTGCTGTCTCCGTGTTTTCAGGGGACCACAAAAAACAGGGCTGGAAGAAATGTCCAGAGGTCATTGTGTCCTCCTCAGTGCAAAGAAAGGTCAACCATGCCTAATTCATTACTGACATTGGTCTGTTAAAACTGTTCTCAAAACCAAACTCAAAGCTATGAAAATGAACTTGGTTTAGTGTTCAGCATCACTCCCTGCACTTGAAACTGCAGCCTTTAGAAAGCAGTTGAGCCCCATCTGATTTGTGTGTTGCAGGAGATGTGTGACATGCAGCTAAATTCCTGCTCAGACTTGATCAGAAAGCACTTCCTGTGGCATTAGTGACTTGGGGGAGAGAAACGCTCTGGCCTCTAATTATCAGAAAGCCCATCACTTTATTTGAAGTGCCTAACAGTGTTTGTAAGTCTCCAGTGCTTTTATTAAAGTGACTTTTGGGTACCTCAGGTTTGAAGGCATCTTGTCAGAGATCTTGTGGGGAGCACTGAGTAGGCATCAAAACTGAAGACCCTTGAAATTACCAGTTACTCCTGGCTGATTCCTTCCTACTGGTTAGGAACCCACAGGCTCCTTACTGAGGAAACACCTGCTGTTATAATAGCCAAGGAGAGACCAAGGGTGGGAAAGCCATCTGCATAATCTGATGAGCATTAAACCAACCAAGTCAAAAGCCAAGGAACTGACTTAATCTGTTGTGATCTTTCCCCCTCCCTCATGCAGAGGTGAGCTCAGGACACAGTTGCATCTCCCAGTCTCAGGATGTTATTAGGGTGGTGCTCAAAATAATATGCATGAAAAGCAAATCTCTGATGTGTGGAATTAATGATTTGGGAGACAGCAAGGACAGCTGAATGGACTTTGAGTGCTGCAGTGTGCCACAGGAGCTCTACAAGCCAAATTCCCAGCTCCTGCAGTGAGGCCAGGTGTAAATGCTTCATCCCAGTGTCTTGAGGGGGTGGCACATTGTGTGTCGTGTGTCTGTCTGCCAGGGCAGGGTTGGCTGATAAAGCAGCTCATCTGTCCTGGAGCCTTGCTCTCGGATTGCACATCCCTTGAGTTCGAAGACACCATCCCTGCTGACGTGTTAGTAGGTACTGAAAGCTGCCTGAAGTTCGGTTCCTGTATGGGGCTGGGAAGGGAAGGCAAAGGAGGAGGAAAAGGAGGCATCCACAAGTTTTGTTTCTTTCTGAGAGACTGGAGGAGTGCTGCTCTAGCCTTTATTTTCTACAGCCATAGAATGAAATGGGTACAACTCTCATTAATAACCTCATCTGACTTTGAGATTGCATTGAGGTTTAGTAGCAGTGCTAAACCTCTCCTGCAGAGAAAGTCCGGGCAAGGTGACCAAGGCTGGGCTGCTTCTCTGACACGGGCAGTAGCACGTGGTGGCAAATCTGACCCAACTTCCAACTGCTGGGGAAGAAGGGACAGAATCTGCTTTGGAGGCTGCAAGGAGTCGATGTGAGGAAGCAACGTTTGGAGCAGCAGCTTGGAGAACACTTCTCTGATGGTCCTGCTGGCAAATTTTGGGTCTGGCTGCTGACTGGGTGGCTCTGGGCAAGTCACCTCACCGTGGTGTAAAGTGTGAGTTGTGAGCAGCAGCCCTTTGAGGAGGGAACAGGGGCTTTGTGTGTGCAGAGTGTGAAGTGCCAAGGGACCTTGGTCTCTGCTCAGCCTCTGTGTGCTACTGTAATGTAAATAATAATGTGCAGATAATAACGAGGTCAAGGAACATCTCTCAAACTTGATCATTTTCCCTGATGGGAAGATTTATGTGGCTGTTTCTGGCTGGGCTGGAATTGTGCCAGATTTTGATCAGTGTCCAAGTAACCATGCAGAAATACTATACCAAGGGGGGAAAAAACCCAAGGAGTTGTTGGACTGCCAGGCTCACATAAAGCTTGCTGTAAGTTCGCAGTCAAAACAAAGCCCATCGGGTCCGCACGGGAGCAAAGCATCCGTTAAATGTTGGGCACTGGCAAAGGAAGTGGCAGAGCCGTTGGCTGGAGCAGCAGGAGCGCTGGCACGCTGCACGCTTCGTGGGGCTTCAGAGCTGCTTTTAAAATAGTCCCCAGCACTGCAGACAGGAAAATGTTATCCTGCTAGTGCAGGGAATTATTTCCATGTTTTCTCCATGCCAACTGTTTCTCCACTGACTGACCCCGTGTGAGAGACTCAATGGAAGAAAAGTTTTTTAAAGAAAAAAACCAATCCAACCTAGCTGGGTTTTTTGATGCCTGGTTTGCCACATCGAGGTTGCAACTTAGCACAAAAGGACTTAAATTCCAGAGAAACAAGGTTTCTTTCGGGTTTTGGGTTTTGCTTTTAATTACTATCTCAGACTGAATAAGAAGGAGAAGCAATGTTCACTCTTCATGTATGACAGCACTTTAGGGTGTACTTGAAATTTGCAGTATCAAAACTACTTGTGCAGACAGAGAAATCAAGAACAGCTCCTGCTACTTGAACATTATAGGCCTGAGGAACAGGATAAGTAGTGATTTAAAAATTAAAATTTAAGAAGTTGTTACTCCAGGGCTAAAAGAAGTCTCACCTTAGCCCCTCACTGGGAGGTGCACATGATGTCTGGTTTTGGCAGTCTTTGCTCCAGGCTTGTACTGTACCTTGTACAGTGATGTCCTGGGTCGCTGTCCCTAACAGTTTCAATATTTATTGATACCAGTGCAGTTTCTGTAGGTGCTGGAGTGCTTAGACAAGAGCTGTGCAGTTCAGTTCTACCTGTAGCTATGGGACAGTTTGTAGAAGCTTGCTTGTTTTTTGTCTGTGGGTCTATAAAGTGTCCTCTTGGATGATTTGTGTGGTAATTTGGGATGTCACATGGTCAGGTCTCTCACTTCCATCACTTACTAAATGATATCTCACATGGAGTAGATTTACCTTTAATTCAAAGTCTTTGCCTTTTGGATGTTTTCAAAGCATTTTCACCCTCACCTCCCAGATCCCTCAAAGTCCTGCTTTTTACATTCTTAAAAATGATACCATTATGAATTTTTTAAGGTAAAGGAATGGCTGTAGAAACAAATTTTTAGTTTTAAAAATTACAAAGTAATCCAGTATCAAAGCAACTTCCCCAGCAAATGGTGAGAAAGCTGCTGGAGCAAGGGTTAAAGGTGCAGTGAGGCACATGCACGTTAAAGCTGTGTTTATGGCAGGACATGTTAAAGCTGTGTTTATGGCAGGACACGTTAAAGCTGTGTTTATGGCAGGACAGTACTCCCAGTGCTGCCATAGTCCAGGTAGCTCTTTCTGTCCTCTGCAGGATCCAGCAGGTAAATGCCAGTGCTGTGGGAGGTTTGTAGCCACTTTTGGGTGTAAAAACCAGTGAGCTGGAGCATTGAAGTTAAAGAGGAGCAGGGAACTGACCAAGTTGGCTGTCGTGGTTTTGCCCCTCCTTCTTTTGGTAATGTTCTTAATTAAAATCCTTTCTGAGTTGTGTCACTGATGACTGTTCCATCCTTTTATGTGGACTGTACAAGCCTTGTTTAAGCTTGAGGATCAAAATGGGCCTGTGGAGATGCAGTGCCTGTCCCAGAGAGTTTTCTCTGCTGGGTGGGGACAGAAAGGAGCTCTCACTATCTCTGTGGCACAGATGAGGAGCTGTGGGGTGAAGATACTGAAAGCCTTGGCTAAGGTCAGGGAGAGAAAGTGTGAGAGAGGTAGGAGCTGTGGATCTCTGGTTTGTTGAATTACAGTTCTGGGATTTAATACAAATTAATTAAAAATCCTTATCAAATTGGAGTTTGAGAGGTAGGACATCAGGAAATTGAAGTGAAAAGAGAATCATGTCTAGCCTCAGGTTATTTAAAGGGAAGACTTAAGTTACACTGCATGGTTTCAGACTTGTGACCCAAATGCTCTCTAGCAGTAGGACTTGCTCTCTGGGGGTGTTTTATTTCCCCTCAATCCTTGCACTGGATTCAGTTTGTTAATCAAGAAGACAGCAAACAAAATGCTTCAGTGGTGGTCACCAGGGGCCTGCAGCCAGTGTTGCATACTCTGGAATGATGGATGTTGCTCAGAAACCTGAATCCATGCAAGGAGCTCCCCGGAAGGAGACTGAGTGAAACTTCCTAATTATCTTTTTTTGTTGTTGTTTTTAATTCTTTGTCTATTTACCCCCCTCGGTCTGAAGATTGAATTTTGCAATATTTCTGCTGCTCCTTTGACTTGATGGAACACCAGGAGAAAATGCTTCCCCAGATTCTTCCAAATCTGAAACCCCAAATAACATTCTAGTTTTGAAATTCCTTGTCCAGAGGATGCCAGCATGCCTTTTGGCTGCTTGGTGATCACCCTGCCTGTCACCAGCAGCACGATCAGATGAGAGACCAGTTGTTTTGGAACTAAGCTGGGCTCCTGAGTTATCAAAGAACAGGGACCAGAAGCCTGATTCTGGATCTACACTTACATCCATGGCACAAGAGAATCCTACTGGCATTTTTCTACATCCTTGGAATATAGTGGGTGTTGTGAACAAACAGCAGCAGCATCATAACTGGACTTGTCTGTTCCCTGCACAAATAATCACATGTATTCACACAGGGGTTTGGTTTAGGTTTTTAACAGTTCCCTCCCTCTCTGCTGCAGATCTGTTTGTTTGTACGCCGCTATTTTGGTAAAATTTCCCCAAGTTAGATATGTGTTTACTTTTTGCCTTCATCTAATCAGCAGCTCACAGGGTAAGTTGATGTTCTATATTTAGTCCAGATATTCAGGAGGGCTGATTAAGGCTGTATCAAAGCAGAGGTTTTTGGGTTTTTCCTAGGATGTCTCTCTGCTTTTTCCTTCCTGTGTTGCTGCAGCTTCTGTCTCTGCTCATGTTTCTCTGTTCAACCAAGGAGCGTATGTCAGAGTATTTGTATGGCTTTCTAAACATTTGAAATAACTTGCCTCTAGAAAGTGATTGTGGTCTGTTTGCCATAGGAAGAGTAGCTGCAGTCCTGATGTGAGCTGAAATATCCAATGTTTATGGAAGATGACATAGCAAAGCTGTTTACCATATGCTACACAAGGCACAGTGATACTGCGCTATTTTTACCTCTACAGTATGCAGGGGGAAAACAGAATACAATAATGCAATTTATGTATTCTCCTCTATTTCAAATGTGCCTTTGAGAGAGAACATGACAGCACTCTCTGAGCCAGGTCATGGGATATCAGTATAACACCAGTTATTATTTGAGCCTGGATCTCAACTGTGGTACAAAACTGGGGTCAAAACCAGTCAGGTGCATGCAGTAAGAGGCATAATAAGACATTTATGAGATTCCAAGTGCAGATCCCTTCTAGTTGGGCCGTTTCTGGTGACACCTTTCACTCACAGCAGTTCACAGCATCTCCCTCTTTCATTTCCCTGGATCGAGGTCCTCTGGCAGCTGTCGTCTGCTCTTCATTATGGGATTTCAGCCTGCCCATTGCACCAGAGCAGAGCCTGGTGAGCTGACTCAGTGCCAGGCAGCATGGGTCTAGAGACAATGCAGTTCAGTTTACATGGAGCTGGAAGCTATGGATTTAGCAGCTTGGATCAGTGCATTCATGGGAGTCTGCATTACATCCTAACTGTATTCCCTGACCATATTCTTAGGTTGCCCCGAGTGTTTTCTTGACATGAAGATGCTCTCTGAGCCAGCTAAAGCAAGAACTAGTCCCATGAAGCTTGCTATGAAGGCTTTGAATTTGGGAATAGCTATGCTGCAGCCTCGTGGGTCTTGAACTGTGCTCATTGTCGAGATAGACTGTGTTACAGGAATGCAGCCCATGGGATAAAGAGCCTGAATTTAAATACTGTCCACAAGAGAAGTGTCTCAGCCTGCCTGCTTCCAAAATCTCTGTTTACACCCTGTCCTCTCTCTCTCTAGTTTGCTCTAGGTTGTATGGTTGCACCCTGGAAATGGGATGTCAGTCCCATTCAGGGAGCATAAAGGAAGAAAGAAGATCTCCCCGTTGCTGCCGCAGTGACAGCGAGTGAGAGCCCGAGCAGGAAGATGTCGACGGTCACGTCAGCGATCCAGGCTCCCCAGGGCCCTGTGAATCCGCCCCCTCCGGAGGTGACTAACCCCAACAAACCTGGCCGGAAGACCAACCAACTGCAATATATGCAAAATGTCGTGGTGAAGACCTTGTGGAAGCATCAGTTTGCTTGGCCTTTCTACCAGCCTGTTGATGCAATTAAACTGAATTTGCCGGTACGTATCTGCCGTCCTCTCAGTGGCGCGTTCCTAGAAAGCTTTGTGTTGGTCAGATCGGTTTTGGGGTTGCTTAGCTTTGGAGTGTTGGTGCCTGGGATGGTGTTGGGTGGCTTCATGTGCAGCAAGAGAGGCTTTGGTGCTCTAATCCAGAACAAGAATTGTTCTGCAGTGTCCTCAGGCTAATCACAGCCTCCGCCAGCACTCCAGACCAGCCCAGGGAAAAACTGGGTTAACAGGTGGAAACCTTTTAGAGGCCAAAATGCTCTTAAAATAAAAGACTTGAAACTCTGAGCACAGTTTTAGCCAGCCCTCATAAACTTCTGTAAGTGCCAGAGGCAGCCTTTTAAAAAGGAAGGCAGAAATGCTGATTCCCAGACTGGAGGTTGTATGCTTTGGAGTCAGGTTAATAATAATAATGGTAAGACTGAAAAGATACAAATTAGAAAATACATGACTCTATATTTACATTTACAGTTTCCACAAAATATGGGGCGGTGTTTATTAGGAGGGGGAATGAGGAGAAAGCAGGGATTAGAGGGAGATGTGACCAAAACTGAATCAGGAGATGTAAAGATGTAACATCTTTCCTGTTTTTCCAACAGGATTATCACAAAATAATAAAAAACCCCATGGACATGGGGACGATCAAGAAGCGCCTGGAACACAACTACTACTGGAGTGCCAGTGAATGTATGCAGGATTTCAACACCATGTTTACAAACTGTTACATTTATAACAAGGTAAGAAAGACCAGAAAAGCCTTTAGGAAAGACCACCTACCACAGTTACTGTGCAGGTTTTGAACAGGGCCAGCTCCAGGCCCTCCTTGCAATGATTTCAAATGCCACTAATTGCAACCACGTTACTTGAAATGCACAAAGCTGTCTTTGTGCTGCCTCTTTCTTCCCCCAGACTAGTTACAATGGCAAATATGCCTTTTAGTTGTAGGTAGCTTTCTGTTCTGGGGTTATGCAACGAGTTTTTACTCCTTTTATTTTCAGTTGGGAGCTCTCTGGGATGAGCTGCACTTTATGCAGTGCTCTGCAGGTGTTGGAGGTGCTTTAGTGCTGTGTGTTAAACTGTCTGGCACTAAATAGTATCTGTTAGCAGCAGAAAGGAGTTCAGGAATCAGAACTCCATTCTTTAACTCTGTCTCCATAAATATGTTCATACTTACATTTAGATTATTACTATTATTTTGGGTTTGGCTTGTTGGCTGTTTTGTTAGATTGTTAAAATTCTTTGTATTATGTTTTCTCCAGTAGTTTGTCATCATTGACCCAGACTGGAGAACAGCTGAAATAAACAAATTAATTAGTTTGAGCCACAGAATGTGTGTTTAGCCTCTTCCCTTGGACCTGCTGGCAAGCAGGGAAGGACAGCTCATCCGTTCCAGTTTGCTGCTTCCACACTGCTGCACAGGATGCTGGTTTATCAGGCTCCTACTGAAGTCCCGATGATTCTCTGGATGCAGCACACTTAGGGGCTGTAGTTATTGTGTGCTAGAGCAGAATAGAAGAGCAGGACAGTGGCAAGCAAGGAGGGAGAAGAGCTAATCTGTTTATTGTTGGAGTTTGAATACCATAATTTATTTGAAGGGCATCAGTGTTTTCTAAGCCTGATCTTCAACCTCTCCGCTTCAGATATGTGAATGATACAGCAAAGGCTCATATTCTTCTTTGTGCAGCCCACAGATGACATTGTCCTCATGGCCCAAGCCCTGGAGAAGATATTTCTGCAGAAGGTCGCCCAGATGCCTCAGGAGGAGGTGGAATTGCTACCTCCAGTTCCTAAAGGCAAAGGTCGCAAGCCCACTGCGGGCACACAGAGCGGAGGTATGGATCCATCCAGGGACAGGGAATGCTGGGAGCTGTTCCCAAGGCCTGACCCACCTGCCAAGCTGCTGGACTTTGCAGATGGTGAAGAGGCTGGGAAGGGAGAGTGTGGTCTCTCAGTTAAAGCAGTGGGGAGGAAGGTGTGAGGTGTCTGGGTGATGTTCACTCAGTGTTTCAGGGCTCGTCTGTCTCAAGGCCACTCTGTGTTTGTCACACAACTCTTGCCATCTGTGACTTGCCCATCCATGCAGCGCTTCAGTGAGTGAGGGCAGGGCTGCTGCTTCCTCTATGCAAGGAAGAAACCAAGGAAAGAAAAGACAAGGTAGTCAGAAATGCCAGTCTGCTGCCAGTGCCAGACCATGGCATGGAAAGTCTTTACAGATTTGGGTTTGTACAGCTCACCCTGGGTCCTGGCAGAAGTCTGACACAGCAGAGACTTGGACTCAAATTTTGCTAATCCCCTAAACCCTGTATATTTTTCCTTTGCACACGTGGTTACAACATCATAGAATTAAAGGTTTTATTAAGCCATTGCAAAAGGCTGTGTAGACCATTGCGTATCAGTGGA
Source organism: Callaeas wilsoni (assembly GCA_013398955.1). Taxonomy (NCBI): domain Eukaryota; kingdom Metazoa; phylum Chordata; class Aves; order Passeriformes; family Callaeidae; genus Callaeas; species Callaeas wilsoni. The sequence goes on along the minus strand of VWPU01004331.1, from coordinate 22,462 downwards.
AACTAAGTTTAGTTCAGCTTACCTAGAGCTGATTTTAAATGAATTCAGGACTGCAATGTCCAAGCATGGTAAAACAGTTCATAAAGGACCTTGTGTGGGCTGAGTTAAATGATTGCAGATTTTTTTTTTTTCTCTAAACAAGGTTTAATTGTTGCTCTGGGAAAGTCAATTGTTCCTCTGTTTTCCCACATTTCAGGTGCTAAGTGGAGCTATAATTCTATCCAAGCTCAGAGAAATTAATGATGATGTATCTTTTCAACATCCTTTGATAAGGCATAGAAGGAGGATTCCTGCTTTGGTTATTAGGTAGTGGGTTTGTCCCTCTTAATGCTACACCGGTAGGCAGGTTTTTAGCAGTGCAGGTGTAGCATCAGAGACATTGAGGCCATCAGGAGATTTAAGCTCTACTGAGAATCATAAAATATGAAGTTGGAAGGGACCCATAGGAATCACTGAGCCCAGCTCCTGTCCCTGCACAGGACAAGCCCAAGAATCCCACCCTGTGCCCTTGTGGCCATCTGGAGTGCTTTGGGCTCCTGGGTGTGCAGGTGGCTTAGGGCAGAGGTTGTTATTTCCCTGAGATGGGGGAATTTGCCATTTGCACGCTGTGAACACCTCCCACTGTCCCATCTCCTTGAGCTCCTGGTCTTTGGCTGAGCTCAGTGCAGCTCTGGGAGCATCAGAGGGGTGAGGACTGTCCCAGAGCAACACACCACGTGAAAAGCTGGAATTATTTTGCTTGCGGCTGACCTAAACCCGCGGTACGAGGACTTAGATCAGAGATTCCTCACTTTCGTTGTAGCCTGGGTAACAGCACCGAGCAAATCACACTGCCTCCTTTGTGCTCTCCCCTTGGCCCTGGCCTGGGAGCCCTTTGCCAAGTCCAGCAGCACCAGTTTGCTCCCAGTTTGCTCCCAGTTTGCTCCCAGTTTGCTCCCAGTTTGCTCCCAGTTTGCTCCCAGTTTGCTCCCAGTTTGCTCCCAGTTTGCTCCCGGCTGTAACCACCAGCGCCTTTCCCCTGTCGTTTGAAAGGAGCGCAGCAAGCCGTGGCCGTGTCTTCCGTGTCCCCGCCGGCCCCGTTCCAGAACGTCCCTCCAGCCGTGTCTCAGACGCCCGTCATCGCTGCCACCCCCGTGCCAACCATCACCGCGACCGTCCCGCCTGTCGCCGCCCCCGCCGCCGCCGCCCCGCCGCCGCCCGCCGCTCCGATCATGCCCGTGGTGCCTCCCACGCCCCCGGTCGTCAAGGTAAATGCGGGCCGCCCCCGCCGCCCCTCTGCAGGAGGCGACGCTGCTGAGCTGAGCTGAGCTGGACTGCCGGCCCTCGCTGCTGGCTCCGTGCATTGCTGCTTTCATCGCTGGCTGTCGAGTTTTAGAGGGTTGAGAGCAATTTTGCCAGTTTTCACACACTCCGGCCGAGGTGATGTCACCTGTGTTTGCTCCAGCTCAGTTCCAGCCTCTCCTTTCATAGCCTTCCCCTGTGCTGCTGCTCCAGGATTCTTGGAATTCTCCCCATTTTCCACCAAATAGCTCAAAGCATCTCTTCCCTCTCTGACTGAGCTCCTGATTTTACTGGGACTGTTCCTTTAAGGTTTGCAGGCTCCAGCATTAGGAATGTTCCTCTCTGCTTTAAACCAGTTCAAGACAAGCCTGTCACTCCAGTTGGAGGAGACTGATGTTGCCTGCAGGTTTTGGGTGCATTAGTTCTGTCTTCCTTACTGAGTAATCTTTTGGGAGTTGTCACTGGTGTATTGCTATTTATTATGTTAATTTATGGGTAAATGAAAACATTACCTGAATAATTGAAATTTTCTTAGCAAGCTGTGTATTACTTTAAAAATGATGAAAGCATAGCTCAGAGAAAGCTGGGGTTTTTTTTTTATCTAAACTGTGGAATTAACTGCAACAGTATTGGTTGTGAGGTTGCTTGGACCAGCAGAGGCTGGTTTTGCTTTTTAACAATTTAAAATTGTTTTGCTTTTTAATGAGAATTGCTAGAGAAATTGTAAGTCAGATCTTGCAGCTAAGCTGTCCTCCTCAGAAACCTGTCTCATATTTCAGTTTCTGTCCAAATAACTTGCTTCTGAGAATCAATTTCATTTTAAAACTCAAGGATGAACCCAGAAGCGAGTTTGCCAAATACACACTGCAAAATTAATTCTGCTTGGGATTTACTTAAGATTTCCCTTAGATTTCTCTAAGGAACTTTTTCACCCCCATCTCCCTCTCCAGAGAAATAAATCCTTCGTAGGAGCACGAGAGCGCTGACTGGACAGTCACAGCTTAAATTTATGTGAGAGGGTTTGTTTGCTTAAGGCAAAATCTACCTCAGCACACCCACTGAATGCAGGGGAGCGAGGGCTCGTGGGTCTTTGGTGATTAATATGCTTTGGTTCAGAACTTATAGCCTGATCCTGCCACTGGGGACTCAGACATGTGGTTAAGTTACTGACACTTGCTCAGTCCCGGTGCATCAGCTGAGCTGCAGTAATGGACTGGGCGCCCTCCTTTCCCTTGGCAGACACGAGGTAAGAGTCCTGGCTTCCATCTCAGGGAAATAACACCTCTTGCAGCGTGGCTGGGCTTGGGTTGGAGACGTGCAAATGGTTGCTTACTGTGGCTCAGGTGACGTGCAGTGCAGTGTTGGAGCCTCTAGTCACAAATCCCATTTATCCCAGTGAAATAACATGGGGGTTTTTTTCTGTCAGAGGACAGGCAAAACTGAGGATGAGCTGTGCTAGGGTTTCTGCTGGCTGAGAACTGGGCACGTCCTCATGGAGCCTGTCCCTCTGCTGTTTCAGAAAAAGGGAGTGAAGCGGAAAGCAGACACGACCACGCCCACCACCTCGGCCATCACTGCCAGCAGGAGCGAGTCCCCCACGCCCCTCTCGGACCCCAAACAGGCCAAAATCATCGCGCGCAGGGAGAGCGGCGGCCGCCCCATCAAACCACCAAAGAAAGACCTGGAAGATGGAGAGGTCCCCCAGCACGCAGGGAAGAAGGGCAAACTCTCTGAGCACCTCAAGTACTGTGACAGCATCCTCAAGGAGATGCTCTCCAAGAAGCACGCGGCCTATGCATGGCCCTTTTACAAGCCCGTGGATGCAGAGGCCTTGGAATTACATGACTATCATGATATTATCAAACACCCCATGGATCTCAGTACTGTGAAAGTACGTCCTCCTTTACCACCTCTTTTTGCACGGGGTCCCTCTGGTTGCGGAGGACTGGCTCCTTCTGGGGGAGGGGGAAGGGGAAAGGGTGGAAACTGAACCTGTTTGGATACCAGCTGGATATTTTTATATTTTGTTTCCTTCCCCTCTCCCTTTTTTTGCCATAACCTGGGGTAGCTTTTTTTTTCTGCCCTGCCAAGCGGATGATGTACACAAAGGAAAATACAATGGCATCCTCTCCTCTTTGTGGATAGTCCAGCTATTTAACTGGTGTTCTTGGGATTGTGTTGCACTCGGAGAAGAGGAGGTGCTTTATTTCATAGGATTCAATTGATAGTATCCCATTTCCAGAAGCTGCTGCCTATCTACTTGGTGCTGGCAGCAGACAGGCTTACACTGAGCAATTCCAGCTGGAATGTGATGGTACTCAGGGAGGTATGTGATGGTTTTGTGGTTCATGCTTGGCTCCTCAAGAGTTTAGCTTAGAATGGGCCAATATTCTTGTGTTTCCCGGTAGGTTTGGAGGTTTGCTGAATCCCTCCATGAAGCAAAGCCATGTCTTTGTAGCTCCCGTTTTCTTGCGAGCCAGGCACTGGAATCTGCGTTGGTGGAGGGGAGACTTCCATGTGCAGGGGGTGGGTGTTGTTCACTAGCATTGCCAGAAGGGTTTTACTGCCAGCTGAGCCAGTGCCTGGGATTGTCTGAATGCCCAGGTGACAAAAGGGCAGCTGTGGTTGTGATTGCTGTCAGATTCTTTGGCAGATCCTGTGTGGTACCTGGGAACAGCATGTCACACTCTGATGTGCCCTGCATCCATCCCAGGGGTGCTGTGGGTCTCCAGAGATACCTGCAGTCTGCTAGATGAGGTCCCAGGTGATTGCAGGAAGATTAGAGATGGAGGGGGTGAAATCCTGACCCTCTCAAGGCTGGTACTTCCATGTGTGCTTAGGTGATTTCTTATGGCAAGAGATCCTTGTGCTGTGTTCTGAAAAATCTAGGTGCAAAGCTGTGATTTCTTGAGTTGGTGACTTCTTTGTATTTAAATCTCTTTATAGTCCTAACTTCATTCTTTTAAAATTGTACACCTCTGCCCCTTTCTGGCAAGTGCGGGTGATATCCTCCCTCTGCACCTGACTAGTGTAGGGCAGAAAATTGGAGACAGGTCGATGGCAAACCCAGTGGAGTCTTTTACACCTAAAGACTCTGGGTTTCTCATTCCACATGGTAGTATTTTTCTTAATAAAGTTGTTCGAAGTGCTGTCTGGTATTGGTTTTTTATGGAGTGTTTTACTGTCATTGCTCTTGGCCTGTAGATCATAGTGTGACTTCCCAGAGATGCAGCCCATAATACGTTCACTGCGTGGAACAGACACCTGCCATTTGCAGGCAGTGTCATTTTCCAGTGGCTCTGAAGGTTTTTTAGATTTAATTCTGCCCAAGTGACAATGGCTGTGATAAAGCAGGACAACTGACGGCCTCCAAACTAATCTGGGAGCAATTATGTGAGAAAGTAAAACACAACCATTGCTGCAGCTGTAACACATCTTGTCTCTTTGCTTCTGTGGCTGTGTTGGGTTGATTTTCCTCCGAGAATATCCTTCATGTCCAGGAGCATTTTTTCCCCTGGCAGAGGTGTCTGCAGGAGGATTTGGAGGTTGTTTTCTCTGTATGTGGTGGAGGAGGCAGGTTGGCTGTTGTGACTGTGCCAGGGGCAGGCGAGATGGAGGGGCTGTAGCTGAGTTTGTTGCAGCCAGGAGCAGAGGGATGTGCTGGAATTTTGTGCTGGAGCTGGGACTGAGAGTGGGAACAGCTGAAAGGATGGGATTTGTGAGCTCATCTCCACCTCAATTCTCTTTATCACAGAGAGGGAGAGGGCAGAACTGCTTGGAGTAGGAAAGGTTGGAAGTGTAAGGAGAGAGAGAGGCAGCAGCTCTAATTCCCTGTGAGGAGTGGGATGCTCTGCTGCTGGAGCTGCTGCTGCCCTGTCCCCAGGCAGGCAGGGACCACTTGCAGAACATCCCTGTCCCCCTCTGTGGTGCTGGGGAGGCAGGAGCTGGGGGAACCTGGAGCACCTCTTCTCCTGCTCCATCCTCTGGCTGCCAGGTCCCAGCAGCGACATGGATGTCTCTGCCTTTGGTTTGGTCAGTGGTGAACAAGCAGCAAGCTTGCTGTGCAAGAGGAGTTCCACGAGGCATTGACTCCTGGAATAAAGCACTTCCTCCAGGGGTGTAACTGTGCTCACCCCTTAATTTCCCTGCAGTGAACCGCTGTAGTTTCAGAGCAGCTGAGTTCAGGGTCTTAAAAGTGAGGAGACATTCTTTGTGTCCTGCCCACAGAAAATGCAAAGAAAAGACTTACCATAGAGCAAGAGACACATTAGACATGAGGAAACAAATTTATGAACAGTAAAGATGATTAAACAATTGGTTGAGGGGGAAAATGAGATTGCTGTGGGAGGTGCTGTGTGTGGGACAGAGGATGGGCGAGCTGGCCTGCCTGTGCCTCTGCCAGCCCTGCCTGACTCCTGCTTTGCAGTTGTAAATGTAATCACTTTTATTTTTTTTCAAGCAGCTGGGTATCTCCAAGTGTATTTATAACAGAAGATATTCCAGCCCACCGATTTAAAGTGCTTTTCTTTCTTTTGTTAAGCTAATTATTCTTTATAGGAAAACAAAACAAAAATCCACGGATTAAAACTGTTGGGCTAGAAAACTGTTGAGTTTGGATGAAAAGCAAAGCCTCAGACATTGGAATGTATTTCATAGGCAGTAATCAGGCCCTGAGTGTGCCAAACAAATATAAAAAGGCCTTTCATGCAGTAAGATGTATTTTAAAATAAACGGGCCCTTTGGTTTGAACATATGTTTTGCTTTGGAATTGGCCTGAGAGGCTTTTCAGACAGGAGCACCACAAACCTATTTCCCTTTCTGCCTTTGTGCTGTGGCTCCCAGGCTGTCTCCTGGTTTATTCACCAGGAAAATGAGGTCTCCTGACAAAAGTTTGACAGATGTCTGGCTGCAGGGACGTCACCACCCTGTGTCAGGTCCCTCAGAAGCTGAGTCCCTGGAGGTGAAATTCTGCCCTTTTCACAACAAAAACAGCTCCAGGAGTCATTGCAGTGTTTCCAGACAGTTACAAGGTCTAGCACAGCTGTGAAATTTCTGTAGTTCCATGAAAAAACGGGAGTTTTACTTGTGTTTGGGGTGGCTGACAGACCCTGAGCATCCCTGATTCTGCTGGGGTGGAGGATGTCTGTCCCCATCGTGTCCCCAGCCTGTCTGCCAGTCAGCCCCTTCCCTTCCCTGGGGATACAGGTGCCCAAGACATACAAAAGGGAGGCCTGTAAGCACTTGGCAAATAGAGAATTTCTTTAAACCCAGGTCTTTTAAATGCAAATGCAACCTAGTGTTAGCTTCTCGTTCCTTTCAGCAGGAGTAATTGGAGCTAAGGTTTTATACCTAGTAGTAGTATGTGCATAAAATCAATTAAGTGCTAGGAATGCTATAAACTGCTCTCTAAACCCGAGTCACTGAGTCCCAAACAGCAAGAGAAATGGATGGAAGTGAGAGCTGGAAAATAGAGAGGAACACGGTACAAATACTTGCTATTTATTCTCACTGCTGTAGGAAATAACATTGAGTAGGTTCATAAAGGGTGAATTCCGTATCCATTTCTACCAGTTGGACTTTTAAATTGAGAGTGGGAGTTGTAGTTCAAGTGTAAATACCCATTTTGCTGTAGGAATTGCCGAGCAAACCTCCTGCCCTCTGCTAGCAGGAAGTCACAGTTAGATTTTCATGATCTTTTCTGCCCTTTTTAGATTTACAAGGCAAATATATCCAAGCATACGTAGAAATACACACTTAAGGTGCTGCTGTAATTGTCACTTGCTTGTTGACTCTTGCCCTTTCCATCCATGATCCTTGTTTCTATTAGTTCCTGATCCATTTTTCTAATGATTTCAAAATGTTTTCTGATAGAATGTGGACCCTGGCAGATTTATATTCTACTACTTAGAAAACAAGGCCAATTTAGAATCTTAGTGTTTAAACTGGTGTGAAATAATATCGGCTTTGGTTGCCTGGTGTTTGTTTGCTTGCTTTATAAAGTAGAAACTCTGGATGTTATTTAAGAACCAATAACCCAAATCAAACTTCCATTCTCTTAGATGGGATTTTTGAGGCTGTTCTGTCTCTGAGGTTCACGTGTCCTCCATGCAGTTGCTATAAATGCCTTTTGCTTATGGCTTTTTTTATTTTTTCCCCCCTTTCCCTTTGGCTTGTTTGTTTGCAGAAAAAAATGGACAGTCGGGAGTACCAGGATGCACAAGGTTTTGCAGCAGATATTCGGTTAATGTTCTCTAATTGTTACAAGTACAACCCTCCAGACCACGAGGTGGTGGCCATGGCCAGGAAGCTCCAGGTAAAGGTGTTGGCAAATGCATCTTCCAGAGTGTTTTTAGTTCAGGTACGAGGTGAAATCCAGATGTGGGTCTGCTCTTGGCACCAACAAGGGAGATTCCTCCAGCCCTTGGAAAGAGCCTCACACTCTCTGCAGGACTGTTGGCTCTTCACGTGGCATGGGCCCAATGCCACGTTCAGCTCCTAAAATATTATAATCCTTGCTGTTAAAGTCATGGGAGAATTTTCTTGGGCTTTCCAGATGGGCAGCCATATTCTATATATTGTTATTTACTCAGAGTGCACAAAGACCCTGCCCCTGATGTATTTGAGAGACCAGCGCGAGCTGTTAGTGACCGAGGCTCCTTTGGTCACCAATTTTCCTCCTTTTTGCAGGATGTCTTTGAGATGAGGTTTGCAAAAATGCCCGATGAGCCTGCAGAGGCCCCCCCTCCGCCTCCCCCGACAGCCCCAGTGGTGAGCAAAAGCACAGAGAGCAGCCACAGCAGCGAGGAGAGCTCTTCCGACTCCGACAGCTCCGACTCCGAGGAGGAGCGGGCGACTCGGCTGGCCGAGCTCCAGGAGCAGGTACTGCACCATGCCAGCTGTGTGTCCATGCTTTAGAGCACAGCAGCAGCAGTTGTGTCCTGAGAAGTCCCACCTAGGCTGGATGCAGTGAAATGCTCCCTAAGGGGAGAAAAGCATTCAGCTGTGCAATCAGCGCGTGTTTGATCTAACAGGCGTTTTCTTCAAGATCATTTTTCTCAGTGCTGATGCTCTCTCCTTCCTTCTGGGATCCCAGAGTATGACCTGCTTGGTTTTTGACTTTAGGATATACTTACACCTTGGGATGTAGAGGGAAGGGTTTGTGGAGGCATCAGTTACCTTGCCTGGATGAATTCTCCTGTTTTCCCACAGCTGAAAGCCGTCCATGAGCAGCTGGCTGCACTGTCCCAAGCGCCAGTGAACAAACCAAAGAAAAAAAAAGAGAAGAAGGAGAAAGAGAAGAAAAAGAAAGACAAAGAGAAGGAAAAAGAAAAGCACAAAGTCAAAGCTGAGGAGGAGAAGAAACCCAAGGTGGCTCAACCACCAAAACAAACCCAACAGAAGAAAGCCCCAGCTAAGAAAGCAAACAGCACAACCACAGCTAACAGGTGAGAGCCAGCCTTCCACAAGGTGCCCTGAGGGGAGAGCCAAGAGCTTCCAGCTCTGTCCTTAATTCCTGGGGAAGCTCAGTAGTTGTTAATTTGCTGCTGAATACTGTTCCCATTCCCAGACAACTCCAGGGAGTCTTTAACTTAGAGCTGGCAGTGGAACCATGGTGTTTTCACTGTCCAGCTCTTTGACTCTCTGCGTGATTGCTCTCAGATAAGGTTTTGGGGGTTGCCTTTTGTGCAGCCACCAAGAACGTGCCGTTTCACGGCTGCCCCCCTGCTGCTACTTGGACTTGTTGTCACACTTCACAGGGCTAAAATATAATAGGAACACAACAGCTGATCTCAGGCTGCTGAACTTTTTCAGCACTTGTGGTGCTGTTCCAGCCATCTGATGAGAGCTTCAAAGCCAGGAGCATGGGGATGTTTGTTACAAGGGAGTTGGGGAAAAAAAGAACTCATTGCTGTGTCCCCATGAATGTTTTCATGCTTGACAACCTCCCCAGGCAGCCCAAGAAAGGAGGCAAACAGGCATCTGCAACCTACGACTCGGACGAGGAGGAGGAAGGGCTGCCCATGACCTACGATGAGAAACGACAGCTCAGCCTGGACATCAACCGCCTGCCCGGGGAGAAGCTGGGCAGGGTGGTTCACATCATCCAGTCCCGGGAACCTTCCCTCAGAGACTCCAATCCCGACGAGATTGAAATAGATTTTGAAACCTTGAAGCCCACAACGTTACGAGAACTGGAGAGATACGTGAAATCTTGTTTACAGAAAAAACAAAGGAAACCATTTTGTAAGTTACCCTCCTGGGGCACGTGTTCCCCCCAGCAGCTCTTGGGCTCAGCTTTGGAGTCAGGGCATGTGTATTGAGGTTTTCTTATCCACCTGTTGGGTATGTGATGAATTTTTAGAGATTCCTTTCTCCCAAGGAAATGTACGGAAACTTCCTGTTTTTCTCTGTTCTTTCTTCCCGTGGTGTCCTGCTGCAGAGACCTGGAGAGCCAATGTGTTCCTCTGCAAGACCTGTGGGATGCCTTTGTTACTTGCCCAGGCTCTGGAAGGCCCTGTAAAGGTTTCAGTCTCATTGTGTCAGGTGTTATGTGCACACATCAGGAAGGATCCGTTTCTTATCCTGCATAGTTTAGCATCTAATTAGGAAGGAAACAAAAAACGTGGTTGGGATCCAAACCACCAAGGCAATAAATGATTTGCACAAAGTTACCTGGCTGCCTGTGGATTCTGGGTGTGTCTGAGTTGTGTATTCACCCCAAAACTGCTCTTCCTGCGTGGCCTGATCACCACGTTGCCCTCACCCTCTGTCAGTTCAGAGGGTGAATGCCAGTCTGCTGCTGAGTGTGGGGCTCAGTGTGGGACAGACTTTGTGCCTCATCCACAAAGTGAATCCTTGCAGCCCATTTTAGCTCTGTCTGGACAGCAACAGGATCGCTTACCTGAAGTGCTCCTGGCCCTCTTGGTTAAGGGACTTTTGCTTTTAAGGCTGGGATACAAAAGCCACTTCTTGCTCTTGCAGAGCTCCTCCGTTTCTTCCTCACAGGATTTTCAGGAAGGCCTAAGCAAAGCAGACTTTTACCCTTCTTTTTGCTTTGATTAATTTTTTTTTTCCCCTGAATCCTTCACTGTTGGAATAGCTCAGGAAAGGACTTTCCAGAGTGCTTAGGAACAGGAAGGATCCTTCAGTTTTGGAACCAGAGCATAGAGTAACACAGATAACCTCAGATGTCCAGCCTGTGGGCCTGGCATGCCTGAGCCTGGCTGGACTCTTAATGCTGAGTGTTCCCTCTTAGGACTCTGCTTTCCAGATTTCTTTTTTTTTCTTTTTTTTAAATCATTGCTTTAAAACAGCTCACAGAAATGCAGGTATTTCCTTGCTGGATCAGGCAAAATACTGGCTCCTGTCTTGTGCTTCCAATCCTGGCCAACACCTGTGTTCAATTACTCCTCCTTTGGAGGAATATTTCCTTTCCTTGACAGTGTGGGTGTTGCTGGTACTTCTCACCCTTTCTGTCCTGATGCAGTTACATTCCTGTTGTCTGCCAGCCTTTGCCTCAGTCGGTTTTTAATTTGCCTTTGTTTGTTTTGTTTTCTGTTTAGAGCAACATAAACCACAGTAGATTCTTGCGTGAGGGGATCGGAAGTTTTAATGGCAGATGCTTTACTCCTGACAACCTTTAATGGGACACTTTATTTTACAGGGCAGAAAACCCATGTAACAATTCTGTAATTACAATTCTGTAATTATTGACCATATAGCTGGCTGGTAAGTAACCTGTAATGACAAGGTTATTACGTGGATATTTCTATCTTCTAAAATACTTTTCCAGAAGATCTCTCTTAAAAAAGTGCATGTTACAGGATGGTGGTGATTTGAGGAGCAAGGCAACTTCAGGTGTTGTCTTCTCTCTGGGATGTGTAGTTGCTGTGTGAGCACTGGATCTTGGCAGTGTCGCTGCAGAGTGTGCACACAGATGTACATGCCCTGTAAAATAGTGATGTCCACTCTTTTCCCCTGCACCCCTGCACTTTCAGAAACTCTGCGTTCCTTCCCCCACAGCTGCCAGTGGCAAAAAGCAAGCAGCAAAGTCAAAAGAAGAGTTAGCTCAGGAAAAGAAGAAAGAACTAGAAAAACGGTTACAGGACGTCAGTGGGCAGCTAAACAACAACAAGAAGCCTGCAAAGAAAGGTAATGGCTTTGGGTTTGTGTGAAAACAGCACCCCAGAAGGGAACAGACTGTCACAGGGGCAAAACCTCTGCCTGGGGTTTGGATCTGTGGCAGGAGCCCTCAGGGAGTCCTGCTGGTCACTGAGCTTCTCTGTGGGGCTGCTTTGTCCCTGGCCAGGTGGCAGCTCCTGGGTGGCAAATGGCAGCTGTCTCGGAGGCAATTCCTCCTTCAGAGGGAGGAGGATCTTCCTTGTGTTAGCCTGGTGCGCAGCCCATGCCACAGAGCATCTAAAACGTGTGGGGTTAAAAAAATCCCCAGCCCCCAGGTGTAGTTCAGGATGCTCCAGAGGGTCCCCTCAGCACAAACAAAGCTGCTGCCATCTCGCCAAGGGGGGGTTTCGTGTGCTCAGAGCCGGACACTGCCCCTCAGCAGAGCTCCTGCGTGGATCCCAAACATTCCTGCTGGCAGGCACGGGGGAGCCCCGTCACCCTGGGGGTCAAACGGGGGGTGAAGGCCGCGGGCAGCCCTTCTGCCTTTCGCTTCCTTTGCGTGGATCCCAAACATTCCTGCTGGCGGGCACGGGGGAGCCCCGTCACCCTGGGGGTCAAA
>VWPU01004331.1:0-10207 GCA_013398955.1 Callaeas wilsoni | reverse complement strand
CTTCTGCCTTTCGCTTCCTTTGCGTGGATCCCAAACATTCCTGCTGGCGGGCACGGGGGAGCCCCGTCACCCTGGGGGTCAAACGGGGGCTGAAGGCCGCGGGCAGCCCTTCTGCCTTTCGCTTCCTTGCAAGTAACCGCAGCCCTGCCTTGTTCCCCGCAGAGAAATCCGGCTCCGCTCCCTCCGGAGGCCCCTCCCGGCTGAGCAGCAGCAGCTCCTCCGAGTCCGGGAGCAGCAGCTCCAGCGGCTCCAGCTCGGACAGCAGCGACTCGGAATGAGCTCGGGACACTGGGACACAAACCCCAAACGGACACCCTGCCCTCCCCTGCTCTGCGCTGTCCCTTCCCCTCCTTAACCCCCTGCTCTCGGGCCACGGTGGTCAGGTTTTATCCCCCCTCTCTCTCTCTGACTTGTTTTTTATTTTATTTTTTAACTCAGTGTTACAAAAGGTATCTTCCATTTTTTTGGGGGGGGGAGGGGGCTCTCTTTTAATAGGTCAAAGATCTTTGAGTGTGTGTGTGTGACTAGACTTTATGACAAATAGTTCCCTTTGCATAAAGTCTCTAAAATTTACATTTATCTGGAGAAAAATGGTTGGAAATGGAAGAACTTGGAGCTCTTAGCAGGAGATAAATAGAAAATTCTGCAAGGTTTGTAGTACATTTCCCTCCCAGCCCTTCCCTCTTCCCAGAATACTCTCTTTTAATAAGCCTGCCTGACTCACACAAGGTAAAAACCATCTTTTTTTAAAGAAATCTCTGTAAAATGGTACTGTATCTGAAAGATGTTAGCTTTTGAACTAGTTGGTGTATTTGTTATTAGCACTAGTATTCTTAATCTCCAAGTCTACAGTGTGATGAAAATGTCAGATGCTATCATCTTTTTACATAAAAACAACAACAAAAAAAATCCAAAAAAATTCTCATGTACTGTGGATTGCTAACATGCTTTTTTCTTCTTTTTAATCTTGGTAGAGGCATAGGCACCTGTTCAGGAGGGTCTTGAAGCATGAATTTAACTTTTAAGCACACGAGCAATAGAAGTGGTTGCATTTCTTGATTTTTCCACTCAAAAGTTTCATTTTTTCCTGGGGATTCATTGGGAAGAAGGGAGCAAGGGACACACTCAAGTTTCTTGGGAACGTTATTTTTAACATTAAATAGATAATTTCCAGGAAATGGATGCTCTCTGTGAAAGTTTTCATGGAAGTGACAGGAGTTTTTTGGCTGGAAGCTGTCAGCTGGAGCCTGGAGCGATCCCTGCAGCCACCAGGACAAGTCATGTGCCCGTTACTGGGCACATCTTCGGGATTTTCTCCATGACAAACACCTCAGTCCGGGCTTAAAATAAAGCAGCACTTGAGCTGCAGCTGAGGCTGAGCTGGCAGGGGAAGTGGAGAGGGATTTTGTGTGTGTTTGGGCTTTTTGCTTTCGAGTTTGCTTTGTTTTTCTCCCTTCTCCTCATCGTTCTGGTAGCGAGCTCCTACAAGGGGGGTGCTCCTCCTGTGTCAGGCAGGGTTCAAGTTCCAGGCACTGAAATGTTTTACCTCAATGAAAAGAAGAAAGAGGGGAGGGAGAAGAAGGAAAAAAAAGCTAATTTTTTTAAAGCTTGCTGTTTTTTTCAGTCCAGCCTAACGTTTTGACCTGCACTGCTGCAATACACCCCGGTTTCAGCGTCCCTAATTTCATGTATATACCATGACTTTATTTATTAAACACCATTGGTCATTTAAAAGGTAATAAAACCCAACGAAAGCAAAGCTGGGGTTCTGCAGGCCAGCAGACAGGCAGACTCTTCATGAGGTTTGAACCGGATTTTAAGAAAACAACAACAAAGCAAATAAAAATCCACTACTTTATTTATATACCTTGGACTTTCTACCTACAGGTGCTACAGTCCAGTCTCTTGTGTGTCTGGTGCTCTGTCATGTTTGGTGTGTTCATTTTCAGATTTTGTTTTTCCTCTTCTTTTCACCCCAGCCCCCGTTTTTCCTGTTTTGTACAGATTTTGGAGACATACACTTCTATACAATTTTCTCAGTGGTCTTTTTTTTCCCCCCTCTTTTTTTTGTTTTGGTAGAACAATGGGGGGGGTTTTATCCTTTTCTAATCCAATTTTAGGAAAACACCAGTTCTACAATTATATAAAATTTGTAATCTGAGGGGCAGAAGTTTTATTGTAAATTCTTTTTATTGTAAAGAAAAAAAAAATATACAGAGTTTAACAGAAAGTTCTGCCTTTCCTTCTCCAGCACCAGCCCCTGAGGCTGCCTCTCTGTCACGGGGTAGCCCTAAAATTCACCTTCCTGTGCCCTCCCAGTGGTGCAAATTGCTCCAGTTTTTATTTCCCCCGCAGGTGAGTGGCCCTGGAGGACCCTCAAGCCCAGCACATGATTTCCTTTGCTCACTCAGCCTCCAGGAGCTGGGACAGGAGGTGCTGTGCTGGGCTCTGGGGGATGTGCCTGTGCTGGGAATCTGGGAATCGCCGCCTGGTTTAGCATTCCAAGGTTTGCCCTTCCAGCTGCGTCCACGCTCAGTGCCAGTCACCCACTGCCCATCTGCCAAGGCTGATTTGCTGGGCGCTTGGGCATCTGCCTCTCAAAATCTGCTGCTGACCAGAGATTGTTTCCCACAGCATTTGAAAGAAAAATGTTCAGATTTTTACTGAAAATTCATGGTTTTTCCTTTCCATTAACAATGGAGTTCAGTTCTGGTATTTTTTTAGGTTCTGCCCTTACAAATCCTTCCCCCAGACAGATCCCTGGTAATATATTTTCAGAACTTACTTTGAGGAAATGTAATATTCACCTAATTAAGAGCTTGGGTTTCTTTTTAATGGGGTTGGGTTTCACCTGTGTTTCTCCTGTTGCCTGCGACTCGAATGATCCAAACCAAGGAATATATTTTAATGAATAATTGCATCCAGTTCACTGCCACGGCATTTGGATAAACAAACTCCCAGTTTTCCCTTCCTGGGACCTTTTTCTGCGTGCTTGACCCTGAGCTGCGGTGGTGGCTTCTGTGGGGAGGACAAACCGGGAATCACCACCACCAAAAACCTGGGAATGTGGCTCTGTCACCGTCCTTGGCCGTCAGGAGCAGCCCCTGGAACACACAGACATCCCTCAAGGAGCCACGGGGCTGTCCCACCAAAATTAGTGGGAAAGGTGGAGCCAGAGGGTTGAGAACCACGTGTGAAGTGATGGAAAAAGGCCTGGCCTGAGGCTGGCTCGGCGCTGGAGGAGGATCCCTGCTGGAGCTGGAAAACCATCCCAGCCTGGGGATTTTCAGGGTGCCAGAGGCAGCGCGGGATGGGAAGAACCACCTGTGCATCTCTGATCCACCAGCTGCAACTTGGGCTTCCACTTACTGCGAAACTTTTCATGGAAAGTGAGGTGTTCCCGAAGAAATGGAGCAAGGAGGAATCCATTTCAGCGTGAGCAAGGGAAGAAATGGATGGCTCCTCACTTCCAAACGTTGTCCTCGCACTTTGCCATTCTCGGAATGTTCCTAGTGCTCATTATCCCCGCCCTGTCCATGGGGGTGCCTCTGTTACATGCCAGGTTTCTCCAGGAAAAAAGAGATGTTTCCAGTCCAGAGTAAGTAGCAGCAGCCCTAAATGAGTTGGGAACTGAACCAACGGAGCATTTATTTAACCGGGTTTTATTGCATGACACGTCAGTCCGGATGTCACGAAGTAACTTTGAAACGATCAAACAGCGTTTGAAAGAACATTTTTAAACTTAAGAATAAAAAAAAAAAAAAAATTAAAAGTTTTTATGGTAGAATTTTTCTTGAATGAACAAAGTTTAACTTTGTTTTCCAGGGGAAACTTCACTGAAATCAGTATGATTTCATATGTATGCATACACACAGAGTTTTATTGAAACTGCTTTTTCGGACGAATTCCTGTTTTGACAAAATATCTGACCAGACCTTTCTCAATCAACCAGCATTACTGCACCTTTTAAAAACTTTGTGAACCTTTTCTCTGATTGTAAACTCAGCCTGTCTCGTGGCTCAGTGGGACCAGAGGGAGATCCCCGTCCCGGGGGCTCAGGCCCTGATCCATCGGCTGAAGGAATCTCGCAGCTCTCCGCACACCAAATGCGTCGTCTACACGAAAAAAATCATCGCAGATTTTGGATGTGGTTTTTAGCCTTGCCTAGCCACAGGGTTTGGAAGTGTAGGAGTGATGTTTCGGGGCTGTGCCACTGCTGGGAGGGTGGTGACCCCAAACACACACAGACCCCTCCCTCGTGTGTGGAAATCCACCGCTGAGTTCCCCCTGAGGTCTCCTCCCTGTTCTCTATGTGGTAGAAGCAGACTGCAGTTACCTGATCTAGTTCTTTCTCTGCTTTGGGGACTTTCAGACCAGTTTTTAATTATTTTTTTTTCCTTGTTTTGAAAGGAATGATGTTTTTTTTTAAAGCTGGGGTTGGAGCTGAGGGGAAGGGATTGGGGCATGACAAAGACAAACCACAACCTTTTTAGTACTGGATTTTAAATTCTCAGTCTCTCCTCAACCCTGAGCAGTTACCACTAGGGCTAACTGTGGGCAGGCTCTGCATCAGTAAAGAGAAATTTAGGACTCCTTACACAGCAGCATTCTCTTGCTTGAGCTGCATTTTGTAAAGAAAATGGTATTTGCATATCTTTTTAAAATGTCATTTTTAAAAAAATAAATTAAACCACCAGCTAGGATTTGACACAGGCCGCTTAGAACACAGCCCTGATACTGGCATAACCAATCCAGAAAGATTTGTTGTTGTATTTTTTGTTTTGTTATTTTGGATTTTTTTTTAATATTTAAAAAAAGGAAATTGTTACTTTTCTGTATGATGTGCATGCAAATTTACCGTAACTCTTTTTCTTAAAACTTTTTAGTGCCATTTCTAGTATATTCCTGTAAATGTCAGTTATTGAAAAGAAATGAGTCAATGTAAGTAGTTTAGCTTGTTTATTGCAAATTGCTGGCCTCAAACAAAACAGAATCTAAAAAAAAAAAAAGAGTTAGAAAGTAATCTTTGATGTTACTGGTAATCACGGACCCTGGTCCTGGGGCATTCGTTTTGTTTTCATAATAAAAAGAAAAATTGTTTTGTGTGTGCAGTTTGCTCCCATATTTTCCCCTCTCCTCATCTTTTCCCCGTGTGGCGCTCGCTCCAAACCTGGGCTGAGCAGTGCCAGGAGCCAAACAGGGATATTGAATCCTGGTGCCACAAGTCCTGGAATAATTTGGAAGTCATTCTGCAGGTCCGGTGGAATGTGACTGCCTTCGGAGTGGGGGCAGCTCTGGGGTGGCTGAATCCCAGCTGAGTACCTGGCACAGAACTGTTTGAAATCCCCCGGTTTTGGTGAGGGAAATTCCGCTGCTCCCATGTCCCAGGGCAGCCAGGGAAGGGCTTGGACTCTTCCCAGGATCCTGCAGCCTGCAGGGTCATAAATTCCGTGAGAATTGCTCCTGACTGAGGTAAGTTGGGCTGAAAGCAGATGAGATTTCCCCCAGGTTTGCTGCTGGCTTCTTTGAAGCCCCCAGGACCTGCAGGAAGCAGAGGGACTTTGTCACCTGCTGCAGCAGCCGGGGCTGGGTCCATGAGCTCGGGGTGACCTGGAAGGCACAGCTTGGAAAGGGGGGGCCCGGAGCAGCTGGCCCCAGTCCCAGCAGAGTCCTGGCATTGCTGCGTGGGGGCCAGCATCTATTTTGGTCGTGGGGGCCGGGTTTGCTGTTTGGTTCGTGTGTGAGGTGGGGTTACCACAGCCAGGCTGCCCCAGGGTTGATCTTTCTCTAACCCTGTTCCTTTCCGAGGCAGCACCTCCGAGGTTGCAGCAAAGCTGTTTCACCCTGCTCTTGTATCAGTGACCCTCCCACAGGGGCTGTGTGTACCCTGTCCTCTGGCCAGTCTCCTGTGAGGCAGCTGAGGATGTTTCTGTAGCATTTCCCGGTGAGTTATTTCTAGGGGCAGCAAGCAGAGCTGTTTGTGCAGGCTGGGAGGAGGTTGAGGGCAGGCAGGACGTGACTCAGGTTTGCTCTCGCTGCTCATGCCTTCAATCCTGGGGCCACGTCTGCAAGATGGATCTGGAGGGGCTGGAGTGAGCCCAGGGAAGGGAACAAAGCTGAGGAGGGGTCTAGAAAGTCTGTCCTGCGAGGAGCAGCTGAGGGGGCTCAGCCTGGAGGAAAAGGAGGCTCAGGGGGGATTTTCCCACCCTCTACAAGTCCCTGACAGGAGCTTGCAGTGAGCTGGGGCTTGGCCCCTTCTCCTGGGCAAGTGACAGAAGAAGAGGAAACGGCCTCAGGCTGCTCAGGCTGGACATCAGGAGCAATTCCTTCAGGGAAAGGGTGGTCAGGCATTGGAGGAGGCTGCGCAGGGAGGTTGGGAGTCCCCATCCCTGGAGGTGTCCAGGGAAGGCCTGGACGTGGCACTCAGTGCCGTGGGCTGGTGACAAGGTGGGGACTGGCCACAGGCTGGATGTGACAATCTCCGAAGTTGTCTCCAAATCTGATAATTCCCTGATTCAGTGTGACATCCAGAGGCTTTCCTCACCCTGAATGCACTGCTGAGACTTCAGGAGGGAGCTGGAGGAGCCTCCCCTGCAGTTCCCAGTCCAGTGGAGCTTGGGAGCTTGGGAGCCCCACCAGTGACCGAGGGAATTCTTCCCTCCCGAGTGGGGAATGCCAGAAGCTGTCACCTGTGCCAGGGCCGTGGACATGCAGGGGGAAAAGAGCCACTCACAAAGCTGCGTTCAAATCATTTTAATGCACTTTATCAAAGAGGCTACAACAGTGTTTGAAACAAGTGCATCACCACCACACAACTGGCTCACAGAAACAGCCACAGCAGCCACTCCACGACCCTGCTGTGACCAGTGACACACAGAAATGGAAAACTACAGTCACATTCACAGGGATGGAAGGACAACTCATCCTCTTCTTCCTGTACTGTCACATCCAGCCTCCATCCTGGAAGAATTTATGCACATTCTTACGGGTTTAGTCTTGTATAGTCCAATTAACACTCTGCAAAATAACTGAATTTTGGTTTACCAGCCACGTTAACAAAAAGAGACTGATTATACCCAAAATAAGCATCTTCCTTACTGAAATTAAAAAGAAAATAAGTGTCGGATTTCTTTTTCTATAAGAAAAGAAAACGAACAGCTGGTTTGGGGGATGTGCTGTTCCTTAAACTCCCAGAGTTCACGTGCTCCCCAGGGCTGGCCTGGAACCCACCTCTCCTGCTCCTCCAGGTGAAGCCACCTGCAGTTCCCAGGGGAGCTCTGGGACCAGCCTCCTGCCTGTTTGAGTGAATAATCTCCTGTTCACCCAGCCAAGAAGCGGAGGCCCAGGTGGGTCACACATCCCTGGCAACGCTCCCCCGGCACCCCGCCGAGCCTCGCTGGGTTTGTGAATCTCACTGAACGCTTCCACCCGGTTGGAAAACATTTATTCACTGAAATATTTCTCCTCCAGAGCTAGTCCTGACAAGACCAAGAGGGTTATTTGTGTGCAGAGCAACGCACGGGTCTGCAAAGCAGCGAGGTCCAGCAGCAGGTTTAAATCTATGAGCACACACACAAGGTATCAAACACCAACACATGCAGAAATAGTGCTTTTAAAAAACAATGAGCTGCCTATTGGTTTGCAGTGCTATGGAGCAGGGCTGAGTACACCAAACCTCTACGATTTCACTCTAGAACAGGTGTGTTCTGCTCAGTACATTGAGTTCAGCAAGGTTGGCTGGCTGTGTGTTTGTTGTAGCATTTCGGGAGAGGTGGAAGAGATTCTTCACTGTATTTAAAAAAAAAAAAATTAAATACATAAAGTGCTTGAAAAATGCAAAGGAGGTTTTAGATAAATAGAACAGAAGTAATGACTGTGCCTAATAATAGGCAGGTAAATAATCCATCCTGAAGCTGACATCAAATACTGATTTGCCTGGAGCTAAGCCTGTGCCCAGGCACTGCTGAGCTGGACACAAGTCCTGGGCAGGACAGAAAGGGCAGAACCCTGAAGAAGAACTCCCATGCTGACCCCTGGGCACAGTTCACACCCCTGGAAGTGGTAGTTTTGTTGTTAACAAAGATTCAGGTGCTTGCTGGGCTGAGTTTCTCAGCGTGATCTTGCCTTGAGCAAGTCAGGATTCAGCAGAAACGTAACCTGAAAGCAGCAGCCTCCGTGCCCAAGCAGGGCAGTGCTCTTCCCTCCTAAAACCCCTCAGTTAACCGAAACAATCCCAGACACAACTTTTAAAATACATGCACCAAACCTACAATCCAACCTGAACTAGAAGTTAAACCCTTCCAAGCTACTGCATGCATTAAAACTTGAATGCAAAGCAAACTCCAGTGGCCTCTCTCCTTCTGTACCCCATCTCAGGAGTGGGGACGTGCTGTGTAGGAGTTTCCCCGTGTCCCTTAGGGTATGTGTGTATTTACAGGGGTTTCTTCCTGTTGCTTTCCTGGGCCTGCCCCTCCTTTTCAGGTTGTTCCCTGGGTGATCTGTTCCTGAAGCTGGCCCAGGGATCTGCGTGACAGGAGTCAGCTCCCCTGACTCCAGGACTCCTGTTATTTCCATGATCCCACACCGTGGGATCAGAGAGGGCCCTTTGCTTTGCGTCAAACTCCAGCACACCTTTCCTCCACACATTCTCTCCCTATTCCCACAACAAACCACTCCATTCCCTGGCTGGAAGAGACCACTCCAGGGCAGGAATTAAAGGGAGACAGGGCAAACAGAATAAGTAACGGCCAGGTGGTTTTGGAGATCAACTCCTTAAAACCACAGCCCCGATGGGAACGGATCTGCGCTCGCCTCTGTCCCACCAGCATTCCCAGAGCTCTGGGAACGCACCAGGACTGGCCAGTAAGGATGGCTGGGGATGGTGCCCAAGTGCCAGCAGGTGTTTCTCAGGGCACACGAGCCACTTACGAGCAACACATGGTCCAGCACGGCCCCTGCCAAGATGCTGGGCAGCAACAGGCTTGGGAGCTGCCCGGCGAGAGTGGCTTTGTTGTACACGCTCGGTGACATGCAGAATGTGAGTCTGTGAACAGCAAAATCAAACAGAAACTATCAAACTTCAGCCTTCCTGGCCTCTCCTGGAAACGCTGCTTCCTCTGCAGGGCTGTGAGAGGACGGTGCACACCCACCTCCCCCAGCTCGCTGCAAGTCTGCTTCCTCTCCACGTGTGGATTCCTAGGGGGAATTACATAATAGCACAGAACTTGGACTGCCCCGTGTCCCTGGAGACATCCAGCTTGTTTTTGTCCCGCACCAGGATGGCTTCGTTGCCGTACTGCGAGTACCACATGCTCCTGCTGCGGCTCAGGTAGGTGTTGGGGGGAGCCGACTCCAGCTTCTGCTGCTGCTGCTGCCAGATGAGCAGAGAGGTGTCCCTGTACCTCAGGCGGGCGTAGCCCTCGGACAGGGCTTTCTCGGGCAGGGGCACCCTCCCGTTCATTACCGTGTCACTCATCTGCCCGAGGAGAGCTCCACAAACAGGAGCTCCTTCCCAACAGCGCCAAAATAAACCCCACTGAGTTGGTCCAGGTCGATGGCTGCTGCTCGGAGCTCAAGGGAGAACATCCCAGGGGACGGTTCTTGGGATCCACGAGCTGCTGGCACCGCTCAGGAGAGGGAGCAGGGCCCTAAAATCACAGCAGGCAGCCTGGCCTCGCTTGAAAACCACGCCAGGACTTCTGAGCGCTTATCCAGTGCTGCTGCTGCTGCACGTTTCATGCCGGGAAGGGCCCACACGTGCTGTTTGTTGACAGTCCACGAAGCATCTCCACAGGTGCGAGCAGTGGCTCTGCAGCCAGGCAGGACAGGCTGAGCGGCTCTGGAAGAGCTCCGTTCCCTGGAGAATGGATCCCGAAGCCGCGGGGAGGTCAGACCCCAGAGGTCACCGGTGCCCAGGCCCGTGCACGGCCTCTCCCCGCCGGCGGACGGGAGTCACGCGCTCAGGGATGCAGGAGAAGATGCTGCTCGGCCCCGCCTGTGGGACCCGAGCTGGGGGGACCCGCCACCTCCTGACGGCACCTGCGGGGCACAGCGGGGTCACCCCACGGGCTGCCACCGGGGCTCCCCGCCCTGCCAGCCTCCCTTTCCGTGCCCCCGCTCCCGCCGGCCCCAGACCCCTTCCAGCGGCACCGCGCACCCTCCGCGGCCCCCGCGGGTGTCCCGCACCCCCCGGCCCCGCGCGCCCCGC
>VWPU01004330.1:0-14375 GCA_013398955.1 Callaeas wilsoni | reverse complement strand
CTTTTCTCAAGGAGACTTCCCTGTCCTCCCTTCTGCCTCTCCCACCCTTCCCGAACCAGCTGAGCTGGAACATTTCCCCCAGGTTCTTCCCCTGCCTCGCCCCCGCCCCATCGCTCCCGAGCCACCGGGCCGCTGTCCCTGCAGCCATCTGGGCAAGCTCGCCTGCCCTGCATTCCCAGCATCCCATCGGAGCTCCCGCCCAGCTTTGCTTCCCGGCTCCGGCAGAGCCGGCTCGACATTCCCAGAAGGATTTTCCTGCACCAGCCAGGCCTCTGTGGTGCAGGAGCTGAGGGCGGGAGTGACTCCCGAATCCAGAGGCTCAGTGCTCCAGAAATCCCGGTTCTGTGTCACACGGAGAGCCCGAACATTCCCTGGATCACGGAGCTTTGGAAGCACTTCCATCCCCACGTCCCCTCCCAGGGCAGCGCGTGGCACCTGCGGCCGGCGAGGCCAAAGGGACACAGTTCCCGGAGGGGACGGAGCAGCCCCAGCGCCCCGGACCGCTCGGGCGATGCCGAGGCCTCTCCCCGCTCTGCTCCGGGGATCCCGGAGAGCAGCAAAGCCTCTGCCGGTTTGCGGTGTTCGTGCTTCAGAGCTGCTCCCAGAGCTCCGGAGGAAGGGGGGAAGCCCCGCGGGATTCCAGCCCTGGCCGGAATGTCATTCCCAATCCGAAGGGATCGAGGGTGTCTCCATGCAGTGACGGAAGCACCTGCCGGAATTTCTCTGGGCACCATTCACGGCAACTGCCAAAACGAGAGACTTTCTGATGTTCAATAATATTTCGGAGGCCGAAGGCTGACGATCCCCAGCTGGGAGCACCGTCCCGCCTGCGCCCTCCTCGCCACTGGAATTTCATCCCGCGCCAATCCCTCCTCCTTGCCGCTGGAATTCCCGACCAAACGCCCTCCTGGCCAGAAGGAAAGGCTCCATCATTCCATGGAATCGCTTGGCTGCTGCTCCTGCTCTCGTCTCGTCTCCTCCGTTTTCTCCCCTCGGGCCCCTCGGCAGTGGACAGCCGGCCCCGGCCGCCCCACCCGAGGGCAGGACCCCAAAAAAACCCCGATACGGAACAGAGGGAGCACTGCAGAAACCTCTCTGCCAATCCCCTTCCCCAGAAAGTCCGTGGGCAGCCGGGCACTGCTGTAAATAGAATTCCTAGAGGAACAAAATAGCTCTTCTCTGACCTTTCCCCTCGTGGTCGCACTTTGTACATTAGTTGGAAAATATGGTCATGTGCTGTATGTTTATAGGAAGTTGACTTTTTTTTTTTTATATACTAAAAAAAAAGGAAAAATCCCACAGTGAGTGCCGTGCTAGTTAAAAAAAAAAACTTTAAAAAAAAAAAAGAGAAAAATTCTAAAAAAATAAAAAAGAAGAAAAAAAAGGGGGATGGGGGGGATGAACTGTAGAAATTTGCCTATCGTGTGTTTTCAAAAGACATTCCGGAATCTTTGGGGTGGGATGGGGTTGATTTCGGGCTTTTCTTTTGGTCTTTCTTTTTTCGTTCTGTTTCTTCCTTTTGTTCATGTATGAAAGTCAAAAGTAATTTTTGGTTTTGTTTCGTTGGTTTCGTTTTGTTTCATGGGTTGCCAACCTCAGCTCTGCTGACAAGAGACAAACTTGGGGGGTGGGGCGGGACGGGAGCGGGGACACGGCGGAGGGAGGGCCTGGAGGTGGGACAGGACGGAGCTGGACAGTGGGAACCTGGCTGTGGCCACCTGAGGCCACCTGGAGCCACCAACGGGCACCGAGCCGGGAGAGCTGGACAGCAGGAGCCTGGCTGTGGCCACCTGAGGCCACCTGGAGCCACCAACGGGCACCGAGCCGGGAGAGCTGGACAGCAGGAGCCTGGCTGTGGCCACCTGAGGCCACCTGGAGCCACCAACGGGCACCGAGCCGGGAGAGCTGGACAGCAGGAGCCTGGCTGTGGCCACCTGAGGCCACCTGGAGCCACCAACGGGCACCGAGCCGGGAGAGCTGGACAGCAGGAGCCTGGCTGTGGCCACCTGAGGCCACCTGGAGCCACCAACGGGCACCGAGCCGGGAGAGCTGGACAGCAGGAGCCTGGCTGTGGCCACCTGAGGCCACCTGGAGCCACCAACGGGCACCGAGCCGGGAGAGCTGGACAGCAGGAGCCTGGCTGTGGCCACCTGAGGCCACCTGGAGCCACCAACGGGCACCGAGCCGGGAGAGCTGGACAGCAGGAGCCTGGCTGTGGCCACCTGAGGCCACCTGGAGCCACCAACGGGCACCGAGCCGGGAGAGCTGGACAGCAGGAGCCTGGCTGTGGCCACCTGAGGCCACCTGGAGCCATCAATGGGCACCAAGTCTGGAGAGCCAGACAGAGATGGACAACGGGAACCTGGCTGCGGCTACCTGGGGCCACCTGGGGCCACCTGGAGCCACCCAATGTGCCTGGGGCCTGGAGAGCTGGACAGTGAGAACCTGGCTGTGGCCACCTGAGGCCATCTGGGGCCACCAACGGGCACCGAGCCTGGAGAGCCAGACAGCAGGAACCTGGCTGCAGCCACCTGGCGCCACCTGAAGCCACCCAACGGGGCCACCAACTGGAGAGCTGGACAGAGCTGGACAGCAGGAACCTGGCTGCGGCCATCTGGGGCCACTTGGAGCCACCCAACAGGGACCGATCCTGGAGAGCCGGACAGAGCTGGACAGCAGGAACCTGGCCACGGCCACCTGGGGCCACCCAATGGGGACCGAGCAGATCCTCAGCTGCTGCCGACTCCGGGGGACCAAAAATGGCCCAGCGCCTCGTCCAGAGCAACGGCGGCCAAGGGACACGGCCAGAGATGGACGCGGCAGAGGTGGACACATTCCAGAGATGGACACAGCACAGATGGACACTCCAGAGGTGGACGCGGCAGAGGTGGACACATTCCAGAGATGGACACAGCACAGATGGACACTCCAGAGGTGGACGCGGCAGAGGTGGACACATTCCAGAGATGGACACAGCACAGATGGACACTCCAGAGGTGGACGCGGCAGAGGTGGACACATTCCAGAGATGGACACAGCACAGATGGACACTCCAGAGGTGGACGCGGCAGAGGTGGACACATTCCAGAGATGGACACAGCACAGATGGACACTCCAGAGGTGGACATGGCAGAGGTGGACACATTCCAGAGATGGACACAGCACAGATGGACACTCCAAAGGTGGACATGGCGGAGGTGGACACATTCCAGAGATGGACACAACACAGATGGACGCTCCAGAGGTGGACATGGCGGAGGTGGACACATTCCAGAGATGGACACACTCCAGAGGTGGACACATCAGAGGTGGACACATCTGAGGTGGACACAGCCAGAGATGGACACTGCAGGGATGGACCCATTGGAGATGGACACATCAGAGGTGGACACATCAGAGGGGAGCACTCCAGAGGTGGACACTCCACAGACGGACGCTCCAGAGATGGACACAGCCAGAGATGGACACATCTGAGGTGGACACATCTGAGGTGGACACAGCCAGAGTTGGACACACTCCAGAGATGGACACATTGGAGATGGACACATCAGAGGTGGACACATCAGAGGGGAACACTCCAGAGGTGGCCACAGCCAGGGACGCTCTCCCATCTCCACAGCTCTCCCAGGCCTGCGGGTGACCCCTGCCACCCCTGGGGGACAGCAACGACCCCGAGGGGGTTCCTTTGTCCCCCCCATCCCCCTCCCGCCCCAGCACAGCCGGACTTGGCCTCGCCGCCGCAGCAGATGGGCTCCTTTGTGTATTTAACGCTTCTAACCCGCCCTCCCTCGGCACCCCGCGGCCGCGCGCGGGTCCCTCCTAGCACTGTAGGGCATTCCCTGTCCCCCGATTCCTGCGGGATTGTCGCTTCTGTGTTCGCCTCATCGCCATTCGCTCCGGGCCGTGAGCGCGTGTGCGTGCGCCGGGTGTGTAAATACGGAACCGCACCATAATTTATTCAGCTATATGGAGTAGATTTAGTAGGAAGAGAAACTGGTTTTGCTTTAACTACCTGCTGCCTGTAGGTGTCTTTCTGTAACTCAGGCATAACTGTTATACATTAAAAGAAAAAAGAAAAAAAAAATGAAAAAAAAAAGAAAAAAAAGGAAAAAAAAGAATTTCCAAGTGCCTTTGGGTTGTTTGCGTGACGCGTCCCGTGCCGGGAGCGAGGGGGGAGAGCCTCGGGAATATCCAACACACACGGGCGAATTCCAGCTGTTTTCCCTCAAAACCCCTCCAGAATCGCGGCTCTGGTTCGCGGCAAGGTGGAAAAGCTGCGCAAGGAAATAAAGCCTTTAATTTCGCCGCGGCTCTGCGCGGGGCGGGGGCAATTCCCGCAGCACAACCGATCCTTTATCCATTGATTCGGAGCAGCCCCCGGCCCAGCAGAACCGGCCCGGGCCAGGCCCCGGCCGCTCCCGGCTCCACGGGCACCTGGCTCTCGTTAAACGCCAGAGCCCGGCACCAACAAGCGGAAAAATATTCCCAAACTCCGGGGGGATGCATGGCTGGGGGCTCCGCAGCGGGAATAAAGCCTTGGGAACAAAGCCCTGGATTCAGGAGCCAGGCCCCTCTGGAGAGGTTTTGGCTCCCTGGGAAAGAGGTTGATCTCCAGCCAAGCCGCGCTGGGCCCATCTCCGCCTGCGCGGCAGAGCCCGAGCGGCCCCGCGGGTTCTTTGGGGCTGTGCCCCCTCGGAGGGGTCAGTCCGGGAGCTGCCCGGCCCCCCGAATCCAGGTGAGGTCACCCCTGGATGGGAAACCCCCGCGGTGGGACGGACACCGCCCCGGTTTGGGGTTGGGGAGCAGAAAGGGCCGGAATTGCCAGCCCGAGGGCTTTGGGACCGCACCCCCTGCTCACGCTGGTGCTGCTCACCCCGCCCGCACCCCCTCCCTGAGATCCCTGAACCCCCCTCCTGCTCCCGGTGCCGGGATAATCCACATTCCTGAGGAAAATGGGAAACTGGGGGACCCCTGAGCCAAGGGGTGCCGCCCTCCCTGGGGGCTGGGGGGAGCCTGGCTCAGGGCTGGGGAATCTCTGGGCTGGAGGTTTGGGGGGCTCTGGGGGGCTCGATGGGGATCCCTGGAAAACACGGCAGGAGAAAGCTGGAAACAGCTGTTCTGTCACACCACGCTGCCCCAAACCCCATAATTGCGGTAATTACGGGCAGAGAGGCTCAGCCTCGTGTGGGAACCGTCCCCAGCTTCAGCCCAGCTCCCTCCCCGTGTCCCGTGGGAATGGCATTTGGGATCTGCCACTGAGCCCCTTCCCATCCCAAACATCACCAAAACCAGCCGGGTTTCTCCGGGGGAAATCAGGTGCTGCTGCTGAGGGCAGCTCTGAGCCCTCCACACTGCGGGGTCACATCTGGGGGGTGGAGGGGAAGGGATCCCGATTGTCCGGGAGCCCCTAAATGCAGTGACACTAAAAACGAGGTGACACGAAAACATGGTGACACGAAAAACACTGTGGCACTTAAAACGAGGTGACACTAAAAACGAGGTGACACGAAAACACAGTGACACTAAAAACATGGTGACACTATAAACATGGCGACACTAAAAACAAGGTGACACGAAAACACAGTGACACTAAAAACGCGCTGACAGCAAAAACATGGTGGCACTATAAATGCAGTGACACTAAAAATGCAGTGACACTAAAACTTGGTGGCACTATAAACGCAGTGACACTAAAAATGCAGTGACACTAAAACATGGTGACACTATAAACGCAGTGACACTAAAAACACAGTGGCACTAAAAACGCAGTGACATGAAAACAGTGGCACTAAAATGCGGTGACACTAAAAACACTGGCACTAAAAACGCCGTGGCACTAAAAACACGGTGACATGAAAACACAGTGACACTAAAACATGGTGACACTAAAAACGCAGTGACACTGTAAATGAGATGGCACTAAAACTGCGGTGGCACTAAAACACAGTGGCACTAAAAACGCGTGGCACTAAAGCGCAGTGACGCTAAAAATGTGGTGACACTAAAAACACAGTGGCACTATAAACATGGTGGCACTAAAACATGCTGGCACTAAAACACGGTGGCACTAAAAACGCAATGACACTAAAAACGCGATGACAGTAAAAACGCCATGACACGAAAACATGGTGACACTAAAAATGCAGTGGCACTAAAAACGCAGTGGCACTAAAATGGAGTGACACTATAAAGAGGTGGCACTAAAAACATGGCACTAAAACCGCAGTGCCACTAAAACACAGTGACACTAAAAACGTGACATGAAAACGTGGTGACACTAAAGCCGCAGTGACGCTAAAAATGTGGTGATGCTAAAAACGCGGTGGCATTAGAACGCGATGACACGAAAACATGGTGACGCTAAAAACGCAGTGATACTAAAAACGTGGTGACACTGTAAATGTGGTGACACTAAAACCATGTTGACACTAAAAATGCAGTGACGCTAAAACACAGTGGCACTAAAAATGTGGTGACACTATAAACACAGTGGCACTAAAGACGTGGTGGCACTAAAAACGCAGTGGCACTAAAACACGGTGACACTAAAAACACGATGACACTAAAAATGCAGTGACGCGAAAACACAGTGGCACTAAAAATGTGGAGACACTATAAACACAGTGGCACTAAAGACGTGGTGGCACTAAAACCGCAGTGGCACTAAAACGCAGTGACATGAAACATGGGGACAGTAAAAACGCGGTGACACTAAAAGCGCAGTGGCACTAAGACACGGGGGCACTAAAAACATGGTGGCACGAAAATGCAGTGACATGAAAACATGGGGCACTAAAACACGGCGACACTAAAACACGGTGACACTAAAAACGCGGTGACACTAAAAACACGATGACACTAAAAATGCAGTGAGATGAAAACATGGTGGCACTAAAATGCAGTGACATGAAAACATGGGGCACTAAAACACGGCGGCACTAAAACACGGTGGCACTAAAAGCATGGTGGCACTAAACCGCAGTGACATGAAAACATGGTGGCACTAAACCACGGTGACACTAAAACACGGTGGCACTAAAAGCATGGTGGCACTAAAACGCGGTGGCACTAAAAATGCAGTGACACTATAAACGCGGTGACACTAAAAACGCAGTGACACTAAAAATGTGGCGACACTATAAACGCGGTGACACTAAAAACGCAGTGACACTAAAAATGTGGCGACACTATAAACGCGGTGACACTAAAAACGCAGTGACACTAAAAATGTGGCGACACTATAAACGCGGTGACACTAAAAACGCAGTGACACTAAAAATGTGGCGACACTATAAACGCGGTGACACTAAAAACGCAGTGACACTAAAAATGTGGCGACACTATAAACGCGGTGACACTAAAAACGCAGTGACACTAAAAATGTGGCGACACTATAAACGCGGTGACACTAAAAACGCAGTGACACTAAAAATGTGGCGACACTATAAACGCGGTGACACTAAAAACGCAGTGACACTAAAAATGTGGCGACACTATAAACGCGGTGACACTAAAAACGCAGTGACACTAAAAATGTGGCGACACTATAAACGCGGTGACACTAAAAACGCAGTGACACTAAAAATGTGGCGACACTATAAACGCGGTGACACTAAAAACCCCGTGACACTAAAAACACGTTGACACGAAAAATGCAGTGACACTATAAACGCAACGGCACTAAAACGCAGTGGCACTAAAACGCGGTGGCACTAAAACTCGGGTGGCACTAAAACACAGTGACACAAAAGCACAGTGACACTAAAAATGTGGTGACACTATAAACGCGGTGACACTAAAACCACGTTGACACTAAAAATGCGGTGACACTAAAACACAGCGGCACTAAAACACGGTGACACTAAAACATGGTGGCACTAAAAACGAGGTGACACTATAAACGCAATGGCACTAAAACGCAGTGGCACTAAAAACGCAGTGGCACTAAAACGCAGTGGCACTAAAACGCGGTGGCACTAAAACTCGGGTGGCACTAAAACACAGTGACACAAAAGCACAGTGACACTAAAAATGTGGTGACACTATAAACGCGGTGACACTAANAAACGCAGTGGCACTAAAGACGTGTGACACTATAAACGCAGTGGCACTAAAGACGTGGTGACACTAAAACGCAATGGCACTAAAAACGCGGTGACACTATAAACGCGGTGACACTAAAGACACGGTGACACTAAAACGCGGTGACCCTGTTTTTAGGCCCTCGCCGCTGCCAGGCCCCGGCTCCCAGCCCCAGCCCGGCCCTTCCCGGAGCCTTTGCCGCGGTCCCGGCGCTGCCGCCCCGCTCCGGGAGCGTTCGGACACCGCCCGCGGGACATCCCCGGGGCTGCCCAGGACGGGTCCGGTGCCCTCCGGGGACACCCAGGGCAGGAGGGAGCCCCGGGGGAGCCGCCCCGGCCCGGCCCCACGGACACGGCAGCGGCGGTTCCCGTGCCCGGGGGGCAAACCCCGCTCCTTTCCTGCCGTCCAGTCACTATTCACTACTCACCATTTAATATTCACTAGTTAATATTCACTATTTGAGATTTAAGATTTAAGGTTTAAGATTTAAGATTTAAGATTCAAGATTTAAGGTTTCAGATTCAAGATTTAAGGTTTCAGATTCAAGATTTAAGGTTTAAGATTTAAGATTTACGATTTACGATTCAAGAATTCAAGATATAAGATTTAAGATTTAAGATTTAAGGTTTAAGGTTTAAGGTTTAAGATTTAAGATTTAAGATTCAAGATTTAAGGTTTCAGATTCAAGATTTAAGGTTTAAGATTTACGATTTACGATTTACGATTCAAGAATTCAAGATATAAGATTTACGATTTATGATTTAAGATTTAAGGTTTAAGGTTTAAGGTTTAAGATTCAAGATTTAAGGTCTAAGATTCAAGATTTAAAATTTACGATTTGCTATTTACGATTTAAGATTTAAGATTTATGATTTACGATTTAAGATTTAAGATTTAAGGTTTAAGATTCACGATTTAAGATTTAAGATTTATGATTTACGATTCAAGATTTAAGGTTTAAGATTTAGTTTTTATTTATTAGGATCTGGGAGTCGCGACCCCTCCCTCTGCCCCCAGACCTCTGCTCCCCCCCACTCTGCAGCCTCCTCCGACCCCCGCCCTGGATATCCCCGGAATTCCGGAATTCCGTGTTGGCTGCTGGAGAGGGCCCAGGCCAGAGGGATTCCGAGCAAGCGGAGCCCCGGAGCCGCGGGAAATACCGGAATATCGGTGATTACATCCCTGCTCCGCCGTTTCGTGGGGCGGAAACCCTTGGAGGGGCAACCTGCACTTTCCTTTTCAACTTCTCAACAAAAAAAGTTGAATATTTCCGTTATTTTCCTGGATATTCTCACAATTACTGTTGGACTCAATGATCCCGATGGATCCCTTCCGATAATCCTACAATTCCACGATTGTATAACCCTATAATTCTTTGGATCTATAATCCTGCAATTCCATGATTCTCTGATCCTACAGTCCCATGTTTCTATAATCCTCTAATTCCCCGATTCTATAATCCTCTGATTCCCCAATTCTATAATCCTACAATTCCACAATTGTATAACCCTATAATTCTTTGGTTCTATAATCCTGCAATTCCATGATTCTCTGATCCTACAGTTCCATGATTCTATAATCCTCTAATTCCCTGATTCTATAATCCTCTAATTCCCCAATTCTATAATCCTACAATTCCACAATTGTATAACCCTATAATTCTTTGGATCTATAATCCTGCAATTCCATGATTCTCTGATCCTACAGTTCCACGATTCCACGCTTCTGTACTCCTACAATTCCATGATTCTGTGATTTTATAGTCCCGCAAATCCGTGGTTCTCTGATCCCACAGTTCCACGATTCCATGCTTCTGTAATCCTACAATTCCATGATCCTATAATCCTACAGTTCCACGATTCTGTGATTTTCATAATCCCACAAATCCATGGTTCTCTGATCCCACGGTTCCATGGTTCTCTGATCCTACAGTTCCACGATTCCACTACAATATAATCCTACAATTCCACGATCCTATAATCCTGTAATTCTGTGATACCATAATCCTACAATTCCATGATTCTGTGATTTTTATAATGCCACAGTTCCATGGTTCTCTGATCCTACAATTCCATGATTCTGTGATTTTATAATCCCGCAAATCGCCTTTTCCAGCACCAGGGATTCCCAAGGGTGTTCCGCAGTCGGAATTTCGTGTTGGTTTAAGGGCCTGGGCNACAGTTCCACGATTCTGTGATTTTCATAATCCCACAAATCCATGGTTCTCTGATCCCACGGTTCCATGGTTCTCTGATCCTACAATTCCATGATTCCACCATCCTATAATCCTGTAATTCTGTGATTCTATAATCCTACAATTCCACAATTCTATAATCCTACAATTCCACGATTCTATAACCCTACAATTCCACGATTCTGTAATCCTACAATTCCCGGATCCTATTCTCAGAGGAAATTTGAGGAATGGATAAATCCCTTTTCCATGCCAAGGTTCTTTCCACCTCATTCCTTTTCCTCATCCTTTTAAAGGTGGGTGAGGAACGGGAAGAACGACCTGGAAGGGAAATAAAGCGGATTTGCCTTTCTGAGCTCAGATTTAAAACCTTTTTTGAGGCTCAAACAAAAGAAAATGATATTTTTCTCCCTTTTTACTCAAAATGAAGCAATTTAACCTCTTTGAAAAGGTTCTTGCTGTAAAAATGAGATGTTTTAGGGGCAGGGGCTTCGATCTCTCCCTGCTTTCCATCGCCTTTTCCAGCACCAGGAATTCCCAAGGGTGTTCTGCAGCCGGAATTTCGTGTTAGTTTAAGGGCCTGGGCCTCGCCCGCGTCCCGGCTGACCAATCCCCAAATCCCAAAGATTTCAGGGAAAGGGAGGCAGGAAAGGCTGGCCCTGCTGGCTGTGGGTGCCCCGGGAAGGTTTGGGGCGGGTTCGGGATGCGGATCTTTATGGATGCAGAAGGTACATCCCAAAGGGTGATCCCGGCCCCTGGAAGAGGTTTTGGGATTTCCTAATTTTGGGATTTTGGGAATTCCCGCGGGAAGATGTCCCCAAGTCCCTCTCCAAGCCCAGCTCCTGCTCTCCAAAGCCGCGCTCCCAGAGTTTGGGAAGCTGCTCCGGAATTCCCGCTCGGCGCCAGCGCCTCGGTTTTTTGGGAAGCGCACCCCGGGCTCGGCAGATCCTCCTCGCGGCGGGAATCGGAACCCCTGGTCCCGAGCGGACCCATTTTAGGTGGTTTTTAGCTATTTTATTTAGGTATTTGTTTAGGGATTTTATTTAGGGATTTTATTTAGATATTATTTTAGGTATTTTCTTTGGGTATTATTTTAGGGGGGTTTTTTTAGCCTTTTGTTGGGGTTTTTTTTAGGTATTTATTTAGGTATTTTATTTAGGTATCATTTAGGGGATTTATCCAGGTATTATTTTAGATATGAAACTTAGGCATTATTCTAGGGACTTATTTAGGTATTTTATTTAGGTATTGAATTTAGGTATTTATTTAAGTATTATTTTAAGTATTTTATTTAGGTATTTATTTAAGTATTATTTTAGGTATTTTATTTAGGTATTTATTTAGGTATTCTTTTAGGTATTTTATTTAGGTATCTATTTAGGCATTATTTTAGGTATTTTATTTAAATATTTATTTAAGCAATATTTTAGGTATTTTATTTAGATATTTATTTAAGTATTATTTTAGGTATTTTATTTAGGTATTTAATTTAGGTATTTATTTAGGCATTATTTTAGGTATTTTACTTAGATATTTATTTAAGTATTATTTTAGGTATTTTATTTAGGTATTTTATCTGGCTATGTTGTTTAGATATTTTATTTAGGTATTATTGTGGGTATTATTTTAGGTATTTTTGAGGTATTTAACTGTTTTAGGTCAATAACCCCTGACGCAGCCATTCCCACTTCCCAAACCTCTCGCTCCCAGTGGAGCCGCATTCCCAGCAAGTCCCACGGGGAACGCGCCCGGCCCGGGGCAGGATCCCGCATTTTGGAACCTCCCGTTCCCAATCCCTCATCCGGGGATGTTTTATGGCAGCCCTAGGATCATTCCCAGCTCCAGCCCCATATCCAGGTTCCCATTCCTGATCCCACAGCCCAGGGTCATTCCCCGCTCCAGCCCCATATCCAGGTCTCTGTTCCTGATCCTGCAGGCCCAAGGTCAATCCCATAGCCAGGTCCCTGTCACTGATCCCACAGTCCCAAGGTCATTCCCATATCCAGATCCCTGTTCCTGATCTGGGGGATGTTTTATGGCAGCCCCAGGGTCGTTTCCGGCTCCAGCCCCATATCCACGTCCCCGTTACTGATCCCGGAGGATGCAGCTCCCCCTGAGATCTCCCACCCCATTTCCACGTCCCCGTTACANCGTCCCCATTCTTGATCCCAAGGATGTTTTATGGCAGCCTCAGGGTCGTTTCCAGCTCCAGCCCCATATCCAGGTCTCTGTTCCTGATCCCGCAACCCCAAGGTAATTCCCATATCCAGGTCCCCATTCCTGATCCCAGGGATGTTTTATGGCAGCCCCAGGGTCATTCCCAGCTCCAGCCCCATATCCATGGCCCTGTTCCTGATCCTGCAGCCCCAAGGTCATTCCCATCTCCAGGTCTCTGTTGCTGACCCCACCGCCTCAGGGTCATTCCCAGCTCCGGCCCCATATCCACATCCCCGTTCCTCATCCTGGGGATGTTTCATGGCAGCCCAGGGTCGTTTCCAGCTCCAGCCCCATATCCAGGTCTTCGTTCCTGATCCCACAGCCCAAGGTCATTCCCAGCTCCAGTCCCATATCCACGTCCCCATTACTGATCCCACAGCCCAGGGGCGTTTCCGGCTCCAGCCCCATATCCACGGCTCCGTTCCTGATCCCACAGCCCAGGGGCGTTTCCGGCTCCAGCCCCATATCCACGGCTCCGTTCCTGATCCCACAGCCCAGGGGCGTTTCCGGCTCCAGCCCCATATCCACGGCTCCGTTCCTGATCCCACAGCCCAGGGGCGTTTCCGGCTCCAGCCCCATATCCACGGCTCCGTTCCTGATCCCACAGCCCAGGGGCGTTTCCGGCTCCAGCCCCATATCCACGGCTCCGTTCCTGATCCCACAGCCCAGGGGCGTTTCCGGCTCCAGCCCCATATCCACGGCTCCGTTCCTGATCCCACAGCCCAAGCTCATTCCCAGCTCCAGTCCCATATCCACGTCCCCGTTACTGATCCCGGCGGATGCAGCTCCCCCTGAGAGCTCCCACCCCATTTCCACGTCCCCGTTACAGATCCCGGAGGATGCAGCTCCCCCCGAGCCGGAGATCTCCGCTCTTCCCGAGCCATTCCAGCTCCTGGGGTTGATTAAACTGGGCTGTGGCCCTGCATAAAATCAGGGAGCTCCGAGCAGGGACGGGGCCACGGCAGGGAATTAAATCCCTGCGGACGGATTTCCGCGCCAGGCCCGTTCCTTTCTTTTTTTGGGATTAACGTCATTAAGATCCCGGCCCGGCCAGGCCTCGTCCTCACCTGGTGCGGAGCAGCCTGGAATTTTAACCGCACTTCCCGAAGCTCATCCCGAATTCCCGGAACGTTCCTGCCAGTCCTTTCCTCGCCCTCGTGCCAGCGTTCCCAGCGTTTCTGCCCCACGCCGACCCTTTTTGGGGGAGTTCTCCCGGGAAAGGGGAGCCGGGGCATGGGGGGACGGGGCAGGACATTCCCGTATCCGCATTCCCGGGAAAAGGCAGCCTGGGGGAGCAGGATTCCCCCCGGGGCTCCGGGGGTGCGGCAGACCCGCTTTGGGGTGTCCGCGCTTCCGTCCGCCCCCGTCCCCCCCACAAACCCCAAGGGAGCCGGAATTCGCCAGGAGCGGGGCAGGACCCACCACGGGAGGAGATCCGGATTTTTCCCGGTGCTGGGGGGTCCTGGACACCACAATCCCCAAATCCCGGATTCCAGGGGGCACAGAGGCGCAGGACGGAAAATCACGGGAACGTTTTCCCAAAGCCCGGGGCTGGAAGCAAAGCTCCCTTCTCCCTCCAGCCCCCTCCTCCCCACGCTCCCAAACCTCCAAAACCCCAAAACTTTCCCTGATCCCGCCCTTTCCATCCTTTGGGAACGAGTTTCCTTTTCCAGGGCTGCCTCATTCCCACCTTCCCTTCCCTGCTCCTTTCCCTCCTCTCATCCCTTTTTTTCTGTTTTTCCCTTCCCTTCTCTTTCCCTCCCATTCCCACTTTCCCTTCCCTGCTCCTTTCCCTCCTCTCATCCCTTTTTTTATGTTTTTCCCCCCTCTCCAGCAATCCAAGAGCTGGAGGTGGCTGGCTGGGAAGTAAAGAGAAGAAAAA
>VWPU01004329.1:531310-560140 GCA_013398955.1 Callaeas wilsoni | reverse complement strand
TGGCGCGACGGGCCCGGGCCGGCGGCGGCCAAGGCGGGCGCGGCGGCCCGCGGGCCCGGCCGAAAGCGGCGGTGGAGGCCCGTCCTGCTGCGCAGCGTTGTCGGCAGCGTCCAGGAGGGTGAGTCGGGGCCGCCGGCGGGCCTGAGGTGGCGCCGAAGGAGGCCCGACTCCTTGGCCCAGCTTCGAGCTGGCTCGACTCCGGCGTCCCGGCTGGGGCCAGCCCCGCCAGGCTTAGCGAGGGGTTTGGGCTGGCGGAGCCCGCAGGCCCGCGTCACCCGCGGCCCCGGCCTCGGGGTCGGAGGCTGCAGGGCTGGTTGGGGGCGGCCTGTGTGAGCTGGAGCTCCCAGGCCTCGGGATTGCAGCCCTTGGGCCAGGTAGCGATGGTTTTCGGGTCTAGGACTCGCGTTTAGTTTTCTCCACAGAAAGGTGTACATTTAAAAAGGAAGCATGTTTGAAAAAACGTTCCGGTTATTGATAGGTAGTTATGCAGATGCAAAAATGAGTAGGAAAAAGAGCATTGGCTTCAGCAGCACTTTGTTGAAGTTGCAGCTTTGGAGAAAGAATTAAAGAAAAAGTTGGAACTAATTTGACTTCCCTTTAGAAACTGTTTGGTTAGTGAATATTATGAAAGTCAGTAGATCTTAAGACTAATGCAATAAAAAGTAAGGTTTTAGGGAAAGAGCACATTTAGCTTGAACTTTCATAAGTTTTCTATAACGGTCGAGACCGAAACAGCCGATGTCTGTGCTTTCTTTTAAGCAGAAATGATTCTATGATGTAGCTGTAGAAAAGCTTTTGCTATACACGTGTAGAAAGAAGGAAGTAGCAATAAAGTACTATTTAAGTGAAAAGATGCAATAGATTATTAATGTAGAGTGATACAATGATTTAGTGACTTTTTTCCCCAATGTCACAGCAGCTGCAGGCTTCTGCTGCTGCTGCCTGTGTTATTACCAGTGTCTTCTTGAGACTGCCTTTAGGAGCTTATTTTGGAATCTATTTTGATGTTGCTTAAAAAGCTGTCAAAAGTAGGAGTGAAGTGAAATGTTAATACATCTTTTCACTGGGTTCAAAAAACATTGGCAAAGGTGCGTAGTGGTGAGCGGGCATGAAGCAGCGATGTTTGCAGTGCTCTCCCAGGGGTTTATGCAGTAATTTTCAGTAAATCTGTGCAAGCTGCAATGCTGCAGTAGGGAACAGACTAATAATAGTGGTTTTTCCTTGAACTTATGTCAGGGCCTTATTAAAATTGCCACGTGTAGTGGCTTTTTCCAGTTTGGAAAGAAAACAGATTGAAAGGGTCCTGACACCAATTGAATGGTTTGGTACTATTTTAGTGCAGATGCATTTAACTCCCTTTTTCTTATGCTTTCAGGACGAGGATTTGCATTTCGGAGGAAACAAAAGATTGAACGACAGTACAGGAAATTATTGAAAAAGAGAAGACAAGTGCATTCAGAAGAGAATGATCAGTTTGCTGATACCTATCCAGAGCACTTGAAACATCTTTACCTTGCAGAGGAAGAAAAGCTTAAGAAGCGGCGCAGGACTCCAGATGATTCGGTGTCATCAGAAGAAAAGGTTAATAAAGCAGCCGAGTAAGTTTTCAAAATATGTCTTTTAAAGAAAGTAATTCTTTCCATCACTAAAGAAATATTTCAGATCTTAACAGTTCACATGGTCTTTAGTGTGGTGGTGTGCTTTACTAAAAATGACCTTATGTCTTAAATACCTTTTCCTCGTTGTTGGAGAAATAAATGGCAGTGTAACTAGTTTTGTACTTGAGACAACGAGGCGTCATTGCACGGTATTGCCACCAGATGGAGATGAGAATAAAGCAAAATTTTTTTGTGTTTTCTCCGTAAGAGTGAAATTTCTAAATGAATATTCTCATCTCTCTGCAGCTGTTTCCATGTGTTGGAACTAGAAGGAGAGAATGCAGCTCTAAGCTAGTACGTTCAGGTTTTCTAGCTCTGAGGAGCTTGAACGATGGGTAAAACTATTTTAGGCAGTCTTTAAGTTTCAGGAAACATCATCCATGTGAAGATACAGCAGATAAGGTGTATGCATTACTAAAAGTTGTATGCAATCTGGTCTTTGGTACATTTGGCATTGAAGGAGTTTGGTTTGTTGTGTTTTCTTGCTGTCTGCTCATGTGTGGCCTGGAATGGTGCTGGGTATCATGTAAGAGTGGTGCAAACAATCCATTCAGTGTAGAAAGATGAGTCTTCTGAAATCTGTATTTGTAGTTAACTTCCCTGAATATGCAAAAAGCAGTGGAAGACTATGCTGTGATCCTGCAGTGCCTGTGGTATCTATGGTTATGTCTGCTTGATGATAATCAGTGTCTCAAAAATGTGTACTTTTTCTTCCAGGTCAGCTGTGACTCAAGAGCTTAAGTTTAAAAATAAAACATCAAATCAGAAGGCAAAAGAAGAGTATGAGAAAATAAAGGCTGAGCGTGCTAGAAGGAAAGAGGTAAATCTTAAACATAGTTCTTTCTTGATTTTAAACAAAATCTAGATTAATACCATTTCTACCTCTCATTTTTCCATCTGAACCCAGAGAAGACTGTAGGAAGTATTGGTCCTTTTTTAGTCTTTTTCAACTTGACAGTAGTAGTCAGGCACGCAGGCGTTCAAAGGATCATTCTCTTTGTTCTTACTGTTTTTGTCCTGCAGTTGCCGTTAGCCGGAATTTATTATGTCAGTTGGTACATCAAGAAAAGCTTAGAGCTTCATCTGCATACCCCGGTGGATTATATTAGACTTCTTAAATATTGTAGAAGGGGAAGTAATAACAATACCATCATCTTGTGGTGAAAAATTAAATACCCATCCTATTTCTTAGGGCATTATCATAATGCAGTTTTCATTTTACCTTTTCATGTACTTTGACCAACAGTGAAACAATTAAATATAATAGTATCCACAGTCAAAATCTTTAGTAATTCCCTTCATTTGAATTTAATTGGAATTATTTTTACAGGACATATTTTAATATCATCATTGTTGAATAGCTCACTGGAATTCATTTGAGAGATCCTTATTTAACTAGTTTTTTTCTCTCCCAGGACATTGTTTGTTGCACTGTAAAATGGCACACAGTGTAACATCGTAGAAGTTTTGTAACTTCCTGCTGACATACTAAATTTCAGTAGCTACCGTATGAATGTTAGATATATAGCTGTATAAAACATACTATTTCTTCAGTTCAGCTATATTTAGTTTTATGCAAGCTGATCTGATTCTGGGTGAGTTACGTGGTTATTCAGCTGGTGGCTGCTTTTTTGCATATTAGCTACAGATTGTATCAAAAGAAATTAATGTTACAACCAGCTTATTTAGAGAAAATGGGAACAAGCAAAACCTCAGCAAGACTGCAGGGAGTTTTCTTTGAGTAGCACATGGGAGTTGCCTGAGTGGAGGTGTTGGCCTTTTTAGCTCTGTGAAAGGTAATTAAGCAAAACAGTAGCTAAGTGCCCCAGTAACAGTGGGCACTGTTTATTACACATCATTTAAGTGTAGTACTTAAGTGGAGCATGGTGGAAGTATGTACTTTGCCCTCGTGTGTTAGCATGCACTGGATTTGCTGTTACTTATCTTGGGAAGAGAAATAACCCTAAAGACACAGTTTTTGCCTCCTCAAAGGCCTTTTTTAGCCTAAAAAACAGCTAGGATTTAGTAAAGATCAGAAAAAATATGAATGTAAGTAGCAACTGTCTAAGTAAAATGAATGTTCGTGCTTTGAAGAAAGCATTTGGTTGGTAGCTTAACTGGATGTTGTTTACAAGAATATGCTGAACATATGAAAAATTATTAGATAGGAAGTTAGGTAAGTTAGAGCTGATGCTACTCTGTTTTTTTAAAAAAGGGAGAATAAATTGTATTAGTCATTATGGTAAAATATGTCAAGCATTCTGAATGGAGAGATTATCTGTGCGTATTTCTGCAAATGCTTGTTTATTTGATTGATTGGGGTTTTTTTTCCTGAGGCCTATTAGATTTCTGTTTAGAAATCTTCCTTGAGTTATGTCCTGTAAGTTTTGTATTAACCATCAGAGAGCAATTCTTGTTAGTTTTTGTACATCACTGAAGCTATCTATGCTGTGGAAAACAAAAATATGATCCATAAATTATCATATGTTCAAGCATTCTGCAGAAATGCTTGACTATGGTCAGCATGGCACTGCATTTCAAGGAATAAACTTTATGAGAAAAAAGCATCCAAATGAACTGAAGCAGTCTTCCAGTGTGATTTGTGATGTCTTGCATGTTTTGGTAGGACATGATATAAATGAAGTAAACTAGTAATCTGGCTTGTGGATGTTTGCCCAAATTACTGAGTAAAATTACAACACTAGAGAAGGGGGTGTGAGATGTTGGATAAAATCTGAACATAACATTGCAGTGATTATCTATGTAGTGTTAACACTCCATCCATATATGGTTAACTCTCCATTAGTAGTTGGTTGCATGTGTGCTTCACGGAAGGTTTTACAGGTGAAAATTTGGTTAGGGTTTGTGGTTTTTTCCCTTCTCTCTTAAAAGTAAAGACAGCAGTCTGTGTTGCTTGAAAGAGAACAGGTCACTAGTAGCTTGGTCTGGATTAATTTTCCCTAGATAATGCTGTCCTAGTATCACAAACCTGCCCAACTCATGGTCCAGATACGTCCCATATCCTATCAGCCTGTCCCATGCAGAGGTGTCCAATATCCTAGCACATCTGGATTGGCAAGATATTTACATGGGAGCGCTTTTGTTTTCCCTTGCACTCAACAGGAGAAAGTGGGGAATTTTCTGCCAGCTTGTCATTTAAGGAGAGTAGTAAAGGAGCACATTTCACAGAAAGGAAGTAGTATACATTGGAAAAACAAACCTTATTGTAGGATGTTCTGCTGAAGAAAACTTGGCTCTTCTCTTGAAGCTTGAGGCTGTATAATGTGCTTTTATTGCAGTATGTGCTGAAAGAGCATCCTGATTCAGCTTTAGAGAGCTGGTGCTTCTGTTGGCAGTACAATACCTAATTGCCAGTACCTATACAAAAATGAACATTATTGCTTATAAATTTTTTTACAGTCATAGAAGATTTGTAATTGTTTCATAATCTCACGTAATTATTTAATTTCAGGAAGCAGAAAAAAGAAAACAACAAAGAGAAGAAGCTCAACGTTTGTACAAGCAAAAGAAAATGGAAGCTTATAAAATACTGAGTAAGAAGACAAAGAAAGGACAGCCAAACCTAAATTTACAAGTAGAATTTCTTCTTCAGAAAATACAGCAAAATACATAACCCCTGCATATATTTGAGTTAGCTGTGGACATTTTATTAAATTACTTTTAATAAATAATGTCTTTTTGCTTCTATATTACTTTTGGTATTGCCTTGATTTATTTCATCAGTCCAGTAATGATACAATCTTCCTGAAAAGATGTATTCTATGCTGAGAGTGAAAGGGATCTTGTATCTTGAAAATAAATGGTCTGTATTTCTAAACTTAAATTCTATTAGCTGTATAATTGCCTGAATTCAAAATAATAGGCTGTAGCACCATCTGAACATGAATCTAATACTTCGTGCAATTGTGACTACTAAAATTACACTTACTTGGGAGTACTAAAATGATGCATGTGACATATTTGATATCTCATGAACTGCCAGTTCTAGGAGCATGTTTTGTGCTCTTGGATGTGTTTGGCACATGAAAACAAAGTACATGGACTGTACTTGGATGGCTATTATTTATTGTTCTCCACAAAAAATAAAACTTGCCAAAAGTCCAAAAGTGGTTTGAATTTAAAGATATTGGTAAAATAATTGTTGGCCCCTTCATAAAGCTGCTATGTAACTGGACCTACAACATGTAAATTGCTCTACCTTTTGTGTATAGCTTTGTCATGAAATTTGTTTTCTTCTATGTAGCTTTTAATTAATAGCAATTTGGATCAATATTTTCAAGTCTAGATTTATGTATTTTCCCCAAAATAGAGGTTATCTCCACATTTGTGTCTATTTTTTAATATCTTGCAATCAACCCAGTTGACAAAACACAGCATTTGTCAGTTGAAAAACTGTAGTTAAGGATCCCACTTTGTGGTTTAAAGTGGAAAAAAAAGTTATAAATTAAGTTGACAATGTTTTAGAAATTTACTCAATCCACACTTGCTCACTAGAAAATGTGTGCACACTGGTTTTGGCTGGGGTAGAGTTAACTGTCTTCACAGTGGCTGGTATGGGGCTGTGGTTTGGATTTGTGCTGAGCAGAGCGTTGATAGGAGAAGTTTTTGTTATTGCCAAGCAAGGCTCACACAGAGCCAAGGCCTTTTCTCCATGCTGCCACGCTGGTGTGGAGGTTGGGGGTGTCTGGGAGGTTGAGAGGAGACACAGCCAGGACGGGTGACCCCAACTGACCAAAGGGGTATTGCCATGTAGTGAAAGGCAATCTGAGACCCAAGGTGCAGTAAGTAAATATGACAGTGATTTCTCTCTACCTAATTTTTTTTTTTTTTTTAGTTGAACAGTAATGATTTACTACAAGGTAGGTTATTTTTTTTCATTTTTTCCTTTTTTTGC
Source organism: Callaeas wilsoni (assembly GCA_013398955.1). Taxonomy (NCBI): domain Eukaryota; kingdom Metazoa; phylum Chordata; class Aves; order Passeriformes; family Callaeidae; genus Callaeas; species Callaeas wilsoni. The sequence goes on along the minus strand of VWPU01004329.1, from coordinate 553,567 downwards.
TCTTCTGCTCTCTTGCTTTTTCCTTTTTTCTCTTTTTTTCCTTCTGTGATAGAATGAAGTACAAGGACTTAAACTGCCAATGGCAGATGGAAAGTACGTGATCTGCAGTTATTGACACGTCATTTGAATCTAAAAGTCAATTGCTGGCATAAAGCTAGAAATAATTCTCACATTCAATGCTTTAAAAAATTAAAACTACTCTAGTACGTTGTATGTTTTCAGTTAGTGCTCAGCACAAATCAGTTTACACGTTGCTTAGATTGCTTTAAGACTCAGGTGGTGAGACGTATGGGAGAATGATAATACTGGATTATGGAAAGACTTAATTTTTTATCATTCAGTTGTTAATGTTTACGTTTAATTTATTTTATTGTCCAATTGAGTTAGATCAAATACAATGTAAAATAAATACACTTCTTTTAAAAATAGACTCCTAAATTACATACTGAATGATGAATTTTTTAATTTGTTCTGAATTTCAAGGACCACTTGTAGATTTGTTTATAAAACTATCCACCAGAATAGTCGGGCTGCTGCTGTTAAGTGCTTGTTTCCCCTAGAGTTCCATATGCTAATTGAGTGTTTATATTAAACAGTCTTCAGGCAGATATATTTCATGCTTGCTACCTACACCAGTTTTGGGTTGCTCGCTGGGGACAGGACTACTGTATTTTAGCTGAGGATTTTCCAGGAAGGCAGGGAAGAGGCTGCCCTCCACAGATGGCCATCTCATTGGCAGGAAATTCATCTGGTCTCAGCATGCAGGCTTTGCTGTGCACATAGGAACTCTGCTTTGGGTGTGCACACAGTTTATCTGACCTGGCCCAGATTCATCAGATTTATTGCAGGAGGCTTTGCAGCTGATCTGCCACAGACACTGAGCATTTGAAGCTTCTAGAAATTTTACAAATTGTTTACATACGTGGCACAAAATTAGCTTTCTCAGCATCCCTGAGTGTTAGCAACACGACATCCAAGTCTGCATCCACGCTACTGGGTATTCAAGAGTTATGTCAAAACCTTTGGTCATCAAACTCCATCAGACAATGTTACTGGGTACAAAAAGTCCACTATCACCAAATATTTAATAAACTTATTTGTTAATAAAGCCGACCTTAATTTTTATAAATGTAGTTCCCTTTGCTTGAGTGTCGCTTTTCAGTTTGCATCTTATTTCTTGATGATAATTAAAAATCCGTCAGCATTCTGCCCTTAGAATCAAGGTGCATATATCTGCTGGAGGCAATGTCTCCTCACCCTATAAAGATGTAATATGTGGTATCTTGTATTCCACTGTAATCGGTAATGTGAGATTTTGTCATCTCAGAGAAATGTGTTAAAATACTTGCTTGTGAATACAGCACATAAATTTAATTCTCCAAAGACAATGCAGTTAAAGCTTTTTTAAATGCTTTTTGATTTCTCCAAATGTTCCATTCTGTAGAAATTATAAATATAAAAAGCATGAATTCATTCTCTGTCAAAATTTTTACTGATACTCATGATTTTTTTTCTCCTACTTATTTAATTTTGGTGGGGTTTTATATTTTGTTTCTTATAGATAATATAAATAAAGCTGTTATCTTCAGTGGAAAATGGTGTTTGAGTTTAATGAGGTAGGATTCCTTTTAAAGTAATCTGGTATGCATTAAAATACATTTAGTGGTTGATAAACACACATTAAAATATCGACTTTTTGAGGTGTATTTTTTGCAATTATTGTATAGGTGTCAATATATTGAATTGCACTGCAGGTCTGAAAACACAGAACTAGTTAATATGCACTGTGCTCAAGATTAAAACAGAGGGAATATAATTTATACGCCCATATCTTCACGTAGTCATCTGTAAACACTGGTCTGATTTTCAGGCAGTTTTTTAAGATAATTGCTTTTTGTTTTAAAATGGTGTCCTGTTGCCCAGGTGGTAGTGATTACTGTTGTCAACGTTATTTTAAAACAAATTATATGCATATATATACAATTATGTGGTAATTTCAGTTGCTGAATGTGCAAGTGTATGAGCTGCTTCTCCTCGATCCTTACAGTACTCTGAAGGCAGTGGAGTTATGCTGATAAATTGCCTTTGCACTAGGAGCAATAAATCATGCCAAAACTTACAAACGTTTTGTATTTAACAAATATTTTCTTTGGGAGTGCAGAAAGGGTACAAAACGCAGTTACAACATACACAGGAACACCTACCACTTCTGCATCAATCATACTTTGTATTAGAGCAAGTTATCCAATTTTCAGCTGCATGAGTGGGGGCAGGGCAGCTCTTCCAGCCCACGTTCTCACTTCCTGTATCTGTTCAGAAAAAGCACACCTAGGAATGGGCTGCACCTTCAATCAGTGGGGCTTAAGCACATTCTTGATGTTAATCCTATAAAGTAAGACAAACAAAAAGGAAAAATAACAAGCTACCTCATTGTTCCTCTGACCTCTTGTTTGTTTGTTTTTGCTGAAGTTGCAACCTAAGTCTTATTAATTTCTGGCAGAGTAGTTTTCTTCTTTTATTTTTTTACAAGAAGAACCAGAAGAGGATCTGGGGAACTACAGGTCTCTCAGTCTGACCTTGATGCCAGGGAAGGTCATGGAGCAGATCATCCTGGCTGCCATCACACATCAGGTGCAGGACAACCAGAAGATAGGCATAGGAGTATGAGAGGCAGGTGCTGCTTGACCAAGCTAATTTCACGCTATGTTAAGGTAATGTGTTTAGTGGATAAGGGAAAAACTGTGGATGTTAACTAGCTCAACTTTAGCAAAGCCTTTGACACTGTCTGCCCGTGGCTTGGGTGAGCGCGCACTTCACTGGGTTAAGAACTCGCTGGATGGCCAAGGCCCAGAGAGGGGTGGTGAATGGAGTTCTCTCCACCTGGCAGCTGGTCTCTGGTGGTGTTCCCCAGGGCTCAGGGTTGGGGCTAGTCCTGTTTAATATCTCCATCAACAACCTGAATGAGGGATCGAGGGCATCCTCAGCATGTTTGCAGGTGACACATAACTGGGGAGGAGTGTTGATCTGTTGGAAGGCAGGAAGGGTCTGCAGAGAGGTCTGGGCACTCTGGATTGCTAGGCTGAGGCAAGCGGTATGAGGTTTAAATAAGGCAAAGTGCCAGGTTCTGTACTTGGGTCACAACATGCTGATGAAACACTTCAGGGCTGGGGGAAGAGTGGCTGGAAACCAGCCCAGAGGAAAAGGACCTCAGGGTGCTGGTCAACATTGACTGAACATGAGCCAGCATCTGCCAGCGTGGCTGAGAAGGCCAATGGCATCCTGGCCTGTATCAGGAATACTGTGGCCAGTAGGACCAGGGCAGTGATCCTCCCCCTGTACTCGGCACTGGTGAGGCTGCACCTTGAGTCCTGTGTCCAATTCTGGGCTCTTTAGTACAAGAAGGACATTGAGGTGCTGGAGAGTGCCCAGAGAAGAGCAGTGGAACTGATGAAGGGTCTGGAGCATAAGTCCTACGAGGAACAGCTGAGGGAGCTGGGGTTGTTTAGCCTGGAGAAAAGGAGTCTCAGGAGAGACCTTATCACTCTCTACAACTGCCTGAAAGGAGGCATAGCCAGATGGGGGTCGGCCTCTTCTCCCAGGTAACAAGTAACAGGACAAGAGGAAATGGTGTCTCAAGTTGCACCAGGTAAGGTTTAGACCGGATATCAGGAAAAATTTCTACACCGAAAGAAATTTTTCATGAAAGTTTTAAATTCCAAGTAAATTCTGAATATTGTTTATACCTTCAGCATTCACAACTGAAGAAATCCTAAGGATTTTGATTAGAAGACGGACCTACATTTAATAGTCTATAGCATTATATACTAATGCAAATGAATATTGTTTGCCAAATTCTTTGATTCTGAAAGGTACAGATATTCTACAAAAGTAATATATAGTCACAACTTTGACAGTAAGACACTTAATTTTTAATACTTCTACCTTTCTGAAGATTCTTGTTTTGTATTGTAAACTCTTTTAAAATAGGTAATTACCTACCTTGGATTTGGATTCACAAACCAAAAACATTAGTATGGTGAAGTTTGGATATTTACTATTCAAAGAAAAGCTTGTAATTGAAAACCAGAAAAGGGAAAAAAAACAGATCAGAAGTGAGCTTAACCTGAAAGTTATGTGTAGCTAAGACTCTTTTTCATTTCTCTAGAATGTCATTTGGCAAATGGGAAATGAAGCTATCTCAGACCTTTAGCAGCTGTAAAAAATTCACAACACTATGAAACAAACAAAGAACACACCCTCCCTCCCAAAAAGCAGGAACAGCTAGAAGCATCTCTGTCTGTCAGATTGTATTAGGTATCTCTCAAAACAGTGCAGTCTCCTAGAAAATTATGAACTTGATACAGAAATGATTCTTTGACCTGTGATATAAGAAATGTAAGAACGGAAGATTGGTGTATAACTTCTTTGCAGTTTGAATTATTATCTAACACGTTTGGGCTATTATTCCTACTCCACCAAAATGTAATTTTTCCTGAAGACTGCAGACTTTCACATCTATTAACAGTTGCAGATTAATTGCAGGCTGAAAAGCTTTTCATTATCCTTTAATTTCATTGTCTTTTCATTTCAGTTCTATGGTAGTACTAATAAATTGTAAACAGATCTTTCCAGAGAGCTGCAATACAGTAGCAGAGCTAGTGTATGTGAAAGAGTTTTATTCTGGAGTGGTTTTGGTATTAGATGTAAGGAAGATGTCATCATTAAAGCTGTGGGGGATCAGAAAAGTGTATTTTTTATTTCTCAGTCTGGAATGGGGGAAGGGATCTTGTTATTCTTCCTGGCTTGGCACGAAAGTTTTTCCCTCAACTATGTTTTCTTCTGTGTTATGTTAAACGTGCACTTTCTTGTAAGCTTATCTTTTTTAATGTATAGTGACACTCCACAATTTAGTTGGGGGCCTGACAAAAAAGAAAGGAATGGGAAGCTAAGAGAGTTGGAGAAATGGTAACTACTGTGTGTTACTTAATGTAAACAATATTCAGCATCTATGAACCACTGTTTTACAAAACCAGTGCGTATATCTGAAATATCTTATGAAATTTAACAGAGAAGTTGACATCCACAGAACTCATTTTGTTATAAGCTCTAGGATATATATCCAGGGTAGTTCTTCCAGTTTAAGGCAGGGGTGCCATTACAAGTCAATAAATAATCTCAACTGGAAAGGAAAAAAGATAGGAAATACTTTCCCTTAGTATAAGTATGGAAAATAAGTACTACAAAGTAAAGGATTATTTATAATCACAAGTCAGTGTTGTAATCTCTTTCACATTTATTTTAAAAATTAAGACTAATTTCAGATTTTTAGATTTAAAAAAACTCACTCTGAAATTTAAGGTTTTGTCTGATGCCAACTGGATTTGGATGTTTCCCAATTACTGTTTCTATAGCAACAAGCAAACATATTATGGAAACAATATTGAAACATTTTTAAAGATCTAACATTTTTGGTTATCTAGCTGCAGGAGGTAATATCAAATACCTGTCTACATTTCAGCTGAGCCACTCCACAGAAAAGATGGAAAGAAATAATTCACAACACCAATGCTTCTACTGGTGCTGTATGTATGCATGCACTTTTTAGGGTCTCTTTTTGTTCTTGGTTAGGAAAAGCCCACTGGGTGGAGGCATGGAGCTAAATTTCATCAGGAGACAGCAATTTGTAGATTAATAAATGTAAAAAAGGGAAGGGATATTAAAAACAAAACCCAGCAGCTCTGTTTAATGAAGCCTTGAAGACTTGCTAGCTATTTGAAGTTGTGGACATCTTCCTTAAAACCTCCTGATTATAATTTAGAATTATGTCTACATTAGCTAATCAATGGAAAACTTCTTGTGAATTGCTCAGATGTATCCCTTACTTTTAATTTTATGCTGTTCTCTTACAATTTTGGCCATATCCTGCCAGTTACACAAACAATATTGTAACAGTTGCATATGTATTTATCCTTCTTAAACTACTTAGAAGGAACCTTCTTGCAGTATAGAATCTGCTTTAGTAATTTTTTGACTAATTGCCAGTTTATCAACATTTTTGTCTTAATAGGGGCATGAAAGCTGAGCAAGGCTAACTGTTCTACAAGCCACTGTGCATTGCACAACACCTTTTCTCCTACGTGATACTCTTACCAATGCTAGCTAAGAGTCTTGGCCACAATCCCTCATTTGGCACTTGCTGCTGCGGTAACAGTATCCGTGAACAACCCTTCTTGCAACAGAAACTAATCACAGTTCCACAGCTTCCCGGGGCTCAGCTTTCTCCTGCAGGTGCTGACAGCTGTGGCTGAACATTCTGGTGGCCCCAGCGTCACAAGCAGCTCAAATACTTTTAGCCATGTGAGCCCCTGCTTCAGGGGGCCAATCCGAAATGCCACCGGGGATGTGCCTGCATCCTCCTGCAGTGATTCTGCTGCAGCAGTTGCTTCAGCAGGGCCGGTGACCTTGCAGACAGAACTGGGAGTAGTCTCAAAAGCACGTTATTGACATCCGTTGCATACATATATAGGGATTGTTAATGGAGCACTGTGACGTGCTGGGATTTGATAATCTCTGCCTAATCTGTTTTTCCAGGCCTTGGACACAGTTTCAGCCCAGGACCTCTATCTGTCAGCTGTAATGGTGGTGACATCTGTCATTGACTTCCTCTGTTGATGTATCTCAAAGCAACTCTGTATAAAGTCTTTTCTGCAGAACTGTGTGGGAAGAAAAAACAAAGTGAAATGAGACCTAGTTAGTTTTGACAAATATCCACATAGTCAGTTCTAGTTAGTGGATGCACAAGTACCACAAGGTTAGGCTTTGTAATTTTGTCTATGGATGCCTATTCTGTGCTCCTTGTTCCTGGGAAATGCTTGTAGAGAGTCTCCAGAGGAATTGCAATTACTAAGGGGAGTATTGGCAAATATTGACCCATCTGTGGTACAAGTCAGTGCCCCAAGGTGACGGCTGTGCTGCTGCAATGCTGTTATGCTCCTTTTCAGGCTGGTTCACTTCGGCATCTTCAGCCAGGCAGAAAGAAAGCCTGAAGATAGAATAGATGCACTTCTAAAGTACAAAAGCAAAAATTTATTACTTAACATAACAGAGATAGCTAGGAGTTACTAAGCTGCTAGTCTAAACAGCAGTATACCCACCACCTCTGGTGTGAAAAACCTTGGCAGACAGTCTGGAATCAGTCAGGAGGAGGAAGGGTTGGACACCCCCACATATCCTCAGTGCTTCAGTGTGCTGTCTGCCACCAGCAGCATCAACATTGACAACACTGCCAGTCTGACCCAATGCTTCAGAACTCGTTCCAAACTAAACAGACCATCCCAACTAAACTCTCTGCTGTTTTCCCATCAGGCCTTTTCATATTTCCGTGCTGGTATATTGTCTCTTGTATCTTTGAGCTACTATTGATACTGTATCAATAATACTACCCCTTGATGAGACTTTTGGTTTTTCTGTCACTTTACAGACCTTCTCACAGCACTTTCATGGCAGTCTGAGCCCAGGTTACTCTACTGTGTCACATGAGACCTGACTCTTGGATGACCAGTCCATGGGGGAGAGTGAGGGCAGCCTTCCGGTGGGGTTATAGAAGGAAGGTTTCAGCCTGTACACTGACCCAGGGATAGGTGGGCAGGAGATTCTTCCTCTGGAGAATTGAATTCCAGTATTACTGGTTCTGTTGCTTTTCACAATGCAGTGTAAATTACAAAAACAACCTGGATCATGGAAGCAGCGTTTCCATCCAGGTCAGGGTACCCTCAAGTTCAGGAGCGGATCATATGACGTGGCGCCAGGTGCTTCCAACCCAGGTTCAGGACTCTCATTTGTCCTTGCCTCTATTTTCCTGTTCCTCTGGCCTGCCTAGGTCTGAATCTAAGTCCTGCCTTTGAGCATGGCAATTGGTATCCCCAGTTTTGTGCCCAGGTCACTAATAAATATGTCAGACAGGACAGACCCTTGTGTTACTCCACTTGTCACTGGCTCCAAGCAGCATCCCGTGACCCTCTGAGTGCAGTCACCCAGTAACTTCTTACCCATCTTGTAGCCTGTTAAGTAGTAATTTTTTTGAATGATAAATACGCAATGTGTATCTCATTTTCCTTTTTCCCCAAGTAGCAAGTAGAAATATTTATTGAAAATTTAGGCCATTTATAATTCTTTTTTAATCAGTTTTTTTACTGAAATAGAATTGATAGAATTCCTTCTGTTCTAAATAGAGCTTAAATTAGTTCTATTTTCCTTACTGTCAGCTACAGAGTTTCCTTGTTATCCTTTAATTTCCTCTATTGATTTTTTACGATTTCTTATTGATATTCATTTCACTATCCTTCTTTTTTTCTGCTCTCTTGAACATAAAAAGAAATTTTTTTTATTAATCTGTGCAACTCTGTGATGTATATATGTAATAAAAATGAAAATGTAGAAGTACTAATTTATGTGCATAAATTCAGCTCATTTAGTGTTATTGAAAAAATGAGCATCATAAAAGAGGCAGTGATACTCCATATAAAAATAGCAATAGCTGTTATACTTGTAATGCCTAACAATCCAGAAGTACAAGAATATTTTCACAAGTATTTTATCCTGTTTTCTAAAATAACCTATATCATCTTGTATGTATAGCTTCTAAGGGAAAAAAAGGAAGCCTTTCCACTGAAGATTTTAAACCCGATGTTATCAGCTGTACCAAGATTTTTCTAAAAGTCTTACATAATTATTTTGAAGATAACTTCATTCAGCTCAGTAATATTTGCTCTTATCCTTCACCCTGACAGATGATGAGTTATCTCACAGAATTACAAATTTTTGTAGCTCAGTTCCAGTTACCATGTCTCGATTATATTTCAATTATACTTGTTATGTGCAAGATACATACCAGGGAATAATACCTCGAAAAAATACTGACCCTGGCATCCACTTCCAATGCAGGCATCTCTTTGTTCTGGCAAATAATACAATGTTATTACAATATAAGGCTGTAAAATAGCTAGGCAGCTTCTTTATGACTTTGCATACTTTTATCTTGTAGATTTATGATGAACTAAGCCAATCCAAAAATTTACAAGAGAAAGTGCCATTGCGCATTTATGCAGATTTTATCCTGACTGTTATTCTCCTGAGACTAAATGTGTAGTATATATAAGTTGTGGCAACTTACAAAATTGATTTTTCTTACTACTTTTATGGGTAAACGGATGTTTTCTGAGTGAAATAATCACCGAGAGCTTGTTTACATAATATGATTGACAAACACCTCAGTACAATTACACACTGAAAAAATTCCTGGGGAAAAGCATAACTGAAGGGATTACTTTGTTTGCTGGAGCTCTAGCACTATTCTAACAACAACAGTGTATGTACAACAGGGAGTGTTTTCTGTAACGGTGAGTGTTTGTTAAATGTTAGGTTTCGTTCCAGATGGCTTTTGGAAACACAGTCCTGGTAGACCACTGAATTTGAATTCTACAGATTGAGATTTCCTTGATACCCGCTCAGGATAATTGTGCTAGGTAATATTTGTGGTTGGAATCTGTAGGCTAGAGCCATACCTGAGGAAGTAAAGCAGCAATTCATGCCGAGCTGAGGTGAAGCAGGGTGAGGAGGGCACACCCAGCCAGTCAATGTGGTGCCTATCGTGTGAAGATTCAAGGGTCATGTCAATTAGAACAGGGGACTAGGTAAGGTAAGTCGCCATCTCAGCTCTTTCTGTAAATCCCTCCCTGCTAAACACCTGCTAATATTAAGGTGTGAATATAACAGGAATGGTGCTGGCTTGGCACCGCTCTCTCCTGTGTGGTGCAGAGAATGCTTTTCTCTTTGAACAGTATCCAGCAGAACCAGTCCACTAGTGGGCAGCAGGAGCAAGCGGGGCAGGTTAGTGACTCTGCTGTTTTATATAATCTATTCATCACTGCTTACCCAGTGCTTTATGGAAACACAATTCGGCCTGCACATTATGCACATCTTCCTCTGCTTATGGTGCAATAGGATCTGATATGATAGATTTACATTCTGATTGTTCTACCAAAACATTTTAAATAGTAGAATGATTGATAAGTAGTAGGTAGTAATGACTTTTTTATTCTTCATTCTGTACCTTCATAAAAAGAATATGAATATTTTAGTATTATCTGTTCCTCAGTCTTCAACACCTCTGCAGTTTTGACCTGCAGAGTGAGACTAATAAAAACACTGGTTTTGTGTGTCCACGCCCACATGTCCATGTCATATATGTGTACGTGTGTGTACACGTTTAACATGTCAAGATTTTACATACTCAGCATTGCAGCATACTTTCCACTGTCTGGTTTTTACCCTGGATCCATAAAACAATTCAAGAGTGATCAGTTCCAGGGAAGTAATCACATTTTTTACACAAAGGCATAAAATACAGTTTTAAAATAGATGTTAAGAAACCATAGTACAGTTGGAGCCATACCTCTGAAGTACATGATATCATTCTTTGCCCATCTATTTTGAAGGCTGTTGTTACTTTTCTTGCAGTACTTGATGCTAGTAATATGTAGATACTTTTCCTCTGCGCTGGTTATGTTATTTCAGTACCTGAAAACTGGAGTAAGATTTCTTCACTTGGGTTTGTCAGAGCCTGCAACCGTTCTGCTGGAAGTCAGGAAAACTGATGTTCAAGTCTAAAGATACTACTTTTTTATGCTCACCATCATATGAGCAACTTTTCTTAGCCTGTCTCAGAGCAAAAGTAACTATTAAATGAAGTCTAGCCCTTGGGAACAGAAAATGAATATAATCTTATGGGACGCTTCTGGTAGCTGGTCAGCTCTCTGGAGTGAATACAGTAAACATTCCAAGTCCATACCTTGACTATACTTCTTTTTTTGGAGTTCTACTGTCTTCCAAAGTAAAAAAGAATGAACATGAACATTTTTTCCCCTCTTTTCTTATTAATAGCCCTTTGTCACAGAGCTTCACAACAGTATTTTCTCCAGAGAGCGTTAAAACAAAGCATCTTTTCCAGACTGAACAGCTTTCTTTTTGGTTCCTCTTCAAGTCAGCAAAGTCTGCCTTCTTGGCCTCTGCCTTTTTTCAATGTGGAAAAAATTAGTGAAGCAGACATATTTGAAGCTGATCTCTATTACGATTTTAGCTTTGCAATTTACTGGTATGCAGCCTGAGCCCTAAAAAAACCCAAACCCAACCAACCAAAAACAAATCAAAAAACAGAACGCAGAAAACCCCCAGCTCCGTGGATTCAATCTCCGCTGCTGGATCTTCTGCGGAAGTTCTTCCTTGTAGTTACATGAATCAAGAGAAGAGTCTGTAAGGCAAATCTCAATGTAGGATGCGGCCGTTACTCATAATGGGTAGATTTCAGACAGACTAAAAGTCATACTAGGTAGCAATGCCCTGTGGAGTTAGCATCTTGTTTATTACACTGTAAGTTAACATAGCACAGCAACTATATCTCCCAGAAAATAAAGCAACAACAAATAGTTCCATTGTTTTTAAACTCACTAGAGCTATTCTAATGAGAAAACATCAGATATTTTTATAGCTTGTTTCACTAAAAGAAAATTAACTTTCTGTCATAAACCCATAGTAGTAGTAGCAGTAACAGTACTAGTAAAATTATCCAGATACTTTAATATTTAAAAAGAGGCATGTACTTAAGTGTGATGATTAGTTATAAATGAAGCAGCTTGTACTAACTTCATTTTAATTGATTCTTGAAGTACAATTTTCTGTTGAAGGCAATCAGATCTTCACCTTGTGTTTTCAACCTCTGTTTCTTTTGTTAACCTTTTTTGCTCCCATTCTAGTCTTTCATTTCTTGAAATGATGGAGTTCAAAGATCTGATTGCAACACTTGACAAATTTTGTGGTCCATAGCCCTTTATTTGATGTGTCAGTAATTTTCAAGCTGTAAAAGCAAGCTTGCTAGACCTCCAGATGAACATATTTGATTTCTTTTTGCTAGTGTATGAAGATGGTAATACAAACACAGTGCCTCAAGACCTGGCTGTCTCTGTAATAGGGAACACACAGATTTTTATGAACTCGAAGAAAAATGCAGTTCATGTTGAACTGCTGATTTCTCATTACACCCCTCCTTTCAAAATAGCTGTAGCTAGAGACTTCTGCTTGAAAGTACCGTGTAACAGTGCACAGTGAGTATTTCATCCTGTAACAAGCATAAGTCACCTTCCCTCTGGTGGGGAGAAACAAATGCATCACTTCAGATGTGCACCCAGGGTCATGGCTTTGAAAGGCAAAACGGTGTGGTGATGTGACAATGGCTCAGGAAAACATTCTGTAGAACTTGCAGCTTTCATGAAGCACCGAGAGGGCATTTCAGAAAGAATGCATATTCCAGTAAGTCCTAGTTTTGATGCCCTCAGTTCACTTTACAGGCAGATGAATGAAACTTTCTTGTATCGTTTACAAAAGAACATGAACAATCTTAACAGAAATCATATCATTCCAGATTTCTTTTGCGCATCCCAAACAACATTTTCTTGAGAGAAAGCCAAACTGTCATTTCAAAGCACTGTTAACAAATGTGTAGTCTGAATAAACACGTGTTTCTCCATTCAACCACTAGGTCAATAAAACATTTACAAAACTCAGTTCTGAAAATAAACTGCACATTTCTATGAAGGAAGCTCAGTCCTTATGTAGTTACTAATTTTACTACTACATGGATTTAAATTCACCAGTAGATTTCATGCTAGGGTAAAATGAAGTGTAAGTTCAGTCAAAAATAATAATATGTCTAGGTTATTTATACCCTATAATGTCATACATTTTTACTGCCCACAGTCCTGCTACAGCATACAGTTGCATTATGCTGGAGTGCGAGGTGTGTGTCCCTGTGTCCAGTTGTGGACTACAAGAAATTTTCCAGTGATGGTGTTGAACACTTTAGAAAAGAAAACCCAAAACAGGCAAACAGATTACTGCATGACAATATATGGCCTTCAGTTTTCTTGAGAAATATTTTTAGTTCACTACATGTAGTTCATAGAATCTTATGAATGTGCAGCTTACAAGCTATAAAGCCTTCTTGACTGTTGGATAATCCTATTTATGACTGGGGTCTGGATGCTGAAGTCAAGCCAGGAACAGTTGAGCATTGAAAAACAGCAGCTACAAATCACATTCTGAAACAAGGCAAAATAAAGTCAGAGCAGTATATCAGATCTTTAGTTACATCTTTTGACTAGAAGTCTTTCTTCCAGATGGATCCGTTTTAAATCAGTCTTTTCTTAATGTAGTGATTTCATAAAAGCAGAGCTGGAGTCCTTCATCACATCAGAAGATAAGCCTGGAAATTAGGAATTGCTTGCAAGTAAACATTATGGTTTTGGGTTGTTTTTATTTTTGTAAAGGGTAAGAGTCAATCTCCTCATGGATTACTTTGCCACTGCTCTACATATGACCCTTCTGCCATTTGCATGCACCATTTATCTTTATTAATTTTTGGGGGGTTTTTGTTTGTTTGTTTTCTTGGTTTGGTTTGGTTCTGCTGGTTTGGTTGTTATTGAAAGACTTCGCTGTGCTACTATATGATACTTGAGACACTTTCTCTGTGGTGGAGCTTTTGATTTATTTTTTTCTGTTGTCTAGTTAAAACTTCTGGATTCCAAGAACCTCATATAGTATTAGGAAACACAAGCTGTGGACGAATGCAAATTTAACAGACCTGAACTTCTATGCAGCTAATCTGGTTTTACGCAAAACTAGAAAATGCAGGCAACATTGCAAGCACACGTTTACTGCTTAACAACAGTGTCTGGCTTTCAGCATTTCTGAAGTTGTCATAATAAACCTAACTTCATGTCATAAAAGACTGTTCAGTAACAATATGCTGAGACTGTGAAGAAAATAACAATTTCCTGCAAGATCTGATTCCATCAGGGCCACTGTTAGTGTGACCTTTTAAAACCCATGGAAGAATTTGGAACCAAATGATGAAACTGGATATTAATGTATTACGGTATTGTATTTTAAATGGGCATAATAGCAAGAAATGCTTCTTCTTAAAGGATTTTCTGCTTACATTTCATTATTCAAATGTTCATGTTGGTTTATATTTCCTCTTGCCTTGCCTCCATGTGGAACATTTAGAGAACTAATGAAAAATATGCATACCATATTCGTCACTACACCATCACCCTTTCTAAAGGGATATTTTTCCAGTGATAGAGCCAAGTCATTGATAAAGAAACCTTTTTATACTGTCTGTACATTTATAACAAGCCTGGTTTGTGCCTTCTTCATGAAGTTGATTTTCTATATGTGGATTCCTCAAACGTAACATATAAAAATAAACAAGTTTTAAAAAGTTCTTAAAAATTGGGATCTTGCTTAGTTGCATTTTCAAGAGGTATTTCCTAACATAATGAGTTCATACATGGCTGAGATCAACAGTACTTTCATTCACTTACTGGGAACTGCAGAGTTCTGGATGCTGTGCTTTAGGGAGGAAAAAAGGAAAATAATCTCTCCCTCACAAGCATTTCTTTCTTAGTGAGAGTTCAAATTATGTCAGATTTTGTCACAGAAAATCAAGAGAAGAAATATTTGTAACATAAGTCAGTGAGTTGGAAGTGGAGGAAGAACCAATATAAGTCTCAGTAAGTGTTCTCCACAAGATATACCATGTACTGAAAGAGAGGCTTCACTTCAATTACTTTTTCCTTCAGATTTCATCCATTGAATTATGAATTTAATACAAGAGACTTAAAAAAAAAAAAAAAAAGTGTCTCACTTCTCCAGAGAAAACAGCAAACCGTCTCAAATAATGAGCTGCTGGATTTGTGGAATTGCCTCCTTTGTTGTCATGGAAACCAAAGTTATGAAAAATTGAATGAAAGAAGCTGATGATGCCTCCCATAATTTTTCTGTAATTCCTGGAGTTGTTAATGTTCTTTAACACAGGTAATTATTTGTAAATACTTTGAAACAAACAATGGAACAACACGGAGTTTAATCGAAGAGTATCTGAATACTTATGGGCATATCTGCAACATGCTAAGGCTGGTTAATAGCCTAAGGATGAATATTAAAAAGTCATAAGCCCAGTAAAGACAGGTCAACTTTACCAGCAAAAGCAGTAGGAACAGAATTTGATCCAAGTGATCAGGAATTATTGGTCTACATCTTGGGAATTTCCACCATTGGGAATTAATGTATTTCTAAGGGTTACTGACAGGTATTCTAGGACTACAGTATTCTACTGTTATTTCCACAAGGTTAGTGTATAAGAACCTTAAAACAAAAAAGAAAAAAACAAAAAGAAAAAAACAAGAAAGCACTGTCTCCTACAACAAGAATTACCTGAACAAAATCAAGCAAGTATTTTGTTTAAAAGAACTATCTTGTGGGATCAGTCCTGTAAAAGCCTCTGGGTCAACTGATTTAACCAGTTTATATCTATGATCTTCATCATATTTATTACTGGCTTCTGAGAAAAAACCTGAACCCTTAAGGTTCATTAAAATGGGCATGTTACTTTGGTAATTAATTAGATCAACTTCTATTAAGAAATTAGTATCTTATATCATCAGGGAAGCAGCCAAATCAGAGCTACTTAGCACCTGAAATGTTGAGCATCAACTCAAATCCTAACTCTGGTTTATCTTTTCTTATTGATTTTGCAAGTAATTATTGTGTTTTGTTGGCGACAGGAAACTTTGTAAACAAATATTGAACATCCCAGATCTGCTTCCCCTAAATCACGCCTTTTAAAGTCTCCTCATTTAATCACATAACTCTTCCAGAACCATCTCCTGGATTTCTGTAGGTAAATAAGACTTTCAGATGCAAATTTTCTGATTGTCCTCTCAATTAAGCACTCTCTCTTTACAAAAATAAATAAAAACTAGAAAATATGACTTTAAAAGCCCATAAGGGCACACATTCCAGAAAACAAATAAAAATAACTTTACAGGGTTCTTTTTATAGCTGTTTTTGTAACCTACTGTCTTTGAGGTTATATCTTCAGTGATATAGGATCAAAATTCTAAGACACATGTAGCAAACAATGACACTTTTCAAGACAGATATAATTTTGTTTCAGTGGAAGGAAACAAAAAAATCCTCTAGTTTTGCATATGAATATGGTTTTTTTCACTAAAAAAGCAAGAAAACAAGGTTTTCTTTTAACCTTAGGAAGAATGAAGACTGAGAAGTGCTTACTTAGGTTACATCCTTTATATAATTTGCATTTTTCAGACTATTTATGAAGGTAGCAAATTTTAAAAGATATTCTTTTACCTTAGGCAATCTGTTTATCCACAAACCAAAACTTGTTTGGTATATGACCAGTTATAGTTCTTTTTAACAGGATAATACTAACATCAACACTGATAATTTAATAACCAAAATTTGTATGGCATGGAAATTTTATATTTTTTAGAGATAAAAGGAGCAAGGGGGCTTTTAAACATTAACAGGTTTGTTAGGACAATTTTACGCACAACATTAAAATATAATTTCCACAAGGCTAGGCTTCTTCTACTCTCATGTGTTTCTT
Source organism: Callaeas wilsoni (assembly GCA_013398955.1). Lineage (NCBI taxonomy): Eukaryota > Metazoa > Chordata > Aves > Passeriformes > Callaeidae > Callaeas > Callaeas wilsoni. Next base: position 537,039 of record VWPU01004329.1, on the reverse strand, counting down.
CTTTCATTGACATAATTGTTTCCACTATTCTGGAATGAAGTTAAATTAAACATATATACATGAATATATATTGGCAATCTCAGCACATCTCAGATACGATAAGGAAGCTACATTTAACCACTGGAACATTTTACAAAAGCTTGTTCTCCACCACTGTAAGTTTCCAGGAGGACTCCTCAAAGAATTCTTAGCCCCTTATATATGTGTATCTTATATATATCTAATATATTTTTCAATACCTGTGATTCTGATTAATCGCTAATTCCCATTTTGAGTTCAGGGTTGGGTTTTTTTCTAAAATGTACGCTCTCATCCCAGTACTAGTATGAGATATGAAGGAAAAAATAATTAAATCCTGTGGGCTGTTGGTGCCTTTCTGAAAATTGGAGGGGATTAATCTCACCCAGCTTTGAATTTCTTAAGTTTAGGCACCTTGTTTAAGTTAATTGTTTAGGAATCATCTATATCTCATAAAGAAAATCGGTAGTGCTAGAGATGGAGCCATCCTGCTTTAAGACAGATGTCTAAGGCAGGAGAGACAGTGTGGTCATAGCTTGATGAGAAGCATTAAGCAGATGATGCCTAAGTTTCTGTTAGTACAATGAAGGACAGTAAAACTCATTTTGTGATGAGGCGCTCATAACCATGGTTTTTCAACATGGGGAAGTTCAGATTCTTGCCAGTCTCCTTCTGTGCTCTATCCCAGCACTAGCATCAGTACTTAACCGAGCTCCATAGCTCCTGTGCGCTGGTGCTGCTCCCAGCTCCACCTTCGTGGTGGCTTGTGGGGCCATGCCTGCCTCTGCCTGGTGCCGGGACAGGAACTCACTGCCTCCAAGGAGCAACTTGCTGCACAGAGGGGTGGGATAACACAAATTCATCTTCTAAGCAGAGAATTGTAGCTCTGAAGAGGGCAGGAGAAATTATGGAAAGGCTAAGAGAAAACTTGAAGAACAAAAAGACTGAAGAGAAGTAAAGAAACAGGAAAAGGATAGGTATAGCAGAAGAAAGAAAACATGAGACTTATTTGTGTATGCATAAAACCAAGGTGATATATAAAGAACCACAAAGGAAGAGGCTGTTGAACAAATGAAGAAGCATAATTCAGATTTTATGATGGACTTGAGTCATCTTTGAACAGCCTGGCTCATGAATAGTTAAACTGAATCTCTTGAATAACCTATAGAGTGACATTTGTTTCCATAAATTATTCACTGAATACCTACAAATAACAAACTCATTTGTTGTAACTGGCTTTCAAGCAAAAAAAGGGTGAATTTTTCAATACATTATTCAAACAGCTGGAGTTCAGATACGTTTTTATGTATGCCAGCCACAAATACACTTGAGGTGTTATTAGATGGCAAGTGTGATAAACTGGGCATTTTCCTTGCATCAAATGCTATTGATTGTGAGCTCGGAGAGCCATTGTCTGCTGGAAACGTGGAGTATTTGAGCTTCTGCCAGTTTCTTGTTGCTGAGCAACGGCATTTGTCCCTTCCAGTTTCTTGCGTGTATATAGCTTGTACATATGGATTAAATGGAATGTGGAACAAAAACTGCCTTAACTATTTAATGACTTTATAAAATATCTCCTCCGTTTAAAAAGACCTGCCAAGCAGTAAATTTTCCTGGTTTCCCTATGCAGTTTGGGTGAGAGAGGGCAGAGCTGCGAGGCAGCCGCGGAGCAGGCGCGGGGAGCGGCGGGCCCGGGTCCCGGTGCGGGCTGGGCAGGGCCCGGAGGCAGGGCGGCAGCGGGGCAGGCCGGGGGCTCCGCCGGGCGCGGCTGCGGCCCAGGCCCTGGTGAAGGGGTGGCTCCAAGGGTCAGCAACAGCAGCAGGCTCACACGGCCCCAGGAGGCCGGCGGGGCCATGGGGGTGGCAGCGGGCTGAGGCCGGGCTGGACGTGGGCCCGCGGGTGAGCCCAGGCTGCGCGAGGCTGGAGGGGCACCCCGTGTGCTGGGGAATCCCCGCGGGACCGGACGGTGGCCCTGCAGGGGCCGGCATGGGGTCCTGGGACTGCAGGCAGCGGGGAGGGAAACCCAGGGCAGCTGATACTGGGTCTTGGGCCATGGGCAGGTTTTGGGGAGCCCCAGGGGTCTGACATGAGGCTCTGCACCACGGGCAGGTTAGGGGAGCCCTGGGCCCCCCAGGACCCTGACAGTAGTGTGGACTAACATCTTTAGTCAGAATCACACGTTCCACTGCTGTGTCTGGATTATTTTATAATACTTAATTTCTGGGAAAAAAGTAAAGACCTGTTGCTACATTTTATGCAATGTCTGCATTGTTTTTTATTCCATTATAATTGTGCAAACAGAAAAGAAAAGAGTATTCATTAGCAAAGAGCATGTTTTCCAAAGCTTGGACTGTCAACAGCATCTCGTCATCATGGAAAATGAGACCATCTTTGTGAGATCCAAAGATAGGTAAAAGTGGGATTCACATAACATTGCTAAAGATTATTTTGACCTTTTCATCAGTCACTTTGAAATGTCAGATATTTTCAACTGACTCCACAGAACACCTTTAGCTCCGTTAAGCACCTGTTTTCTATCTGATATTTTAAATTTTAATAACGAGTTCAAATAGCTGCATGTTAATTAACACAACAAAAAGTGATTTCCATTGCATTTCCAAATAGAAAATGTATAGGTAAATTCAAGTTCATTTCTTTTCAAGTAGGAAGTCATCACTGAACCCAGTTTCCAAATCTTATAGCTCCTACGAGGTCAACGGTACTTAATTAGAGCATTTTTTGGACCCACTGATAAAGACCAACAGCAAATGTTTAGTGTGGTAAGAAACAGTAATGCAGGATTGAGTTATTAATACCTGAAGGTGCTTTTGTCCGACTCTAACTCTTATCTTTTTTCTATCAGTTCTAACTGGAGTTTTAACTTCTGTCAGCAATGTAACTTTTGCCTGCCAGCTGATAAAGTAACCAGTAGTAGTAGAGCAGGTGGAGACTTTTCTAGAGGATATCTGATTTGATAACTAGAGGGAAACATTGGCTTAAACTGAAGTTCTGAAGAGCTATTACAGATTTCCACTGAGAGGTAAGGTCATCCCAGGAAGTGCTGGCCATCATTTTCTCTCTACATTCAGGGCTGTCTACATCAGTACCAAGCTGGTGTTTGCTGTCTCCTTCAAGAACAGTGTAATGTGTATAGGAGATGTAATGTTACAGGACAACTGTCACAATAAGTAGAGTAAGAGAAGAAATTTAGTGAGCTGCAAAGTTTTCTATGAAAATGCCTTTTCAGGATCAGAACAAGAAATTGCAAAGGATATGTGAAAACTCATGTTTAAACAAATGAAGAACACTTATTTTTTAATTTCAGGAAACCTGCAAGTCTTCTGTTCTTTCATACCACCTCACTGAGTAAATAAAAAAGGATATGAAAGAGTTTTTCGTACGCAGTTCATGCATGAAAATTATTTCTATATAAAAGGTCACAGAAACTTATAACAAATTATTTTTCATTATGTACATCTGAATTGCTCAGCCTCTCTCTGGACACAAATGTATTTTATTTGGATATATCAGAGCACCCCAAATACTTGAACTGTTTCAGACTTTCATCGCTTGTTGTAAAACTTCCTTCCCCCTCTTCTAGCCCAGTGCCAAGAACAGGCAAGAATTAGGTCTGCATCTCTTATCATTTTCTCCAAGATGAAGAAAGCACAACCAGAGTATCTTCTCAATGAGGCTGGTAATTGAAGGTAGAGAGTCCAAGTATATTATAAAACAGATTAGGAAATTAAGCTTTGGCTTTTTATGTTTTTTGCAGATATATTCAATCATGAATTTACCTATTGTGTTAGATCAAGGTTTCATATAGTTGAATTTGGATTTACCTAAAAAATTAATGGGATATACATCTTCCCTCCAGTCTCTTATAGCCATTATTTTTGATTAAATTGCACATATTTCCTGGTCATATGGCATGGAAGCTCCTCTAAAGCACTGCAGGATCTGCATTAAAGGTGTTTAACTTGCGAGGGCATCACCAATTGTGCAAGGAGAGCTGCATTACCACTTATCTGACACAGTCCATACTTGGAACCAAAGTCGCTTAGTTTGCCTCAGCTGCTCCCCAGAATTTGTGCTAGAAAAAATAGATTATGAGATGTTCAAAGCCATATATTCAGAAAGGCATCCATTTAATGGTCTTATGAAACAAATATTCACATGGCTTTGCAAAGCCAACTGTTTTGTGGTAGTATAAATGGAAGTAATGATCAGTGGTGAATATTTTGGTTCAGAGCAGGCATCATTTTACTTAGGTTTTGGAGACAATATAATAAAATTCTCTTCATAAACAGAGAAGACTCCAAGTTTGAAAATCCTGGAGCTGTATAACTCCAATTACAGCTGTAGGAAGACTATTTCCCGACTGTACTTCTGCTGAAAGGCCATATAAATTCCAACCAAAATTTATTCATGGCCGGTTTGTTTCTACTTGTTTTAATGCCAACATCATCCCTTAGATTAAATAGTTCTTATTCTGCTCCCTTGTTTATCCCCAAAGTGTTTATAGAGAGTGACTATATCTCTCTCAGCTTTTGTTTTGCTAGGCTAAACAAGGCAAGCTCTGTTGGCAGATGGTTGGCCAGAACCCAGCCAGGCGAAGCTAACACACCAGCTTCAGAAAGCCAGGAGCAATCACTCTTTGGAGGTTACCTCCAGACTCTAATGCAACTCATCAGAGATCCGAGAGCAAATAAACATTCTCTTGGGCTATAGCTGTGTCACCTCTTTCCATTCCTCAATTACTAATACTCCATGAACTAATTTCTTTTTTTAAATAATTGTCAGTCAGAAGCTCAAATCTTTTTTATAGACGTGGGAATTGTAATTGTAGCCTGAGCTGACATAACTGGACTGCTTTTGATCTAATTAATTTGTACACTAAAAGAAATGAAAGATGAGGAGTCTGAAAATAGAACAATATAAAGCCATCATGGATCTCGAGTCCTTATTTCACAATTCGAGATATGGTAAAGTTCTTGCTATCAGTGTTCTTGCTTCCTCTATTCGAAAGTTTTCCTCTATATACCTGGCAGTCATACTGATGGCTGCTGTGTGTACACATTTTCCCCTAATCCTGAAAAAGAGCTTTCTGAATGCTTGTGGAAAACTGTAAGTATTAAAATTATTGATAAATCCTGGATATTTTCCCCTCTCATTTCTTTAATATAAAGTTGGCAAAACCAGCTAGTTTCTCGTTTCAAGCCACAAATGTCATGGATAAAATCCAAACTAAGGTACCTACATTCTGCCAATATAGGAGAGGAATTGCTTCTTTCATATTTATTCTCCTTCCCCATCTTAAAAATATTTTGCAGTCATGAAGTGGCTTCTTACCAAGAGTGCTGGCTGCATGTCAACGTGTGTGAGGTAATCCCTACATATAGTGCTCAATCTTAGGAACTGGCTAATCTCCAAACTGTAAAAATGAATAGGTTGGGCTGCTGAAATAGGCTTTGAAATCTTGTTTCTGTAAATCTCATACAGGAAAAATATGAACTCTGCCACCTATGGAGTTTTACGATCAAAAATTCTGGGCAGGAATTACCTCGTGTACATGTTTTGCTTTTAAAGAACACAAAACAAAAAGCAATATTTATCAGGACCAGTGATCCATAATTGGCTGTTTCCCTTCCTCCCTGTTGTCAGTTCCTGCCATCCTCTCCTCTCCTCTCCTCTCCTCTCCTCTCCTCTCC